>KE372617.1:228291-242050 GCA_000418225.1 Zizania latifolia | reverse complement strand
AGAGTGTCATCTTTGAACATCACATATGACCTCATTCCTTTCTGGTTGCGAGTGTTTTCGAGGAGCTCAACCTGATGACCAGTCCAAACAGCAACGCTACAATTTGAGGTCCCAATGTCAATGCCAATAGCAACATTGGGAAATGACAACTGTGACTTATCTTCCCCAGTGGTCTCACTGTCAGATGCCACAATATATACTTGTTCAGACATCCTGCAAAACAACATTGCATGATTGCATCAGTAATGCATACCAGCAATATTTTTGTTCTAACGAAAAAAAACAATCTGAATAATCCACCGTATACCCATCATTTCAAATATTAACATTACATATTTGGCAGATAATGTATTGCAAAATTTAACATAAAAACTGCGAAGTCAAAATGTCATAGAAGGAATAGCGAGCGCTATATTTCCATGACAAAATGCAACCCCATAAGGTATCCATTCAAGAGATACTGCATCCTTCAGAATCCTACAATATGTCATTATTCTTTTCTCCCATGCTGCCCTCGCGGAGGGCGCACCCACAAGAGGACAGCTTGAATAATTAAAAAAATGTGGATATTGAAAACAAATAACTTGTCTTCCCCGCAAAAAAGGGGGAAAACTTGTCTTTAGTATAGATGGATGCATTGATCTGAACTCACGTCTACAGATGGCACTATCGTAGATGAACCCAAGGAGCCAATTAGCAATTTAGCATGTACCACTAGGAAATGAGATGAGTTCCCTGCAACTAGTAAGACAAACCTAGGAGGTTATGGACTGTGATTACAGTAACTACACGCATGATCTCTGCCTTTTTTCTGAAAATTGATCTGTCATTTTTACGCCTTATCCGTTCAGTCCCCCCATCCTATTAGTAAAGAGAAAACCCTGAACAGCACAAATCGTAGACGACGACCAATGATCCTAGAAAATGAATCATTAGAATTTAGAACACCTAGTGCTCAGTGCTCACACCGCCACATTACCCACGCCTGTGCCCACACGGCCACACCACATACCACATGTCACTGATTTAGCTCGCAATGTTCCCATGAGCTCAGAACCAAGCAAATCACGCACCTAGGGATGAAGATTCAGCGGCCACCGATTCGGGCTTACAGCACTACGACGGGAACAAACTCAAGCAGGCAAACCGAATGCAAGTGCAGGGTTGGGGGAGACAGATACCTCCCTCGACCGTGCGACGCGCGCTTCTTGCTGCAAGATGCAGGAGGAGATGACAGTGCAGTGGTGGGAGGGGGGAGGAGCGGGAGATTGAGCCTAGAAGAAGGTGGAGGAGGAAAGGCGGGGGGATCTTTTCGGAGAGGACGAGAGGTGCCTCGCACGCGGCAGGCGGCGCGCACGCCGACAAGGCGGAGCCGCTCCCGAAGCGTCGGGAAGCGGCGAGACGCCGCTGGAGCCCGGAGAGCGTGGCTTCTGTGGGCCTCGAAATGCTGCAGCAGGCATGGGCTCATGGCCCAGTATAAACACCGAATTTTGGCACAAATTTGGGGAGAGGTATAGAACCCAGTATGTTAGAAACCTGTGCTTACTTAGTATTGGGCCGTAACCACGAACAGACGGCCGATTGAACAATCTTGTATATGTGCAATTCAACTATTCAGCCATGCAGGAACTATACCATTCAGAGGATGATATGAAGCGGTGGATTTTTTCCCTTTTCGCGATGGAGTATATTTGTTACATGCATCTCCTATCTATAGTACTACTATTGTTGTCCTAAAGACAATATTACATTACATGTTGGTCTAAATATTATTCTCTAATTCAGTGTTTTGATAGCAATCTTTTTTAACTGGTGATCTCAATGCTTTGTTTAATTGAAAAATATAATTATTAGTTGATAAGTTTCTGTTGATACTATTGCCTAAAATCTTGAATATGTATTTAATCCTCGAGGCACGACCGTTTTGGTCTGCTACCCTATTAAAATTTGTCCAACCATAATTATGGTATGGTAGCAAAACCAAAGACACCTTAAAATTTCGATAACACATTTGTCTCTTGTTGATACTAAACCAAACGCAGTTTTTCAACTCTACCGTACCAGATTTTTAGTAGTCACAAAATTTGTCAAGTTTTACCTCTGCCAAAATTTGGTAGGACTTCGAACCAAGCCCTGTATGTCATGATAAGCCCCCCTAACTCGCAGCTGTGGCTCTGAACCATCATCATTCGCAGCCCAAGCTTTTCCACGCAGAGAATTCAAACACGGGCGCTCATACAGACGGCGACCGGGGACCGAACACGTATCTTCAGCCGAATCAGGAACTCAGGATACCCCTGATACCCAATCAAACCACCCACCGCACCACACCCCTCCCTTTGAACGTCAAGCTGCCGCTGCGCCAACAATAATTGCCACCGCCGCGGAAAAAGAACTTCACCGGACGGCCGCGACCGGCCGGGCTCGACGGAGACACACCAGCCAGCAGACACGCACGTACGGACGCAGGCAGCACGATCTCCACTCACCGCGCGCTACAGTAGCATCACCACCCAGAAACACACAAAGAACTATAGCTAAGCTAAAGCCAGCTGCCTCATCATTGTACCGGCCGCGCACACGGACACGGCCCCCATCTTTTCCGCGCCGCTGCCGAGCCGTGCCGACTGCCGCCGCTGCAACGCGCGCAGGCGGCAGGCTGCGTGGCACCCGTCGTCCATCCTCGCCAGACGCCAGTCGCCATGCATAGCGCATCTCTTTTCGCACCAGAGCTCGCCCTGGCGGCCGGTGTGGGCGTAAAACCCGCAGAAACGGTGGGAGAAAGACGATAGATCCGGGCGCGCAGCAACAGCTAAGCCATATGCTTGTATAGTAGCCGCCCGCGGCAGCGACGTGATGAGACGATGAGGGTGCCAGCGAGCGAGCGACCGCGGTGAGATTGGTGGCATGATGGGGTATGGTCGTCGTTGGACTCACGCAGCAGCAATCATGCTGCTGGGTGGGCATTGGGCAAGACGAGACGTAGTACGGCCAGTGGGCACGTAGGAAACCGTAAAATCCCACGAAAAATAACAAACAAATAAAGAATTCATGCATGCAAATATGCAATGCACGCTTCGAATTCGAAAGATAGAGATGAAAATAATTCCATGCAAAGGTGGGGGAAAAGCGAAAAGGGCCATAAGATTCTCGCTCGCTCGCTCGCTTATCCCGTGGACTTTTCACGGCCAATGCATGCAGTACACGTAAGTCCGGCAAGTACGTTTCAAAATTTGAAACCGAGCACAGCAAGGGAGGATTTCACCGTGGGGGCCGGATTCGTGAGTCACGGTTGCTGCCAAGCTCATGATCGGGCGACCAATGGATGGCCCGGGGGTGAAAGAAGGAGAGAGAACCGAGGCATCCAGCAGGGATTCCCTCCACAGAACTGCGTTACATTGTCCTGCCTGCATGTGCCCGTAGTATGGGGGCCTGGCCACTGGCCAGCCATGAAAAATGGCTGCGATTTGGTGAACCGGAAACGCAGGCGGGACATGTAACGGTCAATGATACCCGAATCTGTGCACACCATGTAGCATGCTGCAGTGTGCGCATTCATCATGTGTGCGGCGCTGTGATTCAAACTTGGTTGACCAAACGATCCTTAACTACTATATTATCATCAGACATTCGAGTAGTATATGTCCGTAGTACATGCCATGATAGCAGAGTAATAGCTCTGCATGGCGTAGACAAACGGAAGATTTTTTTATTTTTTATGGATGATGAACTGTTTGTTAAGCTAAGAATGAATCAGCAGTAGGGCAGAAAATGGGTGCAGGCTGCCGTCATAGATGACGTCATAGGACGAGGACTATCAGACCTCACCGTTTAAAATTATCAACAAATTAAAAAATATTATGGTTTGATATGTCAAAATGTTATAGTAGATTTTTAATAAAAAATATTGTTCCCGTCACAAAATATAACAACCTTTCGGTTTAGCCACATGTATTAAGGAGACGTACGTGTAAAAAAACTATAATATCCTTCTCGTGTGAGTTCTCAAGGTGAGTGAGTATAGACTATGAGCGGTTAGGTATACTAACGAGTAATAAAGTTTAAAGATAGTATGTACTCCATACTTTAAATGTAAAATGACTTATACATGTACTGGACTGCTATATTTAGGATAATTTTTAAACTCTAAAAGAAGTTATATTTTATGATAGAGTGAGTATTTAATATAGATATATTTTTAATACTACTTTTATAGATATTTTAATATAAAAATTAACTTAAATACATATATATTAGGAACTGAGGTACCAGTCTATGGAGTGAGTGTAGCCCGGGTACAGGAAGGTGGAGGCAGTAGTGGTGACTGGTGAATCGGGTGCAGACAGGTGGACCCCACATCCGACATTCCGCGTGATCTCCTGTGGTCCACCCGTAAGCTCTTGTCGCCTAGTGCTCTCCCCCTCTGAGACGAAAAAAGGAAAACGCTGAGGAAGTCATCAGCTGGGAACCTGTTTTTCTCACTGACACTAGTGTTATAATAATGTAATCACACTGACACGTGGGGACCACTGTCTCCGAAGGTCGTGGATACACCTAACTTGCACTTTGCAGCAGCAGTAAACAGCAGCTGCTAGCTCTAGACTCTACCACGACTTTATCTCGCTTTGATCTAGCAAGTACATTTGATCTTCTCCTCCATGTTTAGAGCTGGAATATTCTGGATGGCCGGCTTTTCGATCGCTAGGCCTTTGAGAAGATACCAAAGATTTAGATAGTTGAGCCCTCCTACTGGTCCTATGTTTGATCTTAACTGAAATTATATGAGTGTATTTAGTCGATTACCCAAGCACGCACGCATTTGGCTGAACAAAGGGAATGGGCATTGCTGGTTTTACACGCATGCTAAGCTGAGTCCTGAAGTCACATGCTGGAGCTATCTTGCGCAGAGTGCTATATTGGACCGACTGAAAATGGCTAATCATTCTTCCATCACCTTGTAGGAGAGGACAAACTTCGGTTTTATGCATGCATGCACGCCCCTTTGCCCGGTACGTCAGATGGAAATTAGGGTCAATCCACAGGGCCCCCATGTGACAAGCAGTACGATAAAAGATACGAAGGGAAATAATTGTACAAAGTTTCGGCATATATTCAGGTGCAGGGCTGCAGAGTGCAGAGTAGGATTGACTGTACATTGTCGCCAGTTTCTCCCATCCCCATATATGACGGTCCGATGGGAACAACGTACGATGCCGTGTGTGACATGCGTTCCTCCTTCCTCGTTTTCCCCTTAAAAACACCACTAGTGCATCGTCCGCCACTCTGCTTTCATCTTGTTTATTTTAGGACACTCAAAGAGGAAAAACAATGGTTACCTCTTCCTGCTGTGAAATCCTGCGGAACAGAGTGAAAATAGTTACCTTGGTGACTAGACAACAGTAACCGGTTTTTGATAATCAGAATGTTTAGATCGAAAATTACAGTTGCATAAAAAGAACTTATTACTCTCTCCGTCCCGATATATAGCTATTTTTAGGCTTTAATAGTATTATTAAGAAAAAGGGTAAAAATGTATTACTACTTTTTATTAATATTTAGAAAAAGGTAGGGTGTAGGGTCACTACGGTGAAATAAGAGTATTGATGCATGGGTATTATGAGAAGTTATAGGAGAAATTCTGAAATTCACTTTTTTAGGTTTAGAAGTATTCGGTACTTTAAGTTTGCAAGTGTCAAAGGACTTCTCTGGCCCGTAATTAAAGCAGTTCCTGATGAGGAGATGCCTTTACAATTATCCTATATAACCATTTGCAGTGGATTTGGAGTACAACAAGCTCGGCTGAGCAAGTTGGTCATGTAATGTATTGTAGCAAAATCATCACAGCCTTCGAAAAAAAGAAATGCACAGTAAGAATAGGAGTAGTAATCATGAAAGAATAGTACGCCATAATTTCACAAAACTGGACCAAAGGTAACCTGATATCCGTACTTCCTCATCCAAGAAAAGTCATGCTCCCTATCATGCATATCTGTTTCCATGAACGGGCACAGTAGAAACCAATCAAAGTAGCCGGAAAAACTAGGCAGAGCGAGCCGAACACACGTCGATTCCATCAATCCATCCATCACAAGCACCCATCACTCGATCCACCGCGCGCACCGAAACGATCGGGTAGATCAAAGCCAATGCGTACGACTTGTACGAGCGCGGCAGAAAAAGCGGCTTGCTCCTGGAGCAAGCCGGCGTGACGCTGCGACATGACCGAGACGACGTGGACGGCTGTCCACTACTCGATCGGCTTCCCGAAACGCTCGAGCGGCGCGAGCCAAAGCCACCCCCAACGGGTCAGATCAGGCACCGCGCGCGCACTCGCCTCTCCGGTCTTGTCGCGGCGACGGCGTGACGCGCGCGGCCTCTCTCTCTCTCTCTCTCTCTCTCTCTCCGCCTCTCCGGGATTCCACCGAGCGCAACGCGACGGCGCGCTCGCCTCCAACCGCGCCTCGCTCCTCCATTAGTCAACCCGCCCATGCATGCACGCACGCACGATGGCCGCCCGCCTCGGGAAGCGCGGAGAAAACAGAGGCCCCCGCGCGGGTGCACGCGGAGTACCACCCTGATCCATCGGTCGTGTACGTACGCTCTTGATCTGCCGCGGCCGGCTGTGACCGCGCGCCTGGCTAAGCTAGGAGCTAGCTAGCTCCGTGAGACCGTGACGACGCTCGTGCGCGTCCGGCCCGGCCGGCGAGTGGGAGAAGTGGAACCGGGCGAGCTCGCGTCGCGTCGCATGCATGCACGCAGCACGCACGCATGGCGTAGAGTGGTGGAGACCAGTCGTGCTACCCATGTAAGCATGTAGCGGTCGCATGCAGCATTGCTGCGCGCGGCAGCCGCTGTGGGTGGCACGGCGAGGTTTGCGGTTAAGGAGAGACGGGTTGCCGCTTTTGTTTCCTTTTCATTTCTTTTCTGGGGCCGGCCGGCCGGGCTTCGCGTCGACTGCGCGCGCGCGGCGAGCTTCGTGGCTTTCCTCGTTAGCCTTTTACTTACGCCTGTGGTCGTCTGCGATGAGGTACTGTAGTAGGTAGGTTAATTGCAGCCTTGCAGTTGCAGAGCCGTCGTACTCCGATCGATCTAGGCTAGCTTGTGACGACTAAGCTTGCAGCCTATCGGAGTGGTAGCTACCTGCTACCCTGTGCTACAATCCTCCAGTTTTGCCCTAAACTTGATGTTATTATGTTTAGTTAGTCCCATGTAGAATATTGATTGTGGAAAAGAATAACTTAAAGTACGAAGAATGTCTTAGGCTGTTTGGCATGGTTTACTCTAGTTTTAGGTTAGAGTTGTAATATTATTTTTTCAAAGCACATGATCAAAATAACTTACTTATATATTTTAAACTGGAAATTAGTAGCTCTAATTTAATGATGGAACTAGAATCGTACCAAACAAGGCCTAATGTAATTTCTATCTATATAAATTTTGAAAATCATGTATACATATTGTACGAGATATGCGCATAGTTTGGAGTAGTAACAGCAATCCTATAATGAGACAATATAGGTCGTCAGATCACGATCATCTACTGACTACTGGCGATCATTGCCCTTCACGAATCAACAATTCAGCAGGTACTCTAAATTTCGAGCAAGCACCAATGATTGGGGAACATTAATTAAATAGTTTCAGGCTTTGAGGTTCAGACATACCGATCTCTAGGCACAGTTGTGCTCAGTAATTTACAAATACTTTGATGGGACTACAGATACAAAGCATAAATCTGAAGGCATCATGTCTTGTCCAAACTGCCTGATTAGATATTTTTCTGTATGCCAGTTGAAACATACTCCTGCACAAGGAAATTCCACTCGGACGAAACAAATAAGAGAAAAACGTACATATCGTCACAATGGCTACATCTCCAGAACTCAGACGTACTGACATACATATACAAGTTGGACCGGTTACGAATCAAATTCACAAGAACTGAATCTCTGATCAAGATTCGCTCAAACCCTGTATAAATTCAGATAAACAACACGCTACTAATCTGCACATAAGGTGTGGCGACGTACAGCTAGCTACGACATCCATATGAGACTATCAGACCAACCCGAAGAGAAAAGGCATATAAGTTGCTGCCTCTGTCGCTGCGTCGCGCAGCCTGCAGGGGCCAAACCGCCAAAACACAGCACGATGTGGGTCGGAATGGGGCGAAAGATACATTCTGATAATGACCGAGATCACAGAATGATTGCAACCCAACGTACACGGCGTCTCCCGTCTTTGTCAAGCTAGGCCTCTGCACTGCACGCGAGCTCTGCAGCTAGCTAGCTAGCTAAGCTTGCTAATCCGGCAGGACAAACCGCTAATGGACACCTCTGATCACAGGGTACCAGTTGCTGGCGTGGTGATTACACCTGCGTACCCCTCCACACGTGCGAACAGAAGCCGCGTGCACCGTCGCCGTCGCCTCCCTGCTGCCGCCTGCTGCCCCCGTGATAAGCTCGAGTTAAGTGGCGAATGCGACAGCCGAACCACGCAGGGAACTAGCTAGTCCCCATGTTTCATGGCTGAGGGGCCTGAGTGTTGAACGATATGTATGATGCAGGTGTTGCTGCTGAATGCACCCTGGTATGAATTCTGGAGCATCAGAGAACGAGCATATGTGATGTCTGTGTACGTTGTGAGATGCTTACGAAAGTGATAGCTGCGTAACAGCGTAAGGGCTATTTGCTGTCGTCAGCCTACCTCTGAAGTCTGAACCTTGCACATGACTGTTTTCTTTCAGAAAACCTATGCATGTATATCCGGGCCAGATGGGTCGAAATAGTACGTAGCAACTCTCGTCAGGTAGATAGTGAGGTCGGATATGATCTAATGCATCGAGTACTTATCAGTGGATGTGAACCGTGTGATCTTTTCCCTTCCCATTAATTGGACTGGCCGATTAATTTAATACACGCTAGCCTAAATTAAGTTGGCCGGGCCAGTACTTACAAAAGATAACTTTTAACTACTCATACAATACGTAACTTTATTATACGGTACTCTATATATCTACTCTCGGTCCAATACCTACTATCCTAATAAAGATATTATGATCCATTTAAATATTTTTTAATACATATATTTAAAATTAAAAATTACTATATTTTTAAACGGAGCGAGTGAAATTAAAGACTGCTCACACTATTCATTGCATCCACGACCTAACCTCCTCGTCTTTTACTATCACTTATCTCTACAAATTGAATTGTTTTGGTTTACTGACAGTCTGACACCACCACAGGTCATCATTCATCCAAAAAAATAACGTATATTACTCATTCCACCGTAAATTTAATTCTTGCAATTTTTTCAACAAGTAGTGGCAGTATCTGATATGATATCATCGTTACTGACACGGCAAATGGTGGATTGGTGGTATTGTTGTTTGATACCACGAAATAAGTGATGAGCCCTACAACAGGCCATCTCCTCCATAGCATCGCAATACATGGAGAAAAAATCGATTGGTATATGTCATGTTTAAGTGATTCATGATTTAAACAAGGCATCAATTGATCATTGCTATTTCACTGAATAACTTTTGTAATAATTAACATTAGGACTATACAATAAATTAATTTAGATACTATAAAAATTGTCTCTAAATCATTAAACGGTCCATATTAGTCCTCTTAACTTTTTTCGTTAACCTATTCAAAATGAAAACATCCCTATACCCAATGTTGCACTACATGTGCCTCCTCTTTAAATACATGTAACAGATTTTATATTCACATAAATAAAAAAGACAGAGTTACCAACGGCTAAAATTTTCAAATTTAAAGGGCATGTCAAACATGTGCAGCATGCTAAACATTTAGAAGTATTACCTATTTGGTTGTAGCGATAAAGCCATTATACTTATGCGCACCTTTTCAAAATACAACGATAACATATAACATGTATAATTTCGATACTATAAACATACAGTCTCTAAATCATTGAACGGTATATATTTGTTCCTCAACTACTCAAAATAAAACAGTCGTATACTCAATGTTGTTCTACATGCATCTCCTCTTTAAATACAAGTAATGGATTATATATTTCAATAAATAAGAAAGATAGAGTAGCCAATGACTAAAAAATTTCAAATTTGAAGGCCGCGTCAAACATGTGTAGCGCACTAAAGATTTAAAAGCACTACCTATTTAGTTGTAGCAATAAAGCTGTTGTATTTATGCTCACCTTTTCAAAATACAATGGTAGCATCTACATATATAATTTAGATACTATAAAAATTGTCTCTAAATTATTAAACAGTCTATATTACCTATGTTTCTCTTAACTTTTTTCATTAACATACTCAAAATGAAAACAGTCCTATACCCAATGATGTGCTACATGTGTCTCCTCTTTAAATACATGTAACGGATTTTATATTCTAATAAATAAAAAAGATAGAGTTGCCAACGACTAAAATTTTCAAATTTAAAGGGCGTATCAGACACGTGTAGCACACTAAACATTTACAGTATTACCTATTTAGTTGTAGTGATAAAGCCATTGTACTTATGCACATCTTTTTAAAATACAACGATAACATATAAAATGTATAATTTAGATACTATAAAAATATGGTCTATAAATCAACGGTCTATATTTGTTCATCAACTACTCAAAATAAAACAATCATATATTCAATGTTGCGCTACATGCATCTCTTTTTTAAATACAAGTAACGGATTATATATTACAATAAATAAGAAAGATAGAGTAGCCAACGGCTAAAAGATTTTAACTTTGAAGGGCGTGTCAAACATGTGTAGCACACTAAACATTTAAAAGCATTGCCTATTTAGGTATTGAGATAATGCCGTTGTATTTATGCTCACTTTTTCAAAATACAACGGTAACATTTAAATGCATAATTTAGGTACTATAAAAAAATTGTCTCTAAATTATTAAACGGTCTATATTGTCTATATTTCTCTTAACTTTTTTTCTCAAGACTATCGAAAACATAAACTCAAGAAGCTATGATAGATCAAATAAAAGCCCAAAAGGTTGTTTTTTTAATAACCATTATTCAATAGGGAACGAATCGATAGTCACCCAAGCGGATGGAAGAACAGGAGCAAAAAGTCGACGACCAAACAACGGGGGCCAGCCGGCCAGCGCGCGCGAGCAAGCATCAAACGCCCGTTTCCGTTTTCGCCGTCAGCAAGCGCTCGCTGCCTCGGGCCCTCGGCCGCCAGGGCCTTCAACGGCACACCCCCCTCCCTCTATAATACCGTCGCCTACGCCATTTTTTTTCTCTCGTCGTCCTCCTCTCGGGCTGCTCTCTCACTCGCAGTTTCGCCACGCTCCTTTGGCCATCCACGCCTCGCACTCCCCGAGTCTCTTCTCTGCCTGGTTGGTTCTTCCTCTCCAGTCTTGCCGACGAAGGTTGCCGCGATGGCCATGGAGAAGGTGGACGCCAAGCAGAGGGAGAAAGTCGAGGCCGTCCGCAAGGCCATCCGCAAGCAGACGCCGCTCTCCGCCAAGCAGGTCCGCCCATGGCTCGTTCATGGCAGCATGCTGCATGCGTACATCGCGCTCACCCGCTGCCATGTTTGATCTGTGTCGGCTAACCTTTCGTGCGTTCATGCATGGCGACGAGCAGGCGCTGTACTGCAACGACGCGTGCGTGGAGCGGTTCCTCCGGTCGAGAGGGGAGAGCGTGAAGAAGGCGGCGAAGCACCTGAGAGCCGTCCTGTCCTGGAGGGAGACCATCGGAGCCGGTACGCCACAGCTTCCATTCCTCTCTCTCTCCATCGATCCTCATTTACTCCCCTGTTTTTTTGGTTTTTTCTCTGTTCTTGTTTCTGCCAACAAATCCGCGTCAAGCGCGTCTGCTCCTCTGTATCCCTGCGGTTTTCCGGCTGCCGGGGCCCTGATTTTTTTTGAAATCCGTGGGGTGCTGCACATTAATGGTGTTGCTGCGCTGCATGCCCTGCTCCGGATGCCTGCTCTGTTCGCTTCTGTTCTCTTCCTATGGTGGCGCCGATACCTAAGGCACAGTGTGTTTTAGTCAAGCACTGTTCTCTGAATTTATTTCGTCGCAGTTTGCAAGCAAGTACAGCCAGCAACAGTGCGCCCTTGTGGGTATTCTGTTCGGAGGACGCCTTTTTTAATTTCTCGCTGTTTGTGTTGCGCAGATCACATCATCGCCGACGAGTTCAACGCCGAGCTGTCCGACGGCGTCGCCTACGTCGCCGGCCACGACGACGAGGCCCGGCCTGTCCTGGTAGGTTTACATGTGCCTGCGAACAGTCAAACACACGCTACTTCTAAGTTCTAACTGGAAGCGCTCTCTCTCTCTCTCTCTCTCTCTCTCTCTGCAGGTCTTTCGAATCAAGCAGGATTACCCAAAGTTTCACTCCCAGAAATCGTAAGAACACTAGCTAATTGAGTACCTTCCTAGTTAAATCATCGTCGTTAACGCGGCCCTAAACAACGCATTGATTTTTGACACTTGGTAACAGGTTCGTGCGCTTGCTGGTGTTCACGCTGGAGGTGGCCGTGGCATGCATGTCTCGATTCGTCGACCAGTTCGTCCTCCTCTTTGACGCAAGTAAGCATCCATTTCTTCACCATTTCCAACTGTCCCGCTTCTGTAGCAGCTAGTACACGTCCTTTGCTTCTTCTTTGAAGAAAGAGAGGAGCAGGGCCGGAGAGGTAGTAGCAGCAGTAGTGGTCGCAGTTCACCTTGCCTCGCAAGGCCAAGGCAGAATGCGCAGTAGCCGCAGCCAGTGGCATAGTGGCAGGGACCTCTTCTCCATCGGTCAGAGAGAGATGCGCATGATGTGTTGTCCCCGGAGTTGCATAGTTAGCGCTACAGTGGCAAGCACGGCGGCCGCTTTTGGGGGTGGAGGAGGCCTCCGGCTTCCCGCCGGTGCGGTTTGAATCGTAGCGAGAACGATTGGATTTGTGGTGCGTGGAAAGCGCGAGCCGTAGAATCTGCAGGATGGCGAGGGGTTTGACGAGACTAATCGAATCTTTTTTCGCGGTGCAGGCTTTTTCCGGTCGGCGTCGGCTTTCCTCAACCTGCTCATGGGCACGCTCAAGATCGTCGCCGACTACTACCCTGGCCGGCTCCACCGCGCCTTCGTCATCGACCCGCCCTCCCTCTTCTCCGTGCTCTGGAAGGTACGTTACGTCGATCGCATTGTTCGCATCTCGCTGCAGGTGCAGCAATGGGGTTTTCGGGTGTTTGGGGAGTGGGAGATGAAGGAACACGTCTGAGTTTCGTCGTGGTGGTGCAGGGAGTGAGGCCATTTGTGGAGCTGGCGTCGGCGACGGCGATGGTGTGCTCGCTGGACCTCGAGGACTCGCTGGAGGACGCGTCGTTCACGGCGTACCCGAGGACGGCGTCGCTGCGGTTCGAGCCAGCGGCGGCCCTGCTGGAGACAGGGAAGGCCGGCGTGGGCTCCGCCTCGTCGCGCTTCTCCGTCACCGTGTCCAGCGACAACACCCTCAAGCCGTGGTACCTCTCCACCACGCCGTCGTCGGTGGGCCCGCGCTCCGTGGTGCCGACCTCCAGCCCGTCCCTCGTCGGGGCGTCCCCACACTCCGCGCGCTCCTTCTCCTTCGCCTCCCCCGCCGCGCGCTCCTTGGCGCCGCCCGTTCACCGCGGCGGCGGCGGCGTGCCCCTGACACCGTTCTCGGCCAAGGGGCAGAAGACGCCGTCGGCGCCTCAGCAGTTCCCGCGGACGCCGCGGCCGTCGTTCCTGCAGTCGCCGTCGATGCTGTTCGCGTTCCGGAAGGACGG
>KE372617.1:197436-210122 GCA_000418225.1 Zizania latifolia | reverse complement strand
CGCGAGCTGCGGGTTCGGTATGCGTGGCCAGAAGTCGCGCTCGGGTCCCGGCGTCCGGCGCGGGTTCGAGGGAGGGCAGATGCCGCTCTACCGCCGTATTCCCAAGCTCCGCGGCATTGCTGGCGGTGAGTATCTCTAAGCTGTGCTTCCCCTTCTCGCTTCAATTGAAGCCTCGCACACTGAAATGTACGGACAATACAGTGAGCACGTTAATAACTTCCGTTTCGGAATTGATATGATTTAGAAGTAAACTGTTGATAGTTCTACCCTGCCGTTTCAGGAATGCATATCGGGTTGCCGAAGTATGTGCCGTTCAATTTGAGAGACGTGACACGTGGTGGGTTTAAGGATGGTGACGAGATATCACTGGAATCATTGAAATCGAGGGGTTTGATAAATCCATCTGGCAGGGAGAGAAAACTTCCGCTGAAGGTACAATATCTGATGATTATCCCTTTGCCGTGGCATTATCTTCAAAGTTACATTTTTTTTTTAGATAAGGGAAGTGACGAACTCACATTTATTTATTCAAAAATAGAAGAGTTGTTTTTATCTGGTCGAAAATAAGTTGATCCTGGAGATGACTATGCTACTGAAATATGAAATTCTCGAATTTGATTTTTTAGCTTAACACCTTGCCAGTGAGTCATCAAGTTCAATAGTAGCATTGGATAGATCTTTAGTTGCATATGTTATTGGATTGAACGGTCAGTCACTCAGTCTGGTTATTCTGTGATTCTCAAATGTTGTTACGTCATGAGTGCCTGAGCTGATCTGTCTTTAGCAGCAAAGACCAAGTTGAGCATTATGGATCTCAAGTTATTTTGGGATCAATTTTCTTAGCTTGCGTTGGACGAGCAGAACAATGGAATATGATATGTTGAGTGTTTCTATTGACAATGTTTCCATCGACTGCTCTCAAGATCTGTAAAGTGTGACAAACTAATATTTGGTTCAGTCAGTAAAACATGGAAGTTGTGAGCTTGCATATCTGTTGGCATAAATATGAAGTGGTATGAAGATCCCAACAAAACCATGTGTCCTTACATGTATCGCTTTTCCAGTCCAACATGCCATCAATATGCCCAAAATATAATATTACTGTTTTCATCTTCACTGTAAGTTTAGTGGATTGTTAGATATGGATGTATTAGTGTGCTATGGCCTATGGGTTTGCCCCTTATAGAGTGTATTAGTATGGTGCTTGATCGATGGTGTGGTGAAGGGTTCTCCACGTGTGGAACTAAAAGTGCACCTTGACTAGCATAATCGCTCAACTTTTATTGTTCTTTCTGGCCCTATCTCATCTGGTTGGTCTTTCTGTATCCTAGGCTCCTAACTATGTGGTACAAATAAGGTAAACTGCACAAGGCTAAAACAGGTATCAGGACCTAAGTCATAACATGGAGTGCTATCTGCTTGATCCTTCGGGTAGACTTTTTGGTTTTTTCCTGCCATTAACATCTGATGTTCAGCAGATGTCATTTCTTTCATCTTTGGTAGAGTAGAACGATACTATAATGCTACTGTTGTTAGTATTTCATTAATGTGTGTGTAGCTAATATTACACCTATCTGCAGATTTTAGGAGATGGTGATGTATCAGTCAAGTTGAATATCAAGGCTGGGGCATTCTCTGCTTCAGCCAAGGAGAAGCTCGAGGCAGCTGGCTGTACTCTAACTCTGTTGCCCAAGCGGAAGAAATGGCTGCCACAATCTTATCTGAAGAACCAAGCTCGTGCAGAAGAATACTTTAGCAAGAAAAAAGGTGGTGCTGGTGAATCTGATGAAGCGTCTTCGTAGAAGTCATATACACTGTACTTCTCCTTTACCCTTCTCTTTAGCATATGCTTATTGCTCTCATCTTTTTTTGAAAAGATTCATGTCCCGTTAATTTTGTATCTATGTGATATGCAATCATTTTATCCCTGTTTTGTTTTAAATGTGGGATATATCATATATCACAATGCATTGACCCCCTTTTGTTTTTGTAAAAGAAATCACGGTGGGGGATAAATTGCACTGACTCTAAATTAGTTCTGAAAATGTAATCATTTTGTAATACCACAATATCATTGCGATCTTGCCCTTATATCTGAAATTGCCTCTAGTATTACTGTTCATGTGGTGTTATAGTTTAATGGCACTTTTTTTAAGAAAAAGAACAGACAACTCCTCTTGGAGCTAAACTGTGTTTAAACGAATTTGGGTTATCCAATTCGACTTTAAAAAAAAAATAGTTATGATTTCAGTGTCTCCATTTATGCCCTAATGTAAACCTGTGGCCTATGGGCTTCTTAATTGTGCATCAGTGCATGTACACCTTTTGTGATTTCTCTGGAAAGTGTACAACTGGACCACAGGGGTGCAAGTCATTCTATGCCTACTTAAGAATTGATTTGTGAACACTGAACGCAACATTCCAACAGAACTCATCCATGAAGGTTGCTTGTTTGATGAAGTTAAATTACGACACAGCTAAAAGAATATGTAATAAATAAGAACATGTCATACTTGAATTTGAAGTTCAAAGGGTCATACAATTCACCATTTACTATACAGCCAGTAAGTCTTTCCCTTTTTTTTTAGGAAAAGGCATTTGCCCTGCTTATATTGAAAACAGAAACGAGGTAGCAAACTGGGGACATCAGTTTTACAAACTTGACCAAAAGAGTGCTACCCCCACTGGGGGAACACAACAACACCCCCGAGACAGCGACTAGCGCTACAAGCCAGAAAAACCTCAAAAAAAGATGAACAGACCATCCAGGCTAGTAAAGAGTCACAGTTTCATTGCTAGGTAGGCAATAGAGAGCTAAAATTAGAGACAAGAGTCACTAGCTACCAGCAAGATAAAACAAAGCAAAAGAGCAGAAACAGAGTTCAGAAACTTGTTTTCATGGAACGTCTGGATGCAACACAAGCACTAGGCTTCAAGGCTCTTTGCTTACTTCCACTGGCTGAGCATTACCACCTCCCAAATCAACCGCACTGGGTTTCACCCTCTTGACAACACGTTTAAACTTGCATGGAATAAGTCTAGATAACTCCACGTTTTGTCATTTGAGTGCATTGGGACCAAAAGCTGCCACTGGGACAAAAAAAAGCACCATCTTATAAATGACATATAAGGCACTGGGTTGAACAAAGTTACGAAAAATTAAGGCATTTCTGTCCAGCCAAATCGCCCAGATGCATGCAACAGCAATCATAAAAATAGGGAGATTGTTATTCAACCCCTTTACTGATTTTCTATTGCGAAAGATTCTCCAGAAGAGATCCTCGCTATTTGCGGGGGATTTATCCCAACCCAGCGTGTCCCGAACTACACACCACAAAAGCTGGGACGGGGGGCACTGAAAAAATAGATGATCAAAGGATTCAATATCGCCGCATAAAGTGCAACACGGATCTCCCTTTCAATTCATCTTGCAAAGCTGTTCACAAACCTGAACTCTTCCTCTGAACAGGAGCCAACACAGAATTTTTACTTTCAGAGGGGCATAGCACTTCCAGATTTCGAGGCTCTTGACATCTAGTACACCCCTGTACGTAATCATACGATATAGAGAACTAGTGCTAAAACCTTTCTTATCAATTTTCCAAAGGATTTCATCTTCAGAGGGAAGCAGCTCAATCGATTCCATACACCTCTTTAAGTTTGGCCATATAGAGACCTTCTGAGATGGGGAAGGCCATCATCTTCGTCCCAAACCTCGGCAATAGTAATACTGGGATTGTCACAGATTGTGTAAAGCTTATTGAACTTGGTTTTCAGGGAAATCTCATCAGCCCAGGCATCCTCCTAGAAGGAGATTTTATTTCCTTTTCCAACTTTAAAGCCACAACCATGCCTCACTCATCTCTTGCATTTGTGCAACCCCTTCAGAAAATAGGACCCTTTTGTATCGTCTGACTGAAAAAAAATCCTTGTCCATGCGATATTTCTTTTGGAGGATGTCAAAACAGAGACCAGGGCTATTGGAGGCTATTTTAAAGATCCACTTACCCAATAAAGCAAGATTCATGGCCCTAGAATCCATAAAACCCATCCCCCCAAAAACCTTCGGAGCACAAAGAGCTTGCCAATTCATCATATAAAACTCTCTTATTACCAACACCCTCCTAGAAAAAATTGCTTCGAATACTATTAATCTTCTTATGGATCATCTCAGGCAGCTTATATACCCTCATTGTATACATTGGGATGCTACTAAGACAAGAGTCAATTAGTGCCATTCTCCCACCATAAGATAATTGACTACTCTTCCAAGCTGAAAGCCTTTTTTCAATTTTACTAACCATTTTCAATAAGTCAGTTTTTAAGGGCTTGTCAGAGCTCACAGGCATTCCAAGGTCTAGGATAGGCAAAGCCCCTGTTTTGCAGTTAAAAAGGTCAGTAACTCTTAGTGATTCCTCTTGGGAAATCCCCACACCCACAACCTCACTTTTTTGATTATTGATTTTTATACTAGACATTGCTTCATAACAATAAAGCAAGAACTTTAAGACATAATTTTTTCTCAGAATAGTCCATTAAAAGGATAGTACCATCTACATACTTAAGATGAGTCACCCCCCTTCGACTAGATGGTCAACAACCCCTCTCAAGTGGCCAAACTCTTTAGCTCTGGTCAACATTTTAGAAAGAGCATCTCCCACCAGATTAAACAGAAGTGAGGATAAGGGATCACCCTGCCTAAGGCCTTTATAAGTTTTGAAGTAACTACCCACCTCCCCATTCATATTAATGGAAACTTTACCACCTTCCACAACTCTCTTCATCCAACCAATCCAGATGTCATCAAAGCCTTTTTTCTCCAGCACCTCCCACAGAAACTTCCACTACACTTTATCATAAGCCTTTTCAAAATCAAGTTTTAAAACAACACATTTCTGTTTCTTAATTTTCATCTCATGTAAGATTTCATGCAAGGTCACCACACCCTCCAGGATGTTTCTGCTAGGGATGAAGGCTGCCTGAGTTTGATCAATAATTTTGTGAGCCAAATTAGTGAGTCTTTGAGTGAGAATCTTAGTGATAATTTTAAAGCAAACATTCAGAAGATAGATGAGTTTGAAGTGTTTAATAGTGTTTGCATCCTTAATTTTAGAAATCAGAACTATAACCCCATAGTTAATTCTAGAAACATCAAGCTCTCCCACACAGAGAAGGTCCAACATCTCTTTAAATTGATATATGAGATTAGATCAAAAAGCTTTGTAAAAAGGTACAGAAAAGCCATCAGGACCTGAAGCAGAATTATATTTCATGGTTGAAATAGTATCATCCAGCTCTTTCATAGCGAAATGTTAAGTGAGATCTATGTTATCCTCTAAGGATACCCTTCTCCTATCCCTCCACATGTTATCAGTAAGCTTCATAGTAGAGCCCCCCTCTGAGCCAAAGAGATTTTTGTAAAAGTCATAGATGTGATTATTGAGCTCAGCTGGATCATAAATGTCAGTTCCCTCATTTTCCAAAGACAGAATAGTAGCTTTCTTTTTTCTTCCACTTGCAATTCTGTGGAAATACCCAGTATTGGCATCGCCATGGAGAATCCACTGCTGGCCACTCCTCCTCTGCCAATAGCATGCTTCATCATGATAAATCCTCATAAGCTCCTCTTCCAGCTTATATAACTCATCCCAATCCTTAACAGAGAGGGGAGAAGAAACATCTTTCTGTTCTATTTCTTGAATTTTTCCCATAAGGTCCTTTTTATGCTTCACCGTCTCACAGTTTTTATTTAACCCCCAACCTTTCATCATTTATCTAAGTTTATTTTCCTATATCTTCTAGTGGACTATAATATGAGGCTTAACTCGTTGAGGCCACCGAGAAAGAAGCCAAGACTTAAAATCTTTATCTTGGAGCCACATTGTTTCAAACTTGAAAAGCTTCTGATAATTTTTATAATTTCTATCAATGTCTACCATCAAAGGATAGTGGTCAGACCCTACTCTAGAGAGATTAGACACAACAGCAAGAGGATATAAGGTGTCCCAACCTGAGAAAATTAGAACTCTATCAAGAACTTCTCTAGTAGGGTCTTGCTGCTTATTGGTCCAGATAAACTTACCCCCAACTTTATACAACTCTTTGAGTTCATTGTAATCAATGATATCATTAAAAGCATTCATCCATTTCCAATTAGGAGTCCCTTTCGATTTTTCCTCAGGATGTCTAATGAGATTGAAATCACCCCCCAACATCACTGGGCTAATCACTCTAGTCAGTTTATCAGATAATTCTTCCAAGAACCCTCCTTTCTTATGATCCTGGACAAGGCCATAAACATTAACCACTTCCCACATCTTTTTATCCTCCTTAGTTTCCACCAGTAAGCTCAGGAAAAATTCCCCTTGATCAACATCTTTGATCTCAAAAGCATTCTGATCAACTCCCAACAGTAACCCCCCAGAATGACCACAAGCAGGTTTTGTTAGCCAGAATAAATCTCTATTGTGACAGAAAGAAACCAGCTCCTTTTGAGAAAAATTCTCCCTGATCATCTCCTGGAGACAAATCATATCAAAATCATGAGCCCTCACCAACTCTGACAGCTGCTTTTTCCTCCCTAAATTCCCCAACCCTCTGACATTCTAGAATAACACTTTCATGTGGAAAGATTAGGTGCAGGCCTCCCCTCTCTCTTAGAATGCTTATTTTTAGTTGGTGGAGGGGGCAGGAGTTATCAGCAACCACAATGTCATCTGAGATGACTTGACCATCAGTAACAGTGAGCTCAGAAGGCAAGTTATTATTTTTTCCAAGAATAATTTGTTGTTTCTTAGCAGAAATTAAGGCTTGAGCCATTTCTTTTGCCTCTAAAGTGTCTAAATTTTCATCTATCATAGTGCGTTTTGAGCCCAAATTAATACCAGCATCTAGAGCTATAGAAGACAAAACATGATTATCTATATGTTGGAAAGCAGTAAACTGATGTATACCTGAGAAATTGTTCTTCATAGTAGCTCTTTGCTGGGCTTTCATAGTGATTGGGACCCCATCCCTCTTGATTCTAGAGCTTTTCCTCTAAGCAATAACAGTGACTTTAAGTCTCTTCTTTTTTTCCCCATCTTGTTACCTTCCATCTCACAACTCCGGGAATCCAGAATAGGAGCAAGGTCATCCTGAGCTGCCACATTGTGAGCCACATTATCACTTTTAGACACAACAGAAGGACCAGCCGCATCAGAAGGGACAAAAGTAAAGCTTGGCAATCCCTATTTGGTGTCATCAAACTCTTTTTGTAGACGAAAAGTAACATTTCTGAGATGAGGGGGCACAGCTTCAGGAATAATTGGCTTCAAAACATTTTTGTCAGCCACTGTCTTCTCCTTATCATCACTCACCCCTCAAGGTCTTTCCTCCACCTCTAAGAGCACCTCTTCCACTTCATCAGATTGTTCATCTATGTATTTCGGTATATGTACCTTGCCTTCCTCCTCAGATGACTCCTCTGAAGAAAGTAATGGGTCATCTTGCTCTTTCAGGCCTGAATCATCTTTGGCACTATCATTTTTGTCTTGTTGTGGCTCTCTGTTATCATCTGGGTTATCCACCTTGCCCAATTTTTTCCTTCTGAGGAAGGCTTGCCCGTTCCTTTGCCATCAAACTTTCTTATTTTTATGTTATCTGGCTTCCTAGGATAAGCACTTGGCAATGGCACTTCTGGCAACCAACGAATCTTGTATCCCACATGATTGATAAAAACTTCTGAAACCCCCTCAATAGTCAAAGGATCTCTGCACATTATCCGCATCCTTGCTGGACCCGCCCTGACCAGGCTGCCAGGATCCACCTCCATCGGTTTCCCAATTAGATGACCAAGCTTTCTCATATCTGTTTCATTGCGAGCTATGGTGGGAACTCCAAAAGCTTTGACCCAAACTGAATGGAGTTCAGCAAATGCCTCAATAACCCTCTCAGATTCCCTAACCTGTGCCAGAATTTTAAACCTCTAAAAGTTAAAACTCTTGAATCTCGTGATCAATTGCCGAATCTCTTTGGAAGGGAACTCGATTAAGTACTGATCCTTCTCTATCTGTCTCACAGTCCATTCCCACTGGAGATCAAACAAGGATTTCAGTTCTATCAAAACTTTTGACTCTGAGCAAACCCCCTCCAGGACAGTTAAAATCCCTGTAACAGCAGATTTCCCACTTGATCAACAGAACCTTCTGCAGTCATATGGTAAAAAGCCTGCCCCGGAAGACCAAAACCACATAGATCAATGCCTGTGTCAACCCTAGACACCTTCAGATCATCCACACCAGGGCAATTGGAAGAGATGTGCACTGATTTTTTGCAGGCAAAGCACAGGGGGGGATTAGAGCATTGCGCCTGATGGTGCCCAGATTTTCCACCATTGTAACACACCATCTCTTCCACTCTGAAATCCCGAGGTCCTTTTGAATCCCTTTTGGCAAAACCAGCAAGGGAATCTGCCTCAGTTCGCACATTTGCCGGTTTCTTCTTATGGCCACCTCTAACATCAAACGAGCGATCATCTCTACGAGCATCCTTCCGGAAATCACCTCCTGCCCCCGGATCAAAACCACGACGAAACCTATGGCAAAATCCTCCATCCTCCCTGGGGAAATCCTGCATATGATGGATATCATCGCTGCCATCCGCTTGTCGACGTTTTCCCCCAGAGCGACCATCAAACCGCCCCCGATCCATTGGTGAACCCCTCACCACTTCAGCAAACGACCGAGAATCTACGAACCTTGGGTTACTCCGCCAGATTCGCCGCGCCACCGCACCAAAACGCTTGATCTCCGCCGCACGCGCAGGGAACCCTAGGTCAAGCACTAACAAACACAGGTGTGCCCCTTTCGGAATCCAAAACCATCTATTCGCCTCCGGCTCCCAAGAGTGGTTGAACGTATCCACGAGGCTGGGGACACGCGGAAGAGATTGATTCGCATACACGTCCTCCACATCGGGCACATCACGCTGCCTCTGCGGGCTCCCCTCCTCGGAAGCACTCTGGGCCAGCCCGCCTGAAGCAGACGAAGAGAGGGAGGGGAGGCTCTGGGCCGAAGATCGCCCCGAGGGCCCAACAATGGCGGTCACCCTCACCAGGCGACTTGGAGAGCACGCCATCTTTCGGTTTTTTGGATTCACGCACTCCTCTTGCACCGTCTCGACACTGACACTTCTTTGTTTAATTTTATTCTTGTCTCTCGTTCCAATCGCTTACATAATGTCACTTAATTATGCCTCATATCTGCATTCTCCTGGTAGCTTAATAGCAAGGAAATGGCGTCTTTACCATTCCATCTTTGACTGTGAAGGTGTTAGTTCGTTGAGAGTTTTTATTGGGTTTGATCCAAACGTTATTGTACAGCCTTTTGAAGTCAAAACTGATATGAGCAATCTCTATTTTAGATTAACATACATACCCATGCCCTCATTTAAAACAAAACAATCAAATTCATATGTAATGCTGATTTGAGACAAACTGCATGCCAACATTTTGACTAGCAGTACTTACACGTTCAATCATCAGTAGTTTAATACCAGATTGACAAACTAGTTAAACAAGTCGCTAACCTATTCATTAGGCAGTTGAAGTCCAATATCAGTGCAAATTAATGTCTGAATAATATACAAGTATGGACCATTAACTGCAACTGCGAGCGTTAGGAATATCCTTCTGAAGAAGTCTAAATTGACCGTGGATAGATAGAAATGGAGCCATTGACTTTTTGTTGTATAACTGTATATTAAATGGTAAATTTGACAGTGGAGTTAGACTTGAGTACACGTATGCTTCATGCTACTGACGAGAAGACTCCCCTGCCGAAAGTATCAGATCTCTTGCTCATGGATTATGCGTGTGAGAAGACAGACGATCTATGATCACTTCACTACTGCCATGTCGAGCAAAATTTGGGGCGCGAAGTCAGCTATAAGTTGGTATATGATCACTTCACTACTGAACTCGACGTATTGGATGAATTTGGAGGCAGCAGAATGCTAAATAGTGACATACTCTTCCCATGTCTGGGGACAGTGGGCACACTTAAAATTAAATGGAAACATTTACTAAGCTCCTAAAGATACGATTATATATATATATACAAATTTTTGATAATTTTGTTTTAAAGCTATTTATTAACTTTTTAGCATTAAATTTATTTATTTGGACTCTAAAATAATCATTTATCTATCTTTCGTCTATCTTATGTTCCAAAGAGGGTTAAGTGGTTGCCTTATGCTATGGATAAGTAGCTTCTTCCAATGTTCTAGATTTGGCATAGGAGAGCCGGCAGCCAGTTTTCTTTGAAACTCCATCGGCTTTTGTGATCTGGACTCTGGAGTGGAGACAGCGCTGATCCATATTAGATTTGCTTGGGCATGGATCCACTGTTGCAATTGCTGCTCAAGCAATCCAGCAGCCGAGATTGCTGCCTCTAAATCCTCTTCCCCAGTCACCACACTGTAAGAGATATACTATCCGTTCTTCCCCAACCACTGCCTCTCCATTCCACCACCAGCATGACGAACTGGATGCTGCTCTGGGTGCGTGACGCGATGGTGGTCCACTTGCGACCAAGCAAGCGCGTAGCCGCGGAGGACGGTCTGGAGAAGAGCGGTGTGGCGAGGCCTGGCCACACGAGCACGGCGGCGGGGATCCTAGCCACCAAAAGGGGAAGAAGCAGGAGAGAAGAAGGTAGATTTGGCCACACTAGCTAGGTGGTGGAACTGGACCTCCCTTCCCCTCGCCGGCAACCGACGAGCCGCCGGAGACGGAGGGGAAAGGAGGCCGGAACTTGGGAAGTTGGGAAGTCCTTTTTTTCGCCTGTTGAATGCGAGGATGGAACTTGGGAAGTTGGAAGTCGCCGCGCCAGCCGGCAGCTATGTCACTGGCAAGCTGCATACTACACCGTCTGTACAGTGTACACATAGTCGAATGCGTGCACTGAACCATATCTGTACATGTTGACACTTGCCAGTTCAGTCTTCAGCAGAATGCTCGGACTATTGGTGAGGTGACCACGCTAGTTTGGCCAATCAGAGCACTATCAGTAGCCGTAGTCGTCAGCTTACCAAGTAACGCGAGGCGAGGCCGGGACGGAGCTCTCCACGGCGCGCAACAGCGACGCGCGTGAATGCACGACGATGCATCGCGCGCGCCCCCGCCCCGCAATAACTCACGCTCCCTTCCGCGCCAGCCTAACCACCAGGCCGATCGACCCAACGAACTCCCCCCACCTGGCGGTCACGGCCGCGTCCCGGCCGGGGCGGCGTGTGCCATGGGATGGCATTGCCGAACCATTTGCTCGGCCCCATCCAATCACCCCGGCGCCAGCCAAACGCATTTAACGCCTCCCAACCATCCATCACCCAGCCAGCTGCCTCGCCTCGCCGGCTCGCCGCGGCCGGAGCCGGCACCGGCACCGGGCTCACCTCAGCTCAGCTAGCGCGCCGCGGCCACGCAACCGAAAAGCCCGCCTTTTGTCACCTTCCCCTCCTTCCTCCCCCTTCCGCAGAGCAGCCATTAATTGCGAGCCCTCCAGACCACAGCCAGCTCGCGCCCGCCTCGCGTCCACCCACCAACCCACCCGGCGCGGCGCTTCGCCCGCATTTACTAGGACCCGATGCCTCCATGCCCGTGACGCCGCCTGTCCCGTCTTGAACCGAGCCGGGTTCGATCTTCCCCTGCGATCGAGTGATCGACCGGTCAGTTCCGGCGCCTACCCTAGCAATCTGCACCTGCAGGCTGCAGCTCGTCGCCATAAATGTAAAAGCGATACGCCCTCAACCGGAGCATGATTGATGTTCTGAGTCGGAACAGAAACTGAGGCGATTCCGACGAAATCCGTCTTCTTGAAGAGCCTGTCCCGGAGAACTTGTCGGCACGGCGAGAGCATTTATTTACGTGTCATCACATGTAAATACAGGAGTATAGGGAATTCGAGAAAGGGAGGAGAAAAGGATAATCAGACAAATTTTGGTTTTGTAGAGATACAAGGGCATGATTGGTTTATAGGCTTACAAAAATTTGGTAGTGTCAATGTTTGGTAAGACTAATTCGGCCGTAAATTCTGAGCGATGAGCTCAGTAGATTCAGAAAGTTCTGGCCGGTTGTATGAACTGCAGCTCGATTTAAACTTCAGAGTTGTTTATACTACTTTCAGTTAGTAATTAGATGGGTCATGAGTTCGGTTCGATGAAAACCCCAAGGACGGATCATGAGTAGCTCGTGGCCCTCCTTAAAGAACTGTACTGTGTGTAATAATCAACGTTATCTCCTAATGCAGACTCCATTTCTAATCTAATTACTAAAAGTTGAAGACCTAAATCTCTGAATACTAATTACCAACGCTGCAAGGTATTTATAAAGAAATTATTTTTTTTGATTGGCACGCAGTATGGATAGCAAGTCTAATCCCCAATACCTACCAGAGCTATGCAAGTATCCCTTTCACCAGTAACAAAACGGCAACACGGTTTACAGATGTAGTACTATGAGATTCGATCACACCCTCTTCTCGTATCCTGACATGAACAACTCAACGACCACTGGCCACGCTAACTTGGAATCATAATTTGTAAATTAATCTCCCGTGAATGATCATTCCTTGTGTGACACATCCGACACGTATATCGATTTAACCCGTGTTTATAGGGAAGAAAAAAAGAAGAGAGACAATAAAAAGAAAAGA
>KE372617.1:173454-197426 GCA_000418225.1 Zizania latifolia | reverse complement strand
AGCTGCTTTTTCCTCCCTAAATTCCCCAACCCTCTGACATTCTAGAATAACACTTTCATGTGGAAAGATTAGGTGCAGGCCTCCCCTCTCTCTTAGAATGCTTATTTTTAGTTGGTGGAGGGGGCAGGAGTTATCAGCAACCACAATGTCATCTGAGATGACTTGACCATCAGTAACAGTGAGCTCAGAAGGCAAGTTATTATTTTTTCCAAGAATAATTTGTTGTTTCTTAGCAGAAATTAAGGCTTGAGCCATTTCTTTTGCCTCTAAAGTGTCTAAATTTTCATCTATCATAGTGCGTTTTGAGCCCAAATTAATACCAGCATCTAGAGCTATAGAAGACAAAACATGATTATCTATATGTTGGAAAGCAGTAAACTGATGTATACCTGAGAAATTGTTCTTCATAGTAGCTCTTTGCTGGGCTTTCATAGTGATTGGGACCCCATCCCTCTTGATTCTAGAGCTTTTCCTCTAAGCAATAACAGTGACTTTAAGTCTCTTCTTTTTTTCCCCATCTTGTTACCTTCCATCTCACAACTCCGGGAATCCAGAATAGGAGCAAGGTCATCCTGAGCTGCCACATTGTGAGCCACATTATCACTTTTAGACACAACAGAAGGACCAGCCGCATCAGAAGGGACAAAAGTAAAGCTTGGCAATCCCTATTTGGTGTCATCAAACTCTTTTTGTAGACGAAAAGTAACATTTCTGAGATGAGGGGGCACAGCTTCAGGAATAATTGGCTTCAAAACATTTTTGTCACCCACTATCTTCTCCTTATCATCACTCACCCCTCAAGGTCTTTCCTCCACCTCTAAGAGCACCTCTTCCACTTCATCAGATTGTTCATCTATGTATTTCGGTATATGTACCTTGCCTTCCTCCTCAGATGACTCCTCTGAAGAAAGTAATGGGTCATCTTGCTCTTTCAGGCCTGAATCATCTTTGGCACTATCATTTTTGTCTTGTTGTGGCTCTCTGTTATCATCTGGGTTATCCACCTTGCCCAATTTTTTCCTTCTGAGGAAGGCTTGCCCGTTCCTTTGCCATCAAACTTTCTTATTTTTATGTTATCTGGCTTCCTAGGATAAGCACTTGGCAATGGCACTTCTGGCAACCAACGAATCTTGTATCCCACATGATTGATAAAAACTTCTGAAACCCCCTCAATAGTCAAAGGATCTCTGCACATTATCCGCATCCTTGCTGGACCCGCCCTGACCAGGCTGCCAGGATCCACCTCCATCGGTTTCCCAATTAGATGACCAAGCTTTCTCATATCTGTTTCATTGCGAGCTATGGTGGGAACTCCAAAAGCTTTGACCCAAACTGAATGGAGTTCAGCAAATGCCTCAATAACCCTCTCAGATTCCCTAACCTGTGCCAGAATTTTAAACCTCTAAAAGTTAAAACTCTTGAATCTCGTGATCAATTGCCGAATCTCTTTGGAAGGGAACTCGATTAAGTACTGATCCTTCTCTATCTGTCTCACAGTCCATTCCCACTGGAGATCAAACAAGGATTTCAGTTCTATCAAAACTTTTGACTCTGAGCAAACCCCCTCCAGGACAGTTAAAATCCCTGTAACAGCAGATTTCCCACTTGATCAACAGAACCTTCTGCAGTCATATGGTAAAAAGCCTGCCCCGGAAGACCAAAACCACATAGATCAATGCCTGTGTCAACCCTAGACACCTTCAGATCATCCACACCAGGGCAATTGGAAGAGATGTGCACTGATTTTTTGCAGGCAAAGCACAGGGGGGGATTAGAGCATTGCGCCTGATGGTGCCCAGATTTTCCACCATTGTAACACACCATCTCTTCCACTCTGAAATCCCGAGGTCCTTTTGAATCCCTTTTGGCAAAACCAGCAAGGGAATCTGCCTCAGTTCGCACATTTGCCGGTTTCTTCTTATGGCCACCTCTAACATCAAACGAGCGATCATCTCTACGAGCATCCTTCCGGAAATCACCTCCTGCCCCCGGATCAAAACCACGACGAAACCTATGGCAAAATCCTCCATCCTCCCTGGGGAAATCCTGCATATGATGGATATCATCGCTGCCATCCGCTTGTCGACGTTTTCCCCCAGAGCGACCATCAAACCGCCCCCGATCCATTGGTGAACCCCTCACCACTTCAGCAAACGACCGAGAATCTACGAACCTTGGGTTACTCCGCCAGATTCGCCGCGCCACCGCACCAAAACGCTTGATCTCCGCCGCACGCGCAGGGAACCCTAGGTCAAGCACTGACAAACACAGGTGTGCCCCTTTCGGAATCCAAAACCATCTATTCGCCTCCGGCTCCCAAGAGTGGTTGAACGTATCCACGAGGCTGGGGACACGCGGAAGAGATTGATTCGCATACACGTCCTCCACATCGGGCACATCACGCTGCCTCTGCGGGCTCCCCTCCTCGGAAGCACTCTGGGCCAGCCCGCCTGAAGCAGACGAAGAGAGGGAGGGGAGGCTCTGGGCCGAAGATCGCCCCGAGGGCCCAACAATGGCGGTCACCCTCACCAGGCGACTTGGAGAGCACGCCATCTTTCGGTTTTTTGGATTCACGCACTCCTCTTGCACCGTCTCGACACTGACACTTCTTTGTTTAATTTTATTCTTGTCTCTCGTTCCAATCGCTTACATAATGTCACTTAATTATGCCTCATATCTGCATTCTCCTGGTAGCTTAATAGCAAGGAAATGGCGTCTTTACCATTCCATCTTTGACTGTGAAGGTGTTAGTTCGTTGAGAGTTTTTATTGGGTTTGATCCAAACGTTATTGTACAGCCTTTTGAAGTCAAAACTGATATGAGCAATCTCTATTTTAGATTAACATACATACCCATGCCCTCATTTAAAACAAAACAATCAAATTCATATGTAATGCTGATTTGAGACAAACTGCATGCCAACATTTTGACTAGCAGTACTTACACGTTCAATCATCAGTAGTTTAATACCAGATTGACAAACTAGTTAAACAAGTCGCTAACCTATTCATTAGGCAGTTGAAGTCCAATATCAGTGCAAATTAATGTCTGAATAATATACAAGTATGGACCATTAACTGCAACTGCGAGCGTTAGGAATATCCTTCTGAAGAAGTCTAAATTGACCGTGGATAGATAGAAATGGAGCCATTGACTTTTTGTTGTATAACTGTATATTAAATGGTAAATTTGACAGTGGAGTTAGACTTGAGTACACGTATGCTTCATGCTACTGACGAGAAGACTCCCCTGCCGAAAGTATCAGATCTCTTGCTCATGGATTATGCGTGTGAGAAGACAGACGATCTATGATCACTTCACTACTGCCATGTCGAGCAAAATTTGGGGCGCGAAGTCAGCTATAAGTTGGTATATGATCACTTCACTACTGAACTCGACGTATTGGATGAATTTGGAGGCAGCAGAATGCTAAATAGTGACATACTCTTCCCATGTCTGGGGACAGTGGGCACACTTAAAATTAAATGGAAACATTTACTAAGCTCCTAAAGATGCGATTATATATATATATACAAATTTTTGATAATTTTGTTTTAAAGCTATTTATTAACTTTTTAGCATTAAATTTATTTATTTGGACTCTAAAATAATCATTTATCTATCTTTCGTCTATCTTATGTTCCAAAGAGGGTTAAGTGGTTGCCTTATGCTATGGATAAGTAGCTTCTTCCAATGTTCTAGATTTGGCATAGGAGAGCCGGCAGCCAGTTTTCTTTGAAACTCCATCGGCTTTTGTGATCTGGACTCTGGAGTGGAGACAGCGCTGATCCATATTAGATTTGCTTGGGCATGGATCCACTGTTGCAATTGCTGCTCAAGCAATCCAGCAGCCGAGATTGCTGCCTCTAAATCCTCTTCCCCAGTCACCACACTGTAAGAGATATACTATCCGTTCTTCCCCAACCACTGCCTCTCCATTCCACCACCAGCATGACGAACTGGATGCTGCTCTGGGTGCGTGACGCGATGGTGGTCCACTTGCGACCAAGCAAGCGCGTAGCCGCGGAGGACGGTCTGGAGAAGAGCGGTGTGGCGAGGCCTGGCCACACGAGCACGGCGGCGGGGATCCTAGCCACCAAAAGGGGAAGAAGCAGGAGAGAAGAAGGTAGATTTGGCCACACTAGCTAGGTGGTGGAACTGGACCTCCCTTCCCCTCGCCGGCAACCGACGAGCCGCCGGAGACGGAGGGGAAAGGAGGCCGGAACTTGGGAAGTTGGGAAGTCCTTTTTTTCGCCTGTTGAATGCGAGGATGGAACTTGGGAAGTTGGAAGTCGCCGCGCCAGCCGGCAGCTATGTCACTGGCAAGCTGCATACTACACCGTCTGTACAGTGTACACATAGTCGAATGCGTGCACTGAACCATATCTGTACATGTTGACACTTGCCAGTTCAGTCTTCAGCAGAATGCTCGGACTATTGGTGAGGTGACCACGCTAGTTTGGCCAATCAGAGCACTATCAGTAGCCGTAGTCGTCAGCTTACCAAGTAACGCGAGGCGAGGCCGGGACGGAGCTCTCCACGGCGCGCAACAGCGACGCGCGTGAATGCACGACGATGCATCGCGCGCGCCCCCGCCCCGCAATAACTCACGCTCCCTTCCGCGCCAGCCTAACCACCAGGCCGATCGACCCAACGAACTCCCCCCACCTGGCGGTCACGGCCGCGTCCCGGCCGGGGCGGCGTGTGCCATGGGATGGCATTGCCGAACCATTTGCTCGGCCCCATCCAATCACCCCGGCGCCAGCCAAACGCATTTAACGCCTCCCAACCATCCATCACCCAGCCAGCTGCCTCGCCTCGCCGGCTCGCCGCGGCCGGAGCCGGCACCGGCACCGGGCTCACCTCAGCTCAGCTAGCGCGCCGCGGCCACGCAACCGAAGAGCCCACCTTGTCGCCTTCCACGCAGAGTTGCCATTAATTGAGAGCCCTCCCTCCAGCCCACAGCTAGCTCGCGTCCACCCACCAACCCCACCCGGCGCTGCGCCTTGCCCGCATTTACTAGGATCCTATGCCCTCCATGCCCGTGACGCTGCCGGCTGCCTGCCCCGTCCTGAATCGAACCGGGTTTGATCTTCACCGGCGATCGAGTGATCGACCGGTCAGTTCCGGCGCCTACCCTAGCAATCTGCAGCTGCAGCTCGTCGCCATAAATGTAAAAGCGATACGACCTCCACCGGAGCATGATTGATGTTCTGAGGCGGAACAGAAACTGAGGCGATTCGAACCTTCTGTATTCATGGAAGAGCCTGTCCCGGAAAACTTGTCGGCACGGCCAGTGCATTTATTGCTATTTATCGATCGCTGGCCCTGATTTATTTACGTGTCACAAGTATTACTCCGTGGGAATTCGACAAGGAGAAAAGGATAATCAGGTTGTGCTTTCAATCAAAGCTGTTCGCTGACTTTGTATAAAAAAGAAGAGGAAAATAAATAATCAAACAACATTTTGGGGAGGCGAGGCCAGGCAGTCAGTCAAATAAAGATAAATAAAGATAAAATCTAAGATTGAGTTCTAATTTGAGCATATCTTAACTTCTTTAGGATTAAAAATATTTGAACAAGAAGACTATCACAAAATTTTGGGTGACACCTAATTTAATTAGATTAATTTCTATTACTAGCCTAATAAAAGATAGTAGAATTTACAAACTACGAAATCGTTCAAAATAATTTAGATATAGATGGTTAAACTTACTTTTCCAGTTCTACTGGTAATATAATACCACTGATAGAATGTACCGTAGAGTTGCTCTATCTACTAAGATTATGCAAGTATCCCTTCCACCAGTAACAAACTGACAGTACGGTTTACAAAAGAAGTAGTTCTACGAGATTCGATGACACCCTCTTCTTGAATATTGACACGAAACAATTCAACAACCACTTTTAGGCACTAGCCACGCTAAACTTGGAATCACAATTTATACATTAATCTCCTGTGAATGATCATTCCTTGTGTGACACATCCGACAAGTATATCGATTTAACCCGTGTTTAATTTATAGCGAAGAAAAAATAAGGAAGAGAAAGACAAGGAAAAGAAAAGAAAAGAAAAGAAAAGGAGAGAGGAAAAAAAACAAAAAAGAAAACATCACAAAGAAGAAGCTCCAAGCTTTAGGGACGCACGCTTCGCGGGGGACGTACATGTGTAGGGTACGGCGGTGGGGCTAGGCTTATCATGCATCCATCGATCGATCACAGCTTGACGATCTCCGGGATGAAGACGGGGTAGCGGTGGATGCAGTCGTCCCACGGCCCGCCGGTGGGCGCCTTGACGGTGCGGAGGCACTTCCAGACGGCGCTGTTGCACTTGAAGCCGCTGCCGAAGCCGATCTGCCAGACGCGGTCGCCGCGGCGCATGCGGCCCTTGGCCTCGATGTAGGCGAGCTCGTACCAGAGCGAGCTGCTGGACGTGTTGCCGAACCGGTGCAGCGTCATGCGGGACGCCTCCACGTGCCGTGCCGACAGGTCGAGGTTCTTCTGAAGCTCGTCGATGACGGCGCGGCCGCCGGCGTGGATGCAGAAGTGCTCGAACGCCAGCTTGAAGTCCGGGATGTACGGCTTCCATTTCTTGTTTATGACCTTGCGGCCGACGAGGCGGAAGAAGAAGAGCAGCTGCTCCGACATGGGCAGCACCAGCGGGCCGATGGTCGTGATGTTGGACTTGAGAGCTTCGCCGGCGATGGCCATCAGCTCCTTCGACAGCGAAATGCCGGAGTGCCCCTGTTCGTCCTCCTCCTCGTACACGCACCGGTACGCGCGGTCGTCGGCGCCCTTGTGCGTGCGGACCACGTGCATCAGCCTGTACTTGGCCCGCCTCGCCTCCCGCCGCCTGTTCGACAGCAGGATCGCCGCCGCGCCCATCCGGAACAGGCAGTTGGGTAGCATCATGTCCCTCCGGGTGCCCCAGTAGAAGTTGGGCGTGATGATCTCCGTCGACACCACCAGCGCGTTTGAGTTGGGATGCACCTGGCCAATGGCCATGTCAGTCCATGTCGCTCGTTAATGGGCTGCTTAATTAGCTAGTTAAACAGTAACATTAGAGAAAGATGTGGCGAGCTCGTAATTGCCTGGAGCATGTCGCGTGCGAGGTCGAGGGAGATGAGGCCAGCGCTGCAGCCCATGCCGGAGAGGTTGAAGCTGCGGATGTTGCTGCGGAGCTTGTACTTGTTGATGATCATGGCGGAGAGCGACGGGGTCGGTGAGAATAGACTGCAGTTGACGACGAGGATGTCGATGTCCTTGGGCTTAAGGCCGGTGCGGCGGACAAGGTCGTCGATGGCGGAGAAGATGACGAGCTGCGCCTCGGCGCGCGACGCCTCCATGCTGGGGTTGGGCGGGATGTAGTGGTTTGCCGGCGGGAGGCAGGTCTCCTCCCCGAGCCCCGACCGCTCGAGGATCCTGGTCTGGAAGCGGACGCTCTTCTCGTCATCGGTGATGAGGCGCGTGTGCTCCATGAAGGTGGCGAACGGCACGCGGCAGCTGGGAGGCGGCTTGTAGCACGAGTAGTCGACGAGGTAGACCGGCCTGGGACGCGACATGAAGTAGACGGTGCCGACGAAGACGACGAGGAAGGCGGAGCAGAGGATGTGCACGAGGTCGAGCTGCAGCGAGCGCCACAGCGTCAGCAGCTCCCCCGGCCCCATCCGAGCCAGCTCCAGCGCCGTCGCCGCCATCACCGGCACCAGCAGCAGCGTCAGGAAGTGGTTCACCAGGTACTGGTACCCCAGCTTCACGTACTTGAGCTTCACCGACCCGGAGAACCCTCCCCCTCCCGCCGCCGCCCCCGGCATGATCACGATGCTGCTGCCCTCGTCGCAAAGTTACCCTGAAACGCCTCGCGACACGGGCGCGGGTGTACGACTGCCGTGCGCGCAGAGGGATGTGCTAAGCTGCTGGCGGTGGGCGGTGCGTGCGGGATGAAAGCGTGCGTCGCGGCTGCGATGCGATGCGGAGGTGGTGGCCTTGGTGGGTCTAAATATAGGGGGACCTGGCACGGTGGGGAGAGTGCGAGCGAGAGTGGGAGACCGCGAGAGGCAAAGAGGGGGTAATTAATAAATCGGGACTGATAGGGTGGTTTGATTTGGGCCTGGCTACCGCCACCCACCGGCGCGGGGTCGCCTCATGCGATGCACCGCATGATGCCGCCTCACAGGGATTTTTGGTATTCGCGGTATGCCTATTGTACAAGTTTATTTTTATTTTATATTTATATTTGTGTCTATATATATTATTTGTGATGGATAAAAATTATCATTGATATATGAGCAACAGCAGTGGCTAAGAGATAGTGCTGTAGAGTGGATATAATGACTAGAATTGTGATGGGCAAGATAGAGATATAGAACTAATAAATAGACGAAGTGAATATATGTAGTCACTATTTATACTTGTGTCTATTTATCTATCAAATAAAAAAACATAATTTAATATAATATACGTAAATATAAAATTTAGAATGTATTATAGGATTTTACCCCAGCAATCGGACATGAGTGCCGTTCCACATCCGTAATCCACCAGCCTGACAGCCGGAACGACGTGATTAGAGATTTCGTGCTTTAGGTAGTAGTTAATCGCCGAGTCATATTCGATTTAGTTCAACTGTTGGTACCCGTTCGCTCACAACCTGAGTTGACTCCAAAAATCAACTAGCCTCCTACCACCGAGTACTATTATATTCGAAGTCATCGGTGAAGCGGTGGCCTTTTTTTCCTTTTTACTTTCTTTTCAGATTAGATATGCAGTGGTAGACCTTCTCATTTTAATCCCTTTTGAGATTACAGATGCAAAATGTACTTCCATTTGAGATAGAATGTGTAAGTATGCAAGACAGATAATGGCTGGGACTGAACTGGCTCCCTTTCTTCTGCAGGCTGCAGCGTACAGGGGCTGAGTTCTGCAATGGCATCAGTTTCAGGGCTGCATGTGCAAATTAATCCTTTGTTGGTACCCTCTGATTGTACAATTAAAGCACTGTTTCTGCAGGTTGGGTGCCCATCATAAAAACTACAAAACGAACACTCATGCACAAGCTTATGCAGATTTATTTGTAATCTTGTAAAAACTGAAGAATTACTTCGATGGCTATACATAGCGGAGTCCATCACAGTACTCCTTAAATGTTGGTGTGCATTGTAAGCTCTGTTTATACAAACTCTGACAGTGGCAAGCAGCTGTAGCTGAATATATAGGATACTAGTACCATTCTTTGGATGGCCACAACTAGAAGTGCCTGATATGGTAATACTGTTCCCTTGAATCATGATAGGATAACTACTGTTCCCTTGAATCTTGATCGTACAACTACTGTTCCCTTGAATCTTGATACTATAATATTCTCCTATCTTAAAATATAACAATTTTTAAGGTTAGCTCACTGTAGCGATTAACATCAGACGTCCGTTTTTCGATCGGACGGCAAAAATAGACCCTAATAAACAAATACTGTACCCTTCTGTAGTGGCTGTATATACCACTGCAAAGGATCCCGTTCTGTAAGAAAGCAGTTAATAGGTCTCGCTGAGAGGTGAGAAGTGTTTCGCGTATCACATATGCAATGACCTAAGACACATTAAAGCCATGCGACTGTGCAAGTGGTAAAATCTCTCTGAATGATCAGCGCAGAGCCTTTCCCATCTCCAACTGTCCCGGAGAGCAAATGACAGTGTGGTCCAGTGAACCGCAGCAGGCAGCAGCGTTAACGTAGTAGCTTGCAAATAGCGAATCTTCGCGTACGACCAAAAGGTTGTCCGGGCTTCAGCTTGCCGCCCCAGACCTTGATCGATTTCAGCCTGCACGAACAGGACGCGGCATGGCTCTGAACTTCACTGAAGAAACGAAAAACTCAGCTAAGACCATATCAGAAATTCGATGGGTCGTCTCTGTTCGGAGTTGGGAGTTGGGGGTTGGGAGAAAGCGTAGCAAAACGCACGGTTTGCTCGCTCGTCATCGGCCACAATTCCACTCGTTGAAAGCTGGCTTGTGTACATTCTACCTTGGCATGCGGGTGCCATCCTGTTTAGTTCACGTCTCTGCCATCCGAGAATTCAACTGAACCAAAAGCCCTCTTGCTGTACGACTGCACCTCCAGATTAACATCCTGTATAGTAATCTGGCCTTATCCGGCCAGTTATCATCATGTACATTAACGTGTATGTATATCTGCTTATTTAAAATGATCTTGACATGTCAATCTGTATTCGGTTTGACCGAGGCCACTCACTCACTACCTGCAAAGAAAACATTGTGCCTCGTTAATGCTCTACCTGTACGTCGTCCACAGCGAGTGGTTCTGATTGCTGGGTCCTTTACTCCTGAAAAGTTAGTTTATCTATAACCTGCTACGGATGAAACGTGCTTTTGGAAACAGAGTACTGGGCTCCCCTGTTTCTACTTTTATCAACAAAAATTAAAACCAAACTTCTTTCAAAATTTATTCTTCCGAGAGCACATCTCTAACTTTCACAATTCCACATATAGGGAATCTGAGGATGTCAAACGCCACATGATCTATCTCCATTATAGTATTCCTCACACTAGCATCTACTGCAGCTTGACTTCACCGTTCACTCCATAGAACGGAAAAGAGACAAAAGGCTAGCTAGCTTGGCTGAACAGACTAATCAGTGGAGTCAAAGTTCAGACACTGTGTACCTGACTGGTAAAAAGTTTCTGCACTTTGCAGTCGTGATGCAAAGACGTATGCTACTATCTATCCATCATGTTGTTGTTTAGTGTCAACTAGGTGCAGGCATATATGGCTGAGCAAGCTTCTCTTTTACAAGATTTTGTTTCTTAAGACTTTGGGCAAGCTTACATGAGATTAATTATCTGGCAGTACACTTTGCGCACACGCTTCTGTTTTATATAATGCTCTGCAGAGCAACATATAAGGCTCGCAGACTGTACGATAACAACGAACTGTTACCCTAGATAAGTTGCGAGTTGGATCGTAGTTGGGCGTTGGTGAGGTTGGTGGTTTCCTCTTGTCTCATCTCGTCGTTGGAGGTTGGCCTGACCACCCCCCCGAACTTCGACGATGCCTACATTCTTCAGACTTTCAGTTTCGTTGTCAGACAAATCACCGCGGCTGAAAATGGCTTCTCTTGGAAAATCGCTGCCGCGACTATCAATCGTAAAGCCTTGAGAGTTACACGAAACGCCCGTCCTGCCTCTGTCTTGGGTGGACACACCATGATTTATTAACCTGACAGTGTATGGGTGCAAGTTCTCCTGTATGCTATACGGGTCAATAGCACTCATCACTCATGCATCGATCTCAAAAATTGGTTCTGCGGTATGCTGATGGATCGGTAGATGTGGAGAGAAAAGGAAACAATCAAACAACACGCGAGTTCAGGCCAGTTGAACGACAAAATCAAGCTAACTTCAGGACGTCGATGGATCCCAACCGAATCGGTTAAGAACTTAATTAAGATACCTTTGGAGTTGCCATCCTCCCTTGTGTGCAAGATACAGTCATGGCTTCCGACCGTGCTAACCATTGCAGCTGACGATATGTACAACCTCTGAGAGACTAGCTAGAAACCTTGACGTCTATGACAATGGAGAATGTACTCCATATTGATTAAATTAGTTTTCTTATGCGTTTTCAATTTCTAAGGCATAGATCATGCGTGTTTAACTAATATCATCAATACGATAGCAAGCTCACCAGCTAAGTGTAGGTTTTCGGAGTTAGACCCAACCGCTCGACCAACCGTTTTCCTAACCGTAATTAAAATTTCAATAATCACGTACAGTTGAGCCGAACCGGATGCCGTCGTGCTCAGTCAGGTTAATCTGTCGCCAGAAGCGTCGCGCCGTACAGTTGCCTGGGCATGCATCGATCGCGAGCGTGAAATGTATATTCATCTGTTGCTTGCAAGTTGCAACTCGCCTGCATTATATATGTAGATGTTTCGTGTATAAATATAAAACGAAATGCTTACAATTATTGGAAGATATATATACATGGACAGTTCTAAGTTTTCTCTTTCCTTTTTAAAACGAAGTCTGGTAATCTTGGTAACGACCAACCAGCAGTCAGAAGCTGCAGGGATTTCATTACTGTCCGGAGTGAGTGTGTGTTTGACAAGCAGGTAAAAAATATCAAACACTGATAACATCAGGGCGGTTGGCATGCATGCGTGCAAGTTTAAATACAGTCAACCAAGAAGTCAGAAACACTCATCGTCCGTGTACGGTCGCTGTTTTGCTTTCCAATTTCCATGATGCGGTTGGCCGCTAGGGTCTCTTCAGTCTTCACTACTGCGAGGTCCCGCAGCGAACCCAACCGCTCTAGCTTCCTTCACCTTTGCATTGTCACTTTATCCGCTTCATGTATGTTCAGTAGAAGTATGTGTACTTTGATTCATAAAAATAGTACTCCTCCGTAGTATTATGTGTACTGCAGTCAAGAGATGGTCAACGAAGAGCTAGCTAGTGTGTTGTGCTGTGCTCTACAATTTACAGGAACAGTGCAAGTGCAAGAGAAGAAGTGAGAAGAACCGAGCAGAGTTATTATGGCATTGGTAGTTTGGTACTCAGTGTCGTGAGTGAATCCCATTTACGGTGGTACGACATCATATCATTTTTTTTATATCACCTAGAAAACAATATTTCCTTTGCCTTATGTCTTAGAATATAATACTCCCCCGTCCCACGATACAATTATTTCTACCATTCAAATTTTGTTCTAAATATTAAAACTTCTATAATTTTCTCCATAAATCTTCATATTTTACCCCTACGTGGAGTACTAGTTGCATATAGTACTAATTGATTGGAGTACTAGTTGAGGGGTAGTTTGAGCTTTTTTTCTTGCATCTTAATAAACGCGCCAAACTTTAGAAATGGCTATATTTTGAAACGGAGGAAGTAATATTTATGTTTACGCATATGTGTTAAAGAGATATAAAAAAATACTATAATACCCTTTTTGCATATGAGTACAGGCTCGAAAGTATATATATAAAGTAACGAGTAATAAAGTCCGAGATAGTATTAGTAATTTAAAGATAAAAATGATCATTTACTAATATTAGGTTGTTATATTTTTTAAAAAACCTAAAATGTGTATAGTTAAATCTGAAATTTTAAATCATCGATAGATTAAAAAAATATTATAATTTGATACGCAAAAACGATATCGGTAGATTTGTCAAAAAATACTTTTATATATCTATATTTTAAATATTTTTTATAAATATATAAATATAAAAAAATAACATGATGATATGTGTATTAAATACAGCCAGATCGAGTCATGTACGAACAGGCTTATACTGTGACTCCGTGAGAAATAAATTCTATAGGGCAGGGCCCTAAATCTCCTCCTATGAGACCCTACCTCAGATGATGCCACATGGAAGTGGTGGGACATGGACCCAACGGATGAAGCGAGGCGGGGAGGCCGGAGCGGGGTGGCATGGCCGGCGCGGGTCCAACGGCGGCAGTGCGGGACGATGAGCGAAAAGGCGCCTCCCCGTCCCCGTGCCAAACGTGATTTGGTCGCCGACGGCCATCTGACTGGCCAAAACGTGCGTGCGCCCGTGTAGGCGTACGATACGCCGCGCCGCGCGCACCTGCGTTCTACGAGCTTCGCCGTCTCGACGCGTGTGCGACGACGAGCGCTGTGTTAGATAAAATAGTAAGCTTCTCATAGATAGAAAGACAGGATCAATTTGTAATCAGATTTTCATGTTTCCTTTCTTCTCTCAACTGCCGTGTACACCCCCATGTATCTCGCAACTTCCATGTACTGGTTCACCGTGATTCATCGGTGCTTATTAACAAAGGTACGCGGCCTCGAGAGAGGTTGAAACGCTTCGTTACTTTCCACATGGTATCAGAGCGTTCTCCTCTCAAATCCATCTACTCGCCATGAGCGCTCCATCCTCTTACTCAACTCCAGCCGGAGGGTCACCGTTCGGTGTTCCGATGACTAAAAAATTGGGAAAGAACAACTACCTCCTGTGGAAGGTGCAAGTCCTCCCAGCCATCAGGGGCGCCCAGATGTATGGGTACCTTGATGGATCAAACGTTGCTTCTGCCAAAGAAGTCGAAGAGAAGCAGCAAGACGACACAATCATCAAGAAGATGAATCCAGAATTCGTGAAGTGGATGGCCGAGGATCAGCAGGTCCTTGGCTACTTGATGACCTCCCTCACAAGCGACGTGATGACTCAAGTAGTGTCCGCCACCACCGCAGCAGAGTTATGGAAGACCCTTGAACAAATCTTTTCTTCAAGGATCTGAGCGAGGTCAATCAACACAAGAATTGCACTGTCAACTACGAAGAAATGTAATATGACAGTCAATGAATATGTTACAAAAATGAAAGCCTTGGGAGATGAAATGACTACCGGAGGAAAGCCTCTCGATGAAGAGGACCTGGTGGTATACATTATCGCCGGGCTTGACGCAGATTTCGAGCCGGTGGTATCTGCTGTTGCAACGCGAGTAGAGCCAATTACTGTGGCCGAATTATATGGTCAGATGTTAGGTTTTGAAGGGAGGAATGATCTTCGCCAAGGAACATATCAGATTTCAGCAAATTCTGCCTCTTTCGGTAGAGGCGGGAACCAGCGTGGCCGCGAACGTGGTCGTGGCTACACTAGTCACGGACGAGGTGCAGGACAGACGCAAGGCATAGGACGTGGAGCAGAACGTACTGAACGCCCGACATGTCAATTGTGCAGCAAAGTTGGACACACAGTAGGCACATGTTGGCATCGGTTTGATCCGGACTTCGTTCCACAAGAGAAATCAGCAAACATGGCATGTCAATCCTATGGAATTGACACTAATTGGTATGTCGACACAGGCACGACCGATCATGTGACAGGTGAACTCGACAAGTTAAGTGTTTGGGAGAAATATCATGGAGGAGATCAGATCCACATAGCCAATGGTTCAGGTATGCGGATTGGTTATACTGGTCACACAAAAATATATACTCCCCATCGTCCTTTACATCTAAATAATGTCCTTTACTCTCCTGATACAAAGAAAAATCTTATATCAGTTTATCGATTTTCTGCTGATAACAATGCATATTTTGAAATTTATCCTAATTTTTTCTTGATTAAGGATCTCATCACTCAGAAAGTTCTTCTTCAAGGCAAGCGTAAAGATGGTCTCTACCTCCTGCCGCCAACTTCCACATCTGATCCCGTGAAGCAGGCGCACCTTGCTACAAAGCCTTCTTTAACTTTGTGGCATGATAGGCTTGGCCATCCTTCTCATGCTATAGTTAGACAAGTTATCTTCAAAAATAAGTTGTCTTATTCCAATGAGTCCAATAATGGGTTGGTATGTGATGCCTGTCAACAAGCAAAGTGCCATCAACTACCATATCCTGTGTCATCTAGCATTTCTGCAGCTCCTTTAGATTTGATTTTCTCTGATGTCTGGGGTCCTGCTCCTAGTTCTGTGGGCAGAAAAACTTATTATGTGAGCTTCGTCGATGATTATAGTAAGTTCACTTAGTTATATTTGATAAAGAATAAATCTGAGGTTCTTCAGAAATTTCAAGAATTTCAGCCTCTTGTTGAAAGACTTTTAAATCGAAAAATTATTGCTCTTCAAAGTGATTGGGGTGGTGAGTATGAAAAACTACATTCTTACTTCACCAAAGTAGGTATCACTCACCTTGTCTCATACCCCCACGCCCATCAACAGAATGGAGCTGCAGAACGAAAACATCGCCACATCGTAGAAGTTGGCCTTTCTCTCTTGGCTCATGCTGGCATGCCTCTAAAATTTTGGGATGAGGCGTTTGTCATGGCAAATTTTCTCATAAACCGCACTCCTAGCCGTGTCATTCAGTTTGCCACACCCTTAGAGCGGTTATTTCATCAAAAACCCGATTACTCATTCCTTCATGTGTTCGGGTGCGCTTGTTGGCCAAACCTCCGTCCATACAACTCTAGAAAGCTTGAATTTCTCTCAACTGCCGTGTACACCCTCATGTATCTCGCAACTTTCATGTACTGGTTCACCGTGATTCATCGGTGCTTATTAACAAAGGTACGCGGCGCTTCGCTACTTTCCACACGCCGATCTCTCGGCAGCGGTGCGGGGTGATGGCCCGAGCCGGCCGTGCCGTTTTGTGGGCCTTGAACGTTTGGACATGGGGGCTGGTTTCGTGGACACTCTGACCGCCGCGCATGGCCAACGACCGGAGCCAAACGGGCCTAACGACGCGTGCGGACTCTTAGACTGAAATGGAGATCACGGGCCTGTGCTATCCGATGGACCTTGGTCCAAATACAATTGTCTGCCACTTTCGGCCCAAGCGTAGTGGTGTTGAGGGATAATACAGAGCGCTGTCCTTTCAGATTGACCAAGCTTTCACGTGGAAAATGGAAGCTCTTCGCTAAGCCCAACACGTTGCTTTTTCAACAGAAAATGGACCTGCTGATTTAGGTCCAACTAAAATTTGGGCCTCGGAAATTTTAATTGTGTCATTTGTGTGTTTTGTTTGCAAGTTACTTGTAAAAACAGGTTGTTAAACGGTAGCACTAGATATCCTACGTACGTGTGTTTGTGTGTAGACTCTTTTTTAAAGTGGTTGTTTGGATGGAGCTTGAAGGTTTGAAAAGGATATCAACTCCAGGTCAGGGATGGATCGAATAATAGTACGTAGTTGGACTGTCGGTGAACAAATAGCATCGAAGCCGTCGGTGACAAATCCTGCAACCGTGTGAAAAACGATGTGACATGACGACCTCTGATGCTTACTTTTGCACTCAAATACTCAACTAGTACTGATAGTGGTATAAGATTAGTGTATGTTGAAGGAACAGAAGTCCACCAAGAAAAGGGTGACTGCCTAGCTAGTTGTGATGGTAGTTGGATGTTGCCCGATTCTTTCTGTGGAAGTGTGGAACGAACTGATTCTTCAGACCTGTGTGCCCTTGCCCAATTCTTGGCGTGGACTGGATTGTTTCTTAGCTTCATCCATCTCGTTTACACGGACACTCTCGTGTTGGTGAAGCTGGCCGGGCAGCATTACCTTCAGAAAATCAAAAGGAGGTCAAATTCGACCATATTTCCCTGTTCCATCTGATGGATTATCCACGATCGTTGAGCTGGATCTGGAGTGTCCACTGCCCTGACTAGCTCAGCCGAACCAACGACCTACATTAGTCGTACGGGTATTAAACTATTAATTACTGCATCAGGTAGAAATAATTTTTGGGAACAGTTTTTTAATCCAGGTTTTAACTTTACTGCATATCTGAATATCTGTATGCATGCGTACGCATCCTGTTGTTGCGTTACGCCGGTCCAAACTTGGAAGTGATGCATGCATCGTTCGTCCATCAATCCTGGACGTCAACCGGTTTGCGACCGCACCTACCCCACGAACAAGTCCGCGTACGTCCGCCCGCCGGCCGCTGCTGCCACCTAGCGGGCAGCTAGCTAGCTTGCCTGGCTGCGTGTTTGCTTCTCGCCAAATTTAAGTCTTCCCTTACCTACCGTCTCGTCTCCCAGATCGATCGAGCGAGCGATCTCGCCGGTATATATACTGCTCCGTCCTGTGGCTCTTCCCTCGCATACCCCTCGCCCCTCGTCATCTATTGATCGATCGATCGATCTTCTTGATCCTTGCGTCGGCGGCTGCTGCTGTTGTTCATCGATGGCCGGGGCGGTGGAGGAGATCGTGAGGAGAGCGGGCGGGTGCGCCGTGATCGACGGCGGCTTCGCCACGCAGCTGGAGGCGCTCGGCGCCGACATCAACGACCCTCTCTGGAGCGCCGCCTGCCTCATCACCAAGCCGCACCTCATCAAGGAAGTAATTTATCATTTCTTTCCGCGTGATTAGTTCACCGGCGGCCGCCCGCCGACGTGCTCGCGCGCCTGCATGTACAATAATGCTCGTGTCACGCCAGACCACATGCATCTGTCTCGTCGTGGCGCCATAGATTTCTCACGTCGTTGCACCGGGCGATGCAATGCCAACTGAGGCTAGCTAGCTGCTGAGCTGACATGCAGTTTTCTTTTTCTCGGTTAACCGTGCGAGATTGTGAAGCTTAGCTGTTTATCTGTTGCGTGAATAAGCGTTCATCCTTAATTTGGTCTTATTATACCCTGTTCAGTTGGAGATTGTTTTATTGTTAGTCAACTCGATTATCTCCACACAAGATTAATGTGTGTTGGTCCGTCAAGTGCACAAACTGAAGTCTTGACAAGGTCAAGAACACTGTACCTTTCCCTTTCTCACCTACGACCTACCAACCTACCAAGCCTTTTCAGATGTGATTCAAATATAATAATTTTCAGAATGACTAATCTTGAGTTTTCTTTTTTTTAAAGAAATGACTATTCTCGTGTGTACGCTTGAATTTTGTTGCAACCTGTTGCACCAACTACTGATAGATAGACAGGAGAACAGTATCACATTTCTTTTCCAATTTATTATGCAGGTCCATATGCAGTATCTTGAAGCAGGTGCCGATGTCATCATTTCCTCATCCTACCAGGTATCATCAGTCGAGTGATCTTCATCCATCCGTGCTACACATAACTGCCTCATCTTTCAGCAGCAGAGAAACTGATGCCTCTCTTTTCTATGTTTCTCTGCAGGCAACTATCCCAGGATTCTTGGCCAGAGGAATGCTTCTCGAGGAGGCAGAAGGCTTGCTGCGAACCAGCGTTGAATTGGCACTGCAAGCACGAGACGAATTCTGGAAGACAACGCTGAGGAAGTCCAAGCCTGTTTACAACCGTGCTCTGGTCGCTGCATCCATTGGGAGCTATGGAGCCTATCTTGCCGATGGTTCAGAGTACAGGTGAAATTTTGGTTTCAGCGCTGCAAAGCCATGAATCAGCCCTAACCACACCTGTTAACGCATTGTACCCTCGGATGATCTTCTTGTTTATGTAATTGATGTGCCATGATATTTACAGTGGATCGTATGGAGAAGACATCACGACGGAGAAACTGAAGGACTTCCACAGGCGCCGGCTGCAGGTTCTTGCGAGTGCCGGCCCTGACCTGATTGCATTTGAGGCCATTCCTAACAAAATGGAGGCACAAGTAAGGCTTGTCCTTGTGAATCAATAAAGAAAAATACAGATTGGGCAATGGGTTTCAGTAGCACTGAAAATGTTGCCAGCTTCCATGTTACTTGCCTGAAATCTGGCGAACATTCATGCAGGCTTTAGTAGATCTCCTGGATGAAGAGAACATCCAAGTGCCTTCCTGGATCTGCTTCAGCTCAGTGGACGGCAAGCACCTGTGCTCAGGAGAGAGCTTTGCAGACTGCCTCCAAATCCTCAACGCGAGCGACAAGGTGGCCATCGTGGGTGTGAACTGCACGCCGCCTCAGGTCATCGAGGGCATCATACGCGACCTCAAGAAGGTAGTCCTCCACTTCTTCCTCCTTCACCAACATCGAGTCATCGACTCCATCTTCTTCTGCACAGCACCCAGCATTTTGTCCTGCATGCACCGATCCTGCAACCATCTGAATGTGTCGTGTCGTCTCGCTTCTTTTGTCTGACAGCAAACGAAGAAGGCGATCGCGGTGTACCCGAACAGCGGGGAGGTTTGGGACGGGAGGGCGAAGAGGTGGCTGGTAAGCACACACTGTGTACCTTCTCATTTTCCGAGCAAATTCTTCTGTGATCATCTTTGTTCATCAAACTGACGGTGGGGTGATGCGTCGCGTGTCAGCAGCCAGCAGAGTGCTTTGGGCACAAGGGCTTCGACGTGCTCGCGAAGCGGTGGCAGGAGGCCGGCGCGAGCCTCATCGGCGGATGCTGCCGGACGACGCCGTCGACGATCCGGGCCGTCTCCAAGGTCCTCAAGGGCAGGACCGCGTATTCGGCAGCTCAAATTTGAGAATTGAGACTCTACTTGGTGCAAGTGTGCAACAAAACAGCGAGAATGATACCCAGTTCAGTATTAGTTTATGCTAAATTTTGCAGTTTAAACCGTCTAAACTCTAACGATTTGTAGCTCTGATGTGCAACTATCTGCTTCACGTGTAGTGAATAAACTACTACTTTTATGGCTCCTTTGTAAAACAGGAATTTTATAGGATTTAGTTCAAATCCTCTAAAATTCTTCTGAAATTGGCCTACTATGCAATTCGCCAGTGTTGTTCGCGCGCCGCCGCGATCATGCTGTCATTCACGCGCCTGAGCTCCAAGTTCATGGGGGGCAAGGCCATGGAAAAACAGTTTGAATCTCGAGAGGACCAGTGAGAGGGATGAATCAGAGAGGCGAGTCCAGCAGCGACAGCGACGACGCCGGCAGCGAGTGGGCACGCCGCGATCATGAAAAGTATCCAGCAATCAAAATTCTGAGCAAATAAGCAAGAAAGCGAGCACTATCAAGCTTTTCCGAGACCTGATGGCTCAACGATAATCCATGTATACCCACCATGTGCGAGCAAATCCATTATCCATACATTCATGACCTGGTGACCATATAACCTAATGTCTATTAACAACTAGCAAATGCTAGCTAGCCTGTCTACTATCCATCCACAACACTTATTACCCAGTTACACGAACATGATCTACATACAGGCGAAGATGCACACATGGCACCCGTCTTTATTCTTTGTGAGCCTTCTGAGTTCTAATGGTGAAAACTACACCTTTACAAGCCCCCAAAGGAAGGGGGTGCATTAGTCATTACTGCTGAAGGGTAACTCCAAAGCGAATATTCACAAGGGAGCTCTCATAGGGGATCCTCCAGCCTGATTTCGGTGCCTTCTTCTGATAGCTTCCCTACTTTCTTCGGAATACGAGATAAGACCAACTGCCCCTCAGAATAGCCATTCATCAGAAGCTTTCCTATCTTCATCTTCCAATCTGTGCCAGATTTCTCATTCCACCTGTCATGAATTACCCGATCACGGTAGTTGAGCATTGTGGAAATCCCAGAGTTTGGTATCCAACCATATTCTTCCAAAACCCGCGCCTCTCCTTCTGATAAATCTTCACCAACCTGAAAAATAAATAAATTCAGGGGAAGCAAAGAAGTAACATAAAATGAATTCGCTATAGCGACCAGTGACAAGTTACCAGTTACCAAACAACTCACTGAATAAAAAAATATAAACTCAACACACTGAAATAAAAACTCAACACACTGAAATAAAAAATATATAAAAGTACAAATGAGATTGGACCATTGAAGTTAAAGTCCTATGTCAACATGTATCAGTCGCTAAACTTGTCAAATATGAGAATATATTCTTTGAAACTATACTATAAAAGTATAAAACTACATCACAAAATCATAATTGATCACATCAGAAAGGAAAATTTAGAGAGAGAAAAGAGTCAGAGTGCCCGACAGAATGATAGTATATTAGAACTTGAGTATCCATCTTCAGAACTTTGTCATGGTATATTCTAACAGAGGATCCTAGAAACAGTCTCACAATTGGGCAAGAAAACAAGAAGGCTATATCAAAGTTAAGAAAAAGAAATAAATTACAGCAACAGTAAAACACAGTTAGTTGGTGGGTAGTAATGTACTTGTGCTCATAATCACATATAAAAAACGATTGAGGAAAATTACCAGAGCTAGGCTGGTTGCAGGTAACTAACAGGTTACTGTAATGTTTCAAGTCTATCCAGTTTACTTTTTTTTAAAAAAAAAGTCTTATAACGATTTTCCCCCTCAAATGTGTTTGCTAGGTCTTTTATAATCACCAGCTTCTAGATTATATCAACCTATATGGCATCACCCTCTTACCGGCACTCTGGCAGTATTATATCTACAGGTCCTAGCCAATATAACAAGTAACCAGCATCAGTTAGTGCTGATTTTTCTATCCCTGGTCATAGGCCTTTTACTTTGGTTGCAGCATTTCTACATGCATGTCATGGGTAGTGGGCCAGGCCCAGCCGGCCCACGTGAACAATACCCGTGGGTACTGTAGCAGCTAAGCAGGACTCTGGTTTGATCTGATATTTAGCAAGGCATATATTATATCTGTTAGGTTTCTATATTTCAGTAAAAAGTATGAGGTTAGGACTCTGGTGTAAAAGCATATAAATATGTGCCCTACATAGAAGGAATAAATTAAGCAAGGTTTAATCTAATCTCTCATCAAGTTCTCTATTCCTCATCCCAATGTTCTTCTTCCCAACCTAAGTATACATCTCATCCCTAGCAGCCGTCGTCGTCCAGCTATCCTCCCGACGGTATTTACCCCGTCATGTATCCAATCCATGACAATGCATTCAGTCAAAAAGTGCACAATAACACTGGAAGAAACTAGGAGCAAAAAATTACTGAAACAAGAAATCTTACCAATAATGGCTTGTTTTCAATAAGAGCTGTCCTGCCACAGCCACTAATCTTCATTGCAGTAACCAACCTTTGGATCTGCCATTCTATTGGCAGTGATTGCACAATCTCAAAGAAGTATGTTGCATACCCATATTCAGGTCGCTCAAGAACAATCCTGTGAAACAAAACCGAAAGGTATAAAGGAAATATGCATTTCAACCATTTTGACTGGCTGTGCCAGACTAATAGTACTGGCTAAGAAAGGTTACCTGTTATGGCTTTTAAAAACAAAAATGAAGGATTGCAGATCTCTGCACCATCCCCATTCTACAGGACAATCACGAAACTGAAGATAGCGGGACTACACGAGATAAAGTTGTGTAAAACACTAAAACTACAAACCTTGTATGAAGTGGAAATATTATGGCTGGATTGCCTAGATATTGATATATACCTGCTCAATTAGAGAAATCAAACAGGCCAAGCAGTATATAGCCTTTTCCTCCTTCGAATTTCTAGCTGCAAGTTTCAACAGGGATGTTCTTTGTGGAAACAACTGCATATTGAACAACTAAAACATTGTCAATAAACTACAGAATACATAACCACTACATGCCAATTGCTATTTACAAATTAGCCCGTAATAATACTAAAGATGCAACTGCAGTCCCTCAACTTTGGGGAAATTAGGCCAATACCATCTATTTCGTCTATATTTACAGAAATAACATCCAATTCACACCAAACTTCTTGGGGACATTGCAAACAAATAAATTATGTAAACCAACTTATTCCATCATCGCCATCTTAGCCTAGCCAAAGCTGGGGGAGGGGGAGAAACTCATAATAGTTTCTTCGCTTGCTGAGTTTCAATGATCATATTTTTAGGCAAGAAGGGGAAGGAAATAGCAAGGTATCTAACAAACATACAAATGTTTCCTTTTTCTGTACTTGTTAAGTATGGAAGGTGACAAACATTCTAACTACTTGGAGAGGAGTTCGGAACAACCGAACTGGAATAAGGAGAAGCAAGAAAAGGCACACCACTAATACAGAACATGGCCCCAGTGGCAGGGAATGTTTTTGAAAAGATGACCAGTTCTCCATTTCCTTTTATTTGGAGTTGCTTGTCACGTCAAAAGCTGGAGCACTAAAGGTGTCTTTGTGAAAGCTTTGCAGTGACCTTCACTTACATCACATTGATGGGGAACTCATAAGGGGTTTACTGCACAAGGATCATAAGGGGTACAATGCCAACCAAAAAAAGGTACATAGACATGGTGAAGGTGTCACACACTGGGTCTGGGACAGGGAAGAACGGGATCAGAGGTTGTATTTGAAGGAGACTAGAGGTCTCGACCCTAGACCTCGTCGGTGCGGCAGAGCCGTGATGGCAGATGCACCGGTGAGACAGGGCTCCAATCTCTAGTATGAGTTTTAATCTGATCCACTTTATTTCTATCAAAACATCTAGCTTATATAGTGCTAGTACCTAATAACAAACTAGATATTTCCTTAGAGATATTAACTGCCTAATCATATCTCTAAACTAATAATTCATTCATTTCTGCTATAGTACCACGTGGAACTGTTCACACCCTATATTGGGCTATGTTGTGGGCCTGGGCCTCTAGGCCCATGCCCATGACATTACACCCTTCTTTTCGAGTAGCTCGTCCTC
>KE372617.1:141864-156218 GCA_000418225.1 Zizania latifolia | reverse complement strand
CAGAGAGGGTGGCTCGAGTTTGGCTAGAGGGCTCTTCGAGCCGAGCTTGGCTCGGCTGAGCCGGCTCGTGAGTTTCGAGCTAAACTGCCAGCCCTTAGCATGGTGCGACATCCTAGTCACATGCTTATATTGCTTCATGGTGCTGATGATGGATAGAAATTATCGAAGACAGGAGCTAGTCGACGATAATAGTCTCTTCCACTTTCATACTGAAAGAACACATCTCATTCATGATGATGATAACATTCAAAGCAAACTTATTAATTTTCTCAAATTCACCTGTATACATATCATCAAGCTTTTCGCTTCCTCTTGAGAATTTGTAGTTGAGTCTTCTTGATGCGATCTTCTCAAATATGGTCAGCGTCATCATCTCCATCACAACATGGACAATAGCTGTGAGACCTATCTTGTATTTCCTTTCATTCACTATTCCATCACCCCCCACTACCACGCACACCCGTACCTCTTAGAAAGCATGTGATAATTCACCAGTACCCTCGATTTCTTTGCTTGATACACAACTAGCTCATGGCCACCATGGTCATGCCGTTGCCACCACTACAACCATAGCGGCCTAGTGGCGTATACACACCTTCGTTAGATATATCTAATAACAAATATTGGTTAGTTCACAAGATCACACGTGCAAACCGGCAACTTTTCTTTCTTTCTCACACACTCAACTAATCAATTGATTATAAGCCTTTATATAGACTAACACACATACAACCACTAATATAGACTTCCCGGTCAGGCTGCATCGTCAACGTAGTGTTGCCGCCGGTCCCTTCCAGGCTTCACGCCGGTTCCTATCATTTATCTGGTCCATATCCTCCTTGCTGGCAGATGCGCCTTTGGTACAGAAATCCATTAGTCCTACCCTGAACTACTACTAATTGTTTAGAAAACTTGTTGCCAAAATTGCAGATCCACTCATTCACACTCACCATAGCTCTGTTATGTACAATTATCAGACGGAAAATTTTCTGATGACTACAAAGGATAGAAGAAAAACATACCTACAGGGGACCAAGTGAACAAACTGTACAGATTGAGCTAAATACAACCCCAAAGAATGAAAGAATATCACTATGGAACTGTAGAACCAACACATCAGGATATACACTTTACAGGTGGTGAAGAAGCCGTTGTCGAGTAAAGAGCTTTAAGTAAAGAAATGAACTTCACAACTGTTTCTTCAGAGAACCACTTAAGTTTCCATGTATATATTGTGCAAATTTCATCTGACTGCTTGTTCTGTGAATTTCTAATGCTATCGTTACTGCAAGATCTTCCTTCATGTGCATGGTTGTCCAAAACCAAAGTCAAGCATTTCTTGTCACAACGATCCACAACCTGAATGGCAAATGTTGGGAAATATTGGATAAATGATATCAACTTTAAACTGATGGAGCAGCTAAGCTAGTACTACAATGGCATATTGCAGCTTATTTTAGTGTGGCACAGATACTCTAGCTAGAGGAGTTAAGTCAGAAGGTTGCACTTCCTGTTTTATCCAACGTTAGTTTTCATCATCCCATCAATCCAATACCTGCAACTGCAATGTTGCAGCTTCAGAAGACCTATTGCTTACATGCTTCAAAACATAACACAAAGGGAAACTCTCTTGATCACTCTGAGTGAACATCCCTCATTTCTCTAAATATCATGCAAATAGTTATGAAAAATTCTCAAAATATTTGACAACATTTGTATAGTATACATACACCATCCCACAAAATTTGAAGTATAAGCTCAACTCACACACTGAAAAATGAAAAAGACAAATCCAGCATATAACACCCGAGTTTGTATTCTTCGTTTCTCAAATGTGCAGTCGAATTTAAACTTGAATTTTTGTAGTGATATATGTCACTATACTCTATATTGTCAATTATTTTCAGATTTTCATAACTATTTTTGTTACATTTGAGGGGAATAAATTAGGGGACGTCCCCTTGAGGAATTAGAATCCATTTCCCATATACGAACCCCAGGCAGTACTTGATTGACTAATATTAATGAAATTATGAAAAAAAAATGTATGTGATGGCTGATGGGGATCCTTGGCTGCCAAGATGTGATGTGTTTCAACACTATGGCAAACAGGGATGCCTAGCATCGTTGAGTTGAATTTCCAGTCCAAACAATTGTCTTTTCCAGGGATGAGTTGTGGTCATATAAGAGTCTATGTCACGGGCAATGATGTGTTGGATGTGGGGCACTGGGGCCATGGAAAGAGCATGGTATCAGATGACCTTGTAAGGTCGATGCAGGGCAACTGCATCCTGGAACTTTCCTTTCCTACCTCAGAGGATCTGCGTCCATTTTAGTAAAACAAGGGGTCCCAAGACTAAGTGTAGACCCCAGGGTTAAGCATGGGTATAAGATATCTATGTATATAAAATCACCCAATTATCTTTGGTAGCAGCAGGCTTGCGACCCGCTTTTCCGATAGTAATTAATTAGCACTGTTAGTGGCATGCCTCCAATTCATTGTTAGTGAATTAGCAAGTGATTCACTTCTAGCGAATGTTCCTCATTACTTTTTTTCTTACATCACAAATTTCAGATTTACCCCCTGCATCAATGTACTTACGGTTTGACATTTTTCATCCACCATAAGGAACATAGATGGAAAAGAGCTCAACATTTGCTTATTTGCTCCCTGTTTTTTTCTCAAACAAGCTTAGGCACAGTAGCTGTAGAGACATCCATTAATAATTTTAACTACCCTGTTTCTTCAGTGCCAAAGAAAAAAGTTTGAGGGAATTATCCTTTTTTTCTTTTCGAAAAAGGGGTGCAGGAGATCTGCCCCTTTACTTGTAGCTGGGAAGAAAAGGACTACAAAGGGTAAGTCTTACAGTGGTCTAATTACACTCAAAATGGGATGAGACTATCTTTTGAAGCTGTTGGGATTTATCATGACAAATTAACCTAGAAACAGGAAACGTAACAAGTCAAGCATAACTTACCACTTCTTGAATGTCGTTGATAGAGCAAGCAGCATCGAGAGTAAAATATGGAGCATCCGGATCATCAGGAAGAGAACCAAACTGATTTAGATTCTCAATGCAAACAAATAATGACCTTTCGGTAACAACGAAGGATCGAATAACAAGGGATCCTTCTGCAAAAGAGAATGAAAACTTTTCAGCTAATACAAGTTGACAGCAGTCGAACAGTGAAGTCAAGCAGAACATTCCATAGTTTTCATATGACAAAAATGGAGGGTGACATCAGTGAAGAAAATGCAGATAAAAAGGTGGTGACATATCTTGACCCTAGATCGTACTAGGATTCCTTGCCTATTTGGTTCATGCTGATGTTGTGAAATACATAATATATTTTTTCATCGGTCCCATTATTTGCTAAGGAATTGGTTGTTCCTCCTTTTCTTTTTATTTTTTTTGCTTAAAAAGGGCCTTTGTTCTTTTAATTCCATGATTAGTTGGTTTGAGTGCCCCAAACTTCCATCTCAGCTTGAACTGGGTTCCCTCTGGCAAAACCCATGTTGCTTTGACATGGCATAAACCATCAGCTACAGATTAATGGTGTGGCACCATAGGAAGTGCCATACCGCCCATACGCAATGTGGCATCATAAAAATTTGGTGATTCGGCATGTCATTTTATTAAATCATTTCTGCAATCAACAAAGTCGACCCAATCGAAGCAAAATAAAGGTTTAGGGGCCCAGCAGATGAACTGAAAGGACAGGCACACAACTAAGTTTCAAGAATGGGGAATTAACTGTGAAATTTATCGCCTGTAAACCATCTAATAAAGAAACTGTAAATAAGGTGTCCTTAAGCCTATCTTAAAGATAACTTGCCGACCTAATATTCACCTTACAAATTAGCATGGTCATGCTATATTTCTTAATGGTCAACAATTAACCATCACGACCTCAGCTCAATGGCTGCATATTACATTTCTTGGACTTAATTCCCATCTACGGCCATAAAAGTCAAGTGTCAAAATTCAGAAGTCATTCTAGAGACTATGGAACATAAGAATGTTTCAGTTTGAAACTGCAACACTGAGGGTAAGACAAGATATACCATCTCAGAACTCACCCAGAGATTATGCTACAGAAGAAAACTTTGTAACACTGAGAACATGAACTACTGTGTGCATTCTAGAATTGGACGTGTAAAACAGAAAGCATACACTTGTCACAATGACCTCCCTCCTTATACAGTAATCATGTATGCATACTCTTACCTCCTTTAACCACATTTTCAGAGAAGCCCACTTTACAAGGCATTACGGAAAGCTTAGACCCATCCAAACATTTTAAGGCCATCAAACTTAAGACTTAAGAGAATGTAGGGACATATCTATTATTAGGCCCCATTCACAAGATAGTCTAAGTTTCATCACCCAAGCAATGCTTACCTTCAGCATCATTCTTCCAAAACATCAACAATGAGTAGAGAAGTATTCCCATCCCCAAACTTCCACGAATACATTTCTCGAGCCATTTCACTTGGACCTTCTCCCAACTGTCATTTAAATTACAGAAATAAGCATAGTCAGCAATATAAAATAAAAGCCACAATAAACACAAAAATATTTTATTCTTATAGAAATAGTGCTTTGCTATTAGGGTTAGGGAAAATAAAAGGTTAAATAGATCAAACCTTTGCAAAGATACACTAGTAGTTAATCGTGGAAAGTTGGAAGCATTTAAGAGCCAAAGTACATCTTGTGCTTCCTTCGAAGTACGTGTCAAGAATAGATGAGTTGTATTATCTGCCATGTGTACCCTATGAAATCGTAAAACAAAATTAAGCCTCGTATCAGTCAAATTACAACTACTAAACACTAATTAATATGCTAATAGACCTCAGTGCTTGTAGACCTAGCCCAATCAAAATACTTTGCACATCTTCCAGCCGATAGCTGCCCAAAACTCTCAGAGTAGTGTCTGTAAATTAATCAATACGTAAGAATAACTGTTGCAATATAGCAATAGAACAATGAGAAGAACTCCTGTAAAACAGTCATCTAGATAACTTTCCAGTTGCAGAAGTCTAACATAGACACTACGATAACAGGCATTTTGGATGATTCCATGGTTTTTAGAAAGCAAACCTCGTCCATCTCGAGTCATATCAACTAACAGGATGTGTAGTTTATTTTGAGAACTTTGCAGTAAGGCTACCTCTCTACACAAAGAGATAAACAGTCGTCAAGTGCAGGAATTTAAAATAACATAAGTAAATTCAGACAGATTTTAAATAACTGATGCTTGATATGTATATGATCTCACATCCTGACATCCACGTAAATTTCGGTTTCAGATCAATAACTTCAAGTCATAGTTTACTACTTTGCTGACCATGGTTTAGAATTAAATACTACAAGCAAACATTTAGAATTTTAATAGGCAGTCAGTTATCCCATTTAAGGAGATATTATTGATAACAGCCCATGATGCATTAAAGCTTGGAAGTAATTAGAATCATGGGAACTAATACAGGAAACAGATGCATGTCAGTTTCTTGGTAAATATGAAAGAAAACTAGAAAGACCTATGGTACTGATGGCGATTGGTGGCGGACATTTATTGAGTCTATCTACTTAGAAGTCCTATTGAGCCTTGAGCTAAAAGATTGTTTTCATGGACAATGCCAGATTTTGTTGTTTTGCCAAAAAAAAAGGCAGTAGCAGGTCAGCCCCATCCCCCAGTGTTCATTTTTCACTAGATATAGGCAATCGGTGCTTTGTTTATCTAGACAGTAGACACTTTGCTGTATGAGATTGACGAGCTCCTAAAATTCCTCTGACATGGCAGTATGATAAACCATATTGTTGCTTGATGAAAGAAATAAATATTATGAAGGCAAAATGCATGGCTATAACCCTGCCATGTATCGTGTCATAGACTGTTCAGAAATGTTGCATAAATCCAGTCATTCAATTCTCATCTGCAACTTGCAAGCATGCGAACATACAAAAATTTATTATACAGAGTTGTCAGTTTGAAATTTTGGATATGATTGCACACACTAATGCAATAATGAAGAACAGTTTTCACTCTAAATAATGGTTGAGGTCATGTTGTACTCTGCAAATTTACAGGAGGAAACAAAACAACTTTTGTAGTATTGTACAAATGAAGTTTTGCAAAGAAACTAAGACTGAGCAAATAAGTCAAAGATATTCTGATATGCTGTTACCAAGTCCTTAATATGCAAAGATACAGAAAAAATATACTTCTCATTTGACTGTAGCTGTAGCCCTTAGAGAAGCTGTTATCGAAATAGGGTTTTTTACCATTCCAACTGCTAGTTACTACACATGTAATTAAGTAATACTTAATCAGTGTTGAACACAGCTCTCACCTTTGAACTAAATCACTTCCAGTTTCATCTTGAAATATGTATCCACAAAAGGCTGTCTTTTCACATATTTCAGATCCGTCGCTTGCAATTTCTACATTGAAGAAATCCCCTATAAGCTTGTATTTCTCAGTATTGCGAGAAACTGTATTGGCACTGGTACATAAGTTATCCTTGTGCGGGATACTTGAACTATGTCTTTCTGAGCTGTGTTCCTTGCAAAGAGCACCATTGTTCAGGTTGCATCTCAGATGACCATTCCCTCCAATTGAAACCCCCTCATCGACTTCATTTCCATTACCCTTCAGAAATAATACTTTAGTGCCATTATGATTCTTGAAAATAGGTGGTAGTCTCCTAAACTTATGATTACCCTTTTGTCTAACCAAATGGTCTGAAACTTGGCTTAAATGACCATTCCTCTCGTACCTATCATGTAACTCCTTACCAAACTCTATGGAGTCTGCAAAATATGGGTCATCTTCTTCTGAATAATCATGCAAACTTTTCTGCCCAGAAAACAAATGCATTCCATCCATCTCCTCATGATCATAATCTACAGAAGAAAAAAGAGCTATTTGACCATTGAGGGCCAAATCCATTTTTGTCTGAATTGCAACACAATCATCTTCTGAATTGCATGAGCATACATCACCTGAAGAGTCATCACTACAGCTACTATCACTACCAAGTGAAGCAGCACAGTTAAAGTCTCCTGAGGTCTGCAAAAATTCTTCTTCCATACAAAGTCTTCGATGTAGAATGTCCTCCTTGTATTGCGGAGGTGACTGTGGACTAGAATTTGCAAAGGATGGATTTGGTTTCATCAGCTTGTTCATCACATTTGGTGAAATTCCATTTGCATGCAAGTTTCCAGTGCCATCTTCCATCTCACAACAAGAATCAGAATGCAAAGCATCTACAAACTTTAGTGGAGGAAGTTGCTGGGAAGAATTCAAGTGCAACCCTAAAGGAGCCTGGTATGTATTCGCTTCATTTGAGGATTCTGTGGTAGCACCATTGCATGCATCATCAGTGAAATATAAATCAGATTCCAAAAGGTTTGAGCTGCTCCCACCTTCTGATGTCTGCACCAAATCTGAGATATTCTTTGAATTCTTCCTTTGTGCTTTCTGCCTTCTCTTTTGTTTCTCATTCCTTCCATTGTTATTGCCGAAATCAATGTAAAGGCTGTCAACTTCTGTATTCTCCATGTTTTCATCCATCCACTCCTTAAATTCACGCAACCAATCAGTCGATTTTTCTTTCTTCATTAATTCAGCTGTATTTATCAAAGAAGTAATTTTGATGTCATTGTCAGCAGCTGCAACTTCTTCCTTCTTAGAACTGTCACTTTCATGAGGGGTGGACAGCTGGTCCACACCTTCATCACAAAGACTTATCTCGTCCTCCACAATTAAGGCAAGTCGGGAAATCTTTTTCTACAGTAAATAGAAGTACAAACATGCTATCATTAAAGAGATATATAGCCAAATTCAGTTGCATCCAGAGTACAAATGCAGGATGCCATATTTTTGCAGGGCTGTTTCAATTTAGTAAAGTTGAATAGACAGTGTTATCTTTTATTTCTGTTGAATATGGCAAGGGTGCCATATCTGTTGAATTATGCAAAGAAAAGCTAAGTATATAACTAATATAAGTAAACCACCCTTCTGCATTTCATGAATAACATACACAACAAGCATGATAACAGCTCACTAAGCAATATTTGTATCGACTTATAGAGAATAATGAGATCAGCAGCCCCAACCGACAGTGCTTGCATATTTGCTGTGACATACAAGAGATGAATTTGGTGGCAGGAGTTAACTGACCATCTTTGAATTTGATATGTCTTCATTCTCATGGTCATCTTTTGCAGGAAAATAAAATACGTAGCCGGCAGGTTGCTTTTGTCTGCTTGAAAACATTACTTGCTTTTCCCAGTATTCTTGTGTGTTCATACCTTTATCATCTAACTTCAACTGAAGCAAAAAAATGCACGTAATAGAGCTGTCATGTCACTCCAATACTGTGGAAGAGACTATTATGACACAGAAAATAAAAAACATGTGAAAAGAATATTTTATTACTACTTACGCTTTCTGAATTGTGGAAAAAACTGAAAACATGTGCTCGATACCATCGAGCACAGCAAATTGGGTTGCCTGCCAACCATAGGTTCTGTAGCAAAGAAAGGCTGCCAAGTATTTCCAATTCAGAGAAAATTGAGATGATATTGTAAGACAGATCAAGGCCCGTAAGTGACTTGAGATTTTCAATCCCATGTACTGTAGTTAAAGCATTATTTCTCAGTACAAGTTTAACAATTCGACTGCAAGCCTGCAAGGGAGTAATATGCAGTCAAACAAACAACAATACAGGAAAGAAGCTCCCCAATGTTCAAAGTTAGTTGAAAAGGAAATGCATTTCACCTCACTCAAGGATGATATAGAACGCAAATGGTTAAATCCAAGATCTAGATTTCGTAACTTTGTACATTTCCGCAGATTATCCACCTTTGCAAACTGGTTCTGACTAAGATCAAGGGTTTCAACTGCAGGTAACAACTGCAATGACTCGTCCATGAGTACCAGACCATTTGAAGCACATGAGACATATGAAAGCCGACCCCATACGGGTGAGTCCTTGATATCCATGATTCTACTCGTGAACACATGCCTAAGAGCATCCTGCAGTAGTTGCAAACAGTAAATATTATATGAACATGGACAAGATTTTTGCACTGCATGGAAGTGAACAAAAAGGAAGCCTAAATCACAAGAATTACTTGATGAATGCAAATATATGTGCAATTTCTCAATCTGCATCCCTTTTTTGCTGCTGCCTGAGCTTTTGGTTGTGTACAAATAAAAGTTCCAAGTTGTGGCACCTCCCAGCAAGTTGCATCCACCAAAACCACAACCAAATATTAAAGTTCCCAGGCTATATGCTCAACTCAAGTCTCCAACTAGTAACTAATGCTATGTTTACAATGGGTAGCCTGTGATAATTGCCAAGACAAGATGGCTTATTACAGCAGTATTAGTTCCAAGGAACACTGCCAACTCCCTAAACCTCTAACTCGGAAAAGGCATAAATTACATCTAATTTTCCTTAACAGATTTGCAAGTGAAGTATGTGAAGATGCATAAACCCATTTTCAGCTACATGCAAGCATACACAAGAAAAAATGTATCAAGGATACCATATGGCTACAGACCTACAGTGCTACACAACCTTTTGAATTTCACAACTTAACTAACTAGCTCAGATTGTTAAAAAAAGTAGCTCAGGGATAATTGCAGCAAGCACAACAGGGGCAGCTGTTATAATTGCATTTCTGGACTGCAGTATATGCCCCAAGCCCACAACAGAAGCTTGAAGGTGATCAGAACTAAGTACTGCAAAAATGCCCATATTTCTCTACTCCAGAGAAACAGCTATGGAATAGATTAATATGGAATTCATTATTCACCAGAGGGATGCTTGATGATAAGCTAAAGACCTTAATAAAATTCCATTAAACCCCATGGGATAGAATGGAAACATTAGTAAACATCAAATTAACCCATTAAAAAATCCAGTAACACGCTGAGTAAGTGTAGATGCATGCGACAGGTTGGATCAGATCCTAGGAAGTAGGAACATAGTATTAATTGTGGTCTGCGGACCATAAAAGTGGGTTAAAAATAAAATCAGCCTGTTAGCTGTAGAAGAACGAAACTGCAAACCAGAAACACAATTCGCACTCGACACAGTTCATAGTTTAGTGTGGGATCATCAATAGCGCCTCAGGTCACCGAGTGAATTGCCAAAAACATCGAATTAAGTAGCTGTAGGATCAGAATTACTGGGGAACAGGTCATAATCGCACCGTGGAATTGTAGCAGACGAGCCTCTCAAGTGTGTGGCGGAGGTCGAGCAAGCCCCTGGCGGCGGAGGTGGAGAGGTCACACCCTCGCAGCTCGAGCACGCGAAGGCGCGCGAACGGCAGGAGCGAGAGCGGTGCCGGGTCGCGCCCCGGCCCCGCGGCCACGACCTTGAGCGACGTGAGCAGGCGCAGGATCCGGCGGAGCTGCTCGAGCGCGCGGTGGTCGCCGAGGTCGGCGACGTAGGCGCGGAGATAGTCGACGGGCGCGCAGGCCCCGACGGCCTCCAGCTCGCGCAGCGCCTCGAGGCGGGATGCGACGTAGTGGAGCCCCACGGGGTGGAGGCGCAGGGTGACGGAGCCGTCGAGCAGCGCGCCCGCGTGGCGACCCACGAAGCGGACGAGTAGGTCGAGGTACCGGTCGCCGGTGACGGGCGGCGCGCCCCCTGCACGGGCAGTCGCCATCGCCCTCGTCAGGATCGGGCTAGGGTTTGGTGACCCGCCGCATCGGCGGATGGGCCGCGGAGGGGACGCCGGGGAGGGAAGAGGAGGAGGAGGAGGAGGTGGTGGTGACGGAGAAGGATACCGACACGGCCGCGCCGCTATGATTGGGGACACGCGGGCTCGTGGGGGAGGGAACGGAAGGCGACCGGGTGCCGCCGTGCAGACCGCGCGATTCAGCGATTGCCAGCAACCAGGCGGGGTAAATTGGCCGTTTCGCCTGGTGCTCGCCAAGTGCTCTTTCGCAGAAACGCATCGTCTGTTTAGATTAAAAAAACGGACGGTATTGCGTGATTTTGCCGGGTAACTTGGGTCGGTTCGAGTCGAGCAGCGGCAGTTTCCGGCGCTAGCTCGCTGGCTTGGCGTCTAGATGGCCAGTTTAAGCATTTGTCTTGGTCTTGTGGCATTTACAAAGTGTTCACTATTCCACTCTCTATCCCTTTTAGTAGTTAAACATATCGCAAAACTCCTCTTCAATGATCTTTTTATCCCCTATCTATCCTATTCTGCTTACTATTATTATCTTCTTCCTCTCCAAACTACATATTATTATTATATTATTATTTTCTAATTGCAAAATTACAAGATATTGATACGCTATAAATTGATGGAAGATAAAAAGAGCAAATTTAGAGTGTTTATTAAAGCGGACAGACAAATACGAAAATAATATGAATAGGTATGTCATCAATTCATCAATTTCTTAAAAACAGGGGGGAAAGAAAAAATAGTGAGCGAGTGAGGTGGGTGGATTATTCGCCGTCCTCTCGTGAACGTGATCTCGTCAGGTGATGCTTCAGTTTCAGTCTGGCTGCTTCCTACGCATGCTGGTGAGAGAGTTCTCACCGTTTCTTCTGTGCTTCCATGTGAATAGATCCGGGCGCTCTTGGTTCTTCTGCGGTTCTTAATTTTTATCCTGGGTGACTGCTTCTGTAGCACTACCATGTTACTGGAGTAGGGTTTTTTTTTCACATCTACTATAAAATGGCACGTTTCTTTCCTTCGTACGAGTAGTATAACCTAGCATGCTTTAACACCTTGACAGCGTGAGGGGTGCAGTTATTACTTATTAGTGACTCTCGCATGCTCACGACTCATGATTCGATCCAAGTACACACGTCCCCTTCCAGAACGAATTTAATGAGCCACATGTCGACTGCATGCGCCATATAGCATGACACGCTAACATGCATTGATGAAGGCAAATTTGCTTATTTCTTAATTCTAAAAACTTTATTTTTTTATAAAATCAATAAATTATTGATAAAAATAAAAGACCAAACTATCATTATTAATAAAAATGCTACCTCCGTTTCAGAATGTAAATCATTTTAACTTTATCTAGATTCATCTGTAGATCGATGAATCTAGACACATATAGTGTCTAGATTTATTTTAAGGGATATTAAAATGATATATAAGGGATATTAAAAAATAAAACTTTTTGATTTATAAACTAAAGTAGATAAAGAGATAAAAATAAAATATTTTTAAGATAAAATTGAAGAGTTGTAGCAATAGTCTTTTTATACGGAGATAGTGTATGGTGCACGGTATACTTGGCATTTGCCTTTGATGAAGTCAAATTTGTTTTTTTTTTCCTTACATGCTTCATGTTTTAGCATATCCAACTTGAAAGGTACTCCATTGTTGAGCGGATCATGTGTAGCCCGAGCACAATGCCATTTTGGGCCTTCGGGGTCACCATGGCCCAAGGCTCCAAGCAATTTAAGGTTGATGGGTATAACTGAATTTTGTGCGTGGTGGGTTCTGCTGTCCTGGAAGCGAGAACCTGGGTATATGAATCGAATTAAACATGTTAGAATGTGAAAGTTAATCAAATAGATGCATCATCAACGAATTTTCTCGCCAGAACTGTTCAGCATCTTCATATAATGAAGTGGTTTTATACAGGTTGATGAAAAAAGAGAGTGACAAATTAACGAAGTGTAGTATGGTAAATTTCTCCACAGGCAACTGACAGAACAAAACAACACAAACTCTTCAGTGCACAAATCCTCCGGGCTAAACGCCACGCGAACTCCTAAGACGGGAGATCAAACTTGCTAATCCTATGGAAACATTTTTCTTGCGCCGATATAATATACTCCTAGTCATCTTTCTCTCTGCTGATACATACATGGAACGAAATATGATGTAATAGTGGAGTAAAGTTGCAAATGAAACCGGTGTTCATGAGCACACGCCGTTGGGGAAGGACGCGTCCAGCCATCCGGCCTTCTTGGCGCGCTCGACGTAGCAGCAGAACTGCTTGCCTGCGTCCGGCACGTCGAGCGCGAGGTCGTCGACGCAGTTGGCCATCCTCTCAAATCCTTTGGTCATCTGGTTTGGCGTGATCAGGCCACGGCCGTAGCACTCGGCGAGGAGCCCCCACAGCCGTTCGTCCTTGCCCCTCTTCTCTATGATCGCCACCAGCGCCTTCTTCACCACCTCGTGGTGGAAGAAGGGCATCCCGAGCTCCTTTATGCACTGGCACGCCTCCCGGATGTCGCCGCCACAGTCGTACTCCTGCAGCAACTTGCCGATCTTGTCCTTCACGTCGTCCAGCTCCCACCCGGGCTTGCCGCTGCCGCCGCCGCCCCAGCAACGCAGGATCCGCTCTGCGGAGAGCTTCACGCCGAGCAGAGCGTGGGCGTTCCTCAGCGCCAGAATGCCTGTGGAAGCCCCCGTTTTGACTCGGCCGGCCTCCTCCTCCATTGCCTCTAGGTCCGACGGCGCAATCACCTCGTCCACCACTGACCTAGCGAAGAACATGGTTAGGTCCTCGACAATGGCGGGATTATCCAGCGCGGCGTCCTCAGCGGATTCGATCAGGAGGTGGAACCCCGACACGACGTCCTCCTGTGGCATACAGAGTGAGGACAGCAGTACGGACGCCATCTCCTTCTCGCGGCTCTTTCGGTCCATCGCTGCGGTGATCAGTTTCTTGACGAAGATGGCATTGTAGGAGGAGGAGCACGCGTAGTTCTCGGTCTCCAGGCGGCTCACCACCTCGATGATGTCTCCGGTCAAGAAGTACTCCTGTATGATCGACGCGGCCTTCGTCTTAAACCGCCGCACCGCCGTGTCGTCCTCGACGACGGTCTTCTTCGGCTCAGGGCCTAGCGGTTTCAGAGACGACGCGCACAGCCAGCCCTCCGACGAGGCCTTCAGAATGATCGATTTCAGGAGGCACCTCGCATTTGGCACGTCAAGCGTCAAATCGTCGACAGAATCGATCAGGCGGTTGAACCCTTTGGTGATCTGGCTCTCGTTGATGACGCCTTCGTCTGACGCCGACTTGAGGAGATCCAGGATGTGCCCCTCGGCGGCACCTCCACGCTCCATGGCCAAAATGAGGGCGCGCTTGACGATATCATGGTGGAAGAAGGGGATCTTGAGGCCCCTGATGCACCGGCAGGCCTCTCCCATGTCGCCAGCGGAGAGGTACTCCTCCAGGATGCCATCGATCTTGGCTTTGGCCTCCTCCACCGTGATGCTCTTGCTCCCGCCCCACCTCTGCAGAATGATCTCGCCGTGGTGTGGCACGGACAGATAGCTTTTCTCCGCCCTGTGCAGAACCTCGGCACCCTTGCATCCCTCCGGTAAACAAGGCAGCTGCTTCGACAG
>KE372617.1:66663-103604 GCA_000418225.1 Zizania latifolia | reverse complement strand
GAGCATGATCGGCGGGATGAGGGACACCCAGGAGATGGTCGACTTCGCCGCCGAGCACGGCATCGCCGCCGATGTGGAGGTCATCGGCATGGAGGACGTCAACGCCGCCATGGAGAGGCTGCAAAAGGGCGACGTGAGGTACAGGTTCGTGGTCGACGTTGCCAACACAGTGGCTCGTGCTCGCTAGAGTATCTCACACAGAAGAAGACTGACTGACGAATATGATAAAATTCAGTTGCTGCTCCTTTTTTACTTTGGAGAAATGTTGATGCATGTTTGGTACGGATTCAGCTCTTAGTTTTATACTAGATTTAAAGTTTATATATTAAAATAAAGTAATTTAAACTTTTTTATATTTAATCTAAAATAAAAATTAAATAGTTCAACTAAACAGTCTCACTTCATCCACAAGTCTAAATAAAATATTTTTTAAAGTTAGGTTTGACCGAACGGTGCCTGAGTTTTAAAGCTGATTCACCATATAAAATATGCTGGAAGCTGATTGAATGGTTGGTATGTGAACGAAAAAAAAAAGAAAATTCCCCTACTGTCGAGAATAGGCGTACATCGATCAAAGGGGAAAAAGAAGGGCTGAAGATTAAAGAAGAAGATGTGACATTATTCCTCCGGTGGTTGCACACGGATAATATTTTTTTTTTAAGAAGAAACGGTTGCACACGGATAAGATAAGATAGGGTTACACTTTAGTACTTGGCTGCTGCATATATATTGCTTTTAGTCTGAAACACGCTTCCTCGAAATGCAACCCTGCACATTTTAGCACAGACGTTTTCATCCATCAATATTATTGGCATCAAAGTGACATGTAAAGAATGGAGAACGTGGAGCCGATCGAACAGACAGAATGACAGATGATCGAACAAAAAAAGACAGCGGTTTCCATAAATCACGATATAGGAAAAGAACATATAACCGTCCCTAAGGCAAAAGCAAATCCGTTACAAGCATTATTATTCAGAGTAGATGTCACTCGGCGAAGAACAGGACAGGCTATGAAAACTGGAAGGACGTTGGCGAAATCGAGATCGAAAATCCAACGCTGACACATCACGGCGGATGCACGTAGCACGCGTACGTTTTTTTTTTGCCTCTTTTTGTTTGTTTGTTTGTTTGCGGAGACGGGCGTCTCGGCTTATGGCTTCCACAGGAGGGTGGTCTCGGCGATCATGGCGGTGACGACGTAGGGGTCCATGTTGGAGGCCGGCCTGCGGTCCTCGAAGTAGCCCTTGCCCTCCTTCTCCGTGTCGCGCCCCACGCGGATGGATGCGCCGCGGTTCGCCACGCCCTGCGAGCCAAAAAAGAAAACGAAAATTAGCCGGCGACCGATCGAACGAGGCGAGACGGCGCGGGGAGAGCGCGCGCGTGCACGTACCCATTTGAAGGTGTTGATGTCGGCGGTCTCGTGGTGGCCGGTGAGGCGGCGCTCGTTGCCCTCGCCGTAGGCGGCGATGTGCTCCGCGTGCCTTATCGCGAGCTTCTCGATCGCCTTCTTGATCACCTCGTAGCCGCCCGCCTCCCTCATCGACTTGGTGCTGCGACGAGGTTACGGCTCGAGCATTAATCAGCCGCCGTGCAGCTCACAGCCAGTGGACAGAGCTAGTACTGTAGTGCTACTGAAGCAGTAGTCTCCTAACCTGAAGTTGGTGTGGGCACCTGCGCCATTCCAGTCTCCCATGATCGGCTTTGGGTCGAGGGAGAGCACGACTCCGGCCACCTCCGTGATCCTCTGCAATCGATCAAATCTCAACGACACTCATTGGTCCAAAGCTACATGCTTTAAGGTGCAGCTGTCTCGATGCTTATTCCAATCCAAGCTGGGAATACCACGAATCGATACGTACCTCGAGGATGTAACGGGCAACCCAAATCTCGTCCGAGGCCGAGATCCCAACTGACGGGCCAACTTGGAACTCCCACTGTCGCCACAGAATCAGGTTCAGAATTACTCCGATAAGATGAACACAACAATGGGCTAGCAGACTGCTAGTTGCAGAGATTGTGCTACCTGGCCAGGCATGACTTCCCCGTTGATGCCACTGATGTTGATCCCGGAGTAAAGGCAGGCCTTGTAGTGTGCATCCACAATGTCACGGCCGAACGCCTTATCGGCACCGGCAGCGCAGTAGTATGGTCCCTGAAAAAAAGAAGAAGAATAAGTTCAGAAAATTGCACACTCTATCTTCTTGCTACTCCTACAGAATACACATGGAAATACAGATACTCTAGCTGCTTGTTTTGATTCAAGTCCTAAAAGGCTCAAGTAGCACTTTATTGATGAAAAATTTTCAGATAGTCTACTATCACACAGATTGTTTTCAGCAGTTGAAAGTTAAAGCATAAGAATATTTTGAGCAGTGATTTCTTGCCTGTGGACCGGGGTAGCCACCAACTGGCCAGCCAAGGGGCCAGTTCACATCCTTCTGAAGGAGGGTGTACTCCTGCTCAATACCGTACCTGTTTGAATTCAGAGATGTAACCTGATAAGAATTGCAAGCAGATAAGATAGGAAAATAGATATATGTCTGAGATCCTCCACATTAGGTGGTCCTTCAAAAATCAAAACATTTTTTTGAAGCTTTTATTTTCGTTTTTGGCTATTTGCTAAACTAAATTACATTATGTCAACAAAAATGTTTTAGATCATTACTATATTACAGTAGCAGTTAGTACTGGATATTATACAGAGTAATTTAATCGCCTGGCGCAGAATACAACATAGTGCCAATTAAATACAAGGTCATTTTAGAATTTGATAGTTCCTACATGCTCTTGTTTATGGGAATAAAGGAAAACTTTTGACAGGGGAATTAAAATATTTTAGTTGATTCGATGCATGCAAAAAAAAAAAAACTTGAATCTGGATAGAAGGATTCTTACCATGGCACCTCAGCTGCAACAGCAGGGTGGTTGAAGATCTTTGCAGCATTGTGTCTCTTGTTAGTGGGGATTGGCTGACCTTGCGGCGTGTAGCAGTCGCACATCACCTATTGGAGCATTAAATAAAAATTAGCAAACCTGCGACTTGGCAATTGGCATAGCTACTGGCCTGCTACTTCTCAATGCTTAAGCAGAAGTCCATGGTTTTTAGTAGCATCTAAGCTATTGGGACTCCTCATGGCCACTGTTTCTAAGAAGCTGATAAATTATCAAGAAAACAAGTTGGAATTCTCTAAAGTCCGAGCAGGCCAATCAATGATATTCAGATCAAGATAAACAGCTAAAAGTGTACATATCTCCATGCACATCCAACAGCCAGAAAAAATAACCTAATTAACATTGCTAAATTCTTTGCTGAACCAAACAAGAATATAACAAAAGAGTACCTGAAGCAATGATTTTTTATTAGAAATCTACCATCTCATAAAACTCAATGTTTGTTTGCAAAAAGACCTGCTGTCCCCGTCCTTTTCCACTTCATAAAGTGCCCATGTGTCATGAATTACAAAGCAGAATGTGCAAAGAAAAAGGGTAGGAGCTTACAAGGATGTTGTCACCCCTCCTGAACGGATCCTTGAAAATGGCTTGAGGGCTTCAAAGCAAAAGAAGGTAAAAGGCATAAGCAACAAAGAACTAGGTACTCTGCAAAGTAAAACACCATCAGAAGAGGAGTCTTACTAGAGGATCACTTCGCTGTCCTCTCCGGGAGCCTGCCCGGTGCTGGAGCCGTCGTAGTTCCACTTGGGCAGCTGGCTCGCATCGGTGATGGGGCCCTTCACCGTCTGCTCGAAGAGAAAAGAGGAACAAAAACGGTGAGAAAATATTGTGCTAGGATTAGTGTCTGCAGAATTGTATGTTGAGATAAACGTAGCTCACCCTCGCTTTGCTCCTGAGGTCGATGCCTGATCCTCCAACCCTGAACAGACAAAAAAGATGGCATTTTGAGATGAGAAAGATCGTTCAGGTCAAACCAGAGCAGAGAGGGCACTCAAAGAAACTTGATAGAAATTCATGAAGTGGTCGCAGGAGAATGAAACGGTGGATAGTGAATTATCACGAGGCACAATGATCATATATAGAGAGGGAATTCGAGGCCAGGATCAGAAAAGAAGTACGAAATCAAGAACACATCAGAAGCAGAGGAGGCCAACCAGATGTACTCGGCGATGATCATGTTGGTGCACTCGCTGAGGTTGAGGTTAACGAGGTCGGTGAGGTTGGCCATTGCTCAAAGCAGGACCTAACACAAGCTATCTGAGTGTGCAAGATGCAGTGAGAGGAAGCAGGGGACGAGGACAAAGCCGGGAGAGGCCAGGGGTATTTATACCGGTACGTTGGCTATGGTGGTTTGCAAAGTCGCAACTCGCAACTCGCAACTGTCTGATGATGGAGGCAAGCAACATTTTGAGAGATACTAAATTTTTGTTATTTTCAGCTATTTGATTAACCATATTGGCCGCTTGCAAAAAAAGATAGCGTATATCTTATCTTTCAAAAAGTTTAAGGGAAAGAAGGCTCCTGTGTTTCAAGAAACTGAAGTAATCATCTCAATTTGAGAGGATGCCGCAGTATTTTCAGGAAGAAAGAAGAGGTACAGCCACAGGTAACTAGGCAGTGCAGACGTAGTGATTATTTGACACTGTTAGAGCATGACTAAAATAGTAGAACAATCTGGTCATGATCCATTTCTTATCTTATTTTTCCTTTCAATCTAATATCGATCATGGACTCCGTGAGCGTAGTGTTTGTGAGTGTATGTATTTCCAAAAGGGTTATTCTGAACTAAAAGAGCAATAAGGGCCAGTTTTCAAATAATCAGGAAAAGGTTTTCATGTGCATTTCTAGGTAACCTGATCTTAGTAACTAGAATAGAAAATAGTTTGTTTCATATTCTTACACATTCATTTTCATTTGGTATCTTTGAGTTAGATTAATTCATTGATTCAAATAATTCAAAGTCAACATGGTGATTAGTTTTCAGTGTTTAACCAATAATATGTAGGCTCTGTTTTTTTATTTAACAAACAAAGAAAGAAACATCAATGAAAAGATAGATAAAAGGCTGCCTTGATAGTTAATACTATTGCATACTTTTTTAATCTTGATACTGATGTATAGCAATAATAAAAGAAAGGACATGTTGTTCCCCTTGTTCTGTTGGATGGTCACTTGTCCGGAACCTGAATTGCTAATGACTGGTGAATACTTAATTTTGTAAACTAGCTCTTAAAACGTAGTAAACATGTACATGTTATAGCTGCTTTTATTTATAGGAAAATTTTACAGCCATTGAAGAGGTACCAGAAGTTATGTTAATTTTGGTATTTCCTCAAGGACTATAAAATTACTCTTATTTATAAGATTTTGGCTTTCAGAGGTAATCAAGATTTATGCTTCTAGTTAACCATATCACCATGACAACAACAATGAATTGGACGTCATCAATCTAGCCAAAAAGAGCGACGCCTTAAGATTTCTCTTTGTTTCTCTCGTCTGTTCGTAGCAACAGAGGAGGTATGATGTATCTATCAGGCTCCCAATAGTAGACGATCTAGCGAAGAAAAATAAAAAGATCACCAATTGATCCACGGAATCTTTTTTAACTGTTGACCTCAACGTGACAATAACCATCGACTGGTCGTCACAGTTATGCTCTGTATTTGCATAGAGGATTTCCATTGTCAAATGTTAAAACCGACAACGGCCGTGGCATACAGGTTTACATTCGAGAAATGTCAATGATTTGCCAGTTTATTACAAGGTTTTTTTAACCCAAGAATTGAGTGTAAAACACTGGTTGCTGTTGATGACATACTGAGAGTTAGTTTAAGCATAAACAAGCAAAACTTTTGCTTGAATATTCTGAAAGCGGGGCCAGAGCGCTATTATATTTTAGCTCCACCAATCTTAGTTTGTTACTTGATTTGTTCAGCTTATTCAGCTCATCTGGACTCTTTGATTCAATAATGGTATCTTCCAACTGCGAGGTTCTAAAAAACAGCAGCAAAGAGGTTTTTAAACATCTACTTGTAGGCTGTAGCATCTCAAACGTCTTCCATTCACCGCATTGGTTGACTTTGCATCTACATATTTTGCTCTTCACGTCCTGTTGTTTTAAGAAACTGATTTTGTATTGCACACAATAACGTCATCTGATGTGTGCCCCTTGACAAACTGTTTGTGTTTTAAGCATCTTGGTCCCGGTTAAAATGTTGGTTAAGACTAACGCAGGCTACGTTTTGTTACATTCTCGCTGATCTCAAGATCTGGATGTATTTTCTTGAAGATGGGTTACTTCCTTGTGCCTGAATCTCAAATGAGTTTGAAGGAAGCTTCTTTCTGTGTTCAGGACTATCCTTTGCAGCCCATAAACTCAATTTTCGCTTCTTATTTTACTGACATTTCGGATTGTGCTGTCATGCTCTCTCTATATCATTAACTCTATAGCCCACTTCATAATTCCCATTTGGCACTCTTGTTTGATCTTTGATACGGTGTGCAACAGGCCTACAACCATCCATATGTTCATATGGGGGCAATTCAACCGTTAAGGTTGGACATGAGCTCTCCAGATAATGACTTTTCAGGGTGCGTTTAGTTTAGGACCAAGATAAAATAGAACGGTTTCATCTCATCTCACTGTCTGATTAGTTCGAGAGCAAAGGAATAAAGCTATCCTAGTAGAGAATATTTCCTTCAAATACAGAAGAATAACTCCATCCTATAAAAGAACTTGAATGCAGCCATTCCACTCACATGTGTGAACGCTCGCGTAGGTCTAGAGCGGTTGGCTCGGTGGCAAAGCGGTGGGTGCCTCTATAAGAGAGCTGTGAAGTTCGGCGGAGCTCGACAGATCATGAGTGAAGGATCTAGGCAAAGACGAGCTCGGTGGTAGAGGCGGTGTAGTTGAAGGATTTGGGTGACAAATGTAGGGATTCTCTAACAAACAAAAAATATGATAGTTTTATCTTCTAAACCAAACAATCATCTTGTTCGAGAGATAGATTTGTTATATCTCATCTCACTCCTGAACCAAGCACACCCTTAGACTCACAAAAGTCATGCCAAGGTGTGAAATTGTTCACCAAAGAATTTTTTACAGGGACCCAAAGAACAAATTGACTAGTTTATGTTTATTGTTGCATCAAGAACTCAAATTGTAGTTTGCTACCCATTTTTCTATGCAGAATCTTGCATCTTCGTTGCATCACTGGCTTGTCCCAATTGGCCAAGGAATCTACTTGCCAACAATTTTGTTCTTAGTTTAATAGATGGCAAGCATTATTTTTAAGAAGAAAGGTCAACCAAGATACTCCTCATTTTTGTCCATCCTATCCCCATCAAGACCATGTAAATTAACTACAATTCCACATGCACTGTTTCCAACTCTCCTAATCCCGATTCATGTGGCACGAACAGTAATGCTATAAACAACTTGTGCAACCATCTCAAAAAAAACACAAACTAGATGTTTGGTTTAGAACATAAAACATATCGCTGAGCCATTGCCCTTCACCGGTTTAAATCGCCATTCAACTATACAGGCATACAACGATGAGCCATTGCCCTTCACTGGTTTACGGGAATGCAATGCTGTATATCAGAACTGAAATAAACAAATCAAGTAAACCACGACCCTACAAATGCCTATGTCACAACAGTCAATGGAGACAAACATGATGAGAAGGGATGAACCCAAGATGAGTTCGACATCACATGGCATTCTGTTGACAATGAAATATCCTAGCGACCATTTTAAAAGTAACGCACATTCATTGACAATACAATATACATGGCTCAATATAGCTTACGCATGAATAATGAATTTACATGCCATAAAAACAAAGTGGTGGATATATGCATTTGTCCAAAAACTAAGAAGCAAATTTGCATGGACCAACTTAAAAAAGTTGCCGATTTCATAGAAGGGAAAATTACAAATAATAACTAGGAATAAGAATTTACATTGCATCACTAAATTTATTGGAGATTGATAAGCAGAACAGTCGCAACATATCTCCAAATACTATTTTGCTCATTGGTCTTCAATTGAAAAATTACAGAAACCAGATGAGCATTGAAACAGCTAAAAGAAAAAAGGGAAAAGAATGGCTGAAGAGAGGGAAAAGAGCTTTCTCCAACAAATAATTGCCATCCCGTGACAAAATCTAGGAGCCAAACAAAAAGATTATACTATGTACCCTATGAAACCTCCTTTGAAAAAAATTAAGGAGACTAACCAGGCCCCAACAAATTTGTGACGACACGTCCTGCAAATGTATTTATTATATATCACAAGCAACCAAATGCATCATGAAATGTTTCTGGATGTTCTTGAAGGGGGCCTGCTAATCTCTGATATTGAGGAATCCACTTCTTCGTATCTTCGAATTTCCTGCATGTTTCACAAAAGTTAGTATTTTTACTTAAAGAGAACCTTCATTTGACTAAGAGTTACTATTTACTAAAGCTTCCAGCACAAAACTATAGTATCCGATCAAAGAACCCTATGGAGGTTTCTAAGATTGAACCATTGAAGAGAAGATTTTCCTAGTGCAATTGCAGATTTCTGCAAACAGTCAGGTTTCAAGGAAACAGTAACTCCACCGGAACTTAAAACAGTGGTACTGTAGTAGTAGTTGAAAGGGACTAACAAATGTGTTATTATACTAAATTATACAGTCTTGTGATGCCGTTGTTTCAGGCAGGCATACAGTTGAAATTGGATATCAGACTATTGAATATTTATGCATTGAGAAGGATTTAAACTTCTCACGTAGGAAACACTTATGGCCAATTCTGGACTGAAGTCACTGAAGGATACAAGACGAAAAGAAAATGAAGTGTTAGACAGTACACTCCAGCAAAAATTATGAAAAAACTCAATGCCAAGAAAACAGACCTTAGATACATAGATACTTGAAATTTTAAACATTTTCAGAGTTTCTAAAAGCTAAAGAATAATTTTAATATGCAACTAACAACCCAGTTGAACTATAACGAGGGTTAAGTATATATAATATATCAGATATGTGCAGTGCATGCAAGCGAAACACTACCTGCGACAATGCTAAAGCTGAAGCAGATTTTCGGGATTGCAGTTGATTCCTCAGATGATCCCGGTGCTGCTGCTGCATGCTCTCAAACTGGTGGAGCCGGGATTGAAAATTGATCGCACTATAGTTCAGTGTGTCTTGATTTCGATTGCCATCTTCTGTTACTTGTAGAATCTGAGAGTATGGGTTTGCTGAAGATGTGCGCTTAAGATTTTCCCCAAAAGGCACTGTCTTCAGTCGAGTTCTCAAGATTTTGAAGGCTGCACTTTGCTGCACAAACATATAAGGCTTAGTCATTCAGTATTAGAACTATTTTGAAAAGTGAAAGCTGACAACTTTCCATTGAGTGTAAATGACAAAAAGGGACATGCATAAGAAGGCTCACACAACCCTTCCTACAGAATCTGGTGAAACAATATTGGGCTATTTGGCTTGAAGAACGAGATGGTGAGTGGACAATCACCACCTGATAGCTCGGAAGTACATGTTTAGTTGGCAAGTGACGAATTGGGTCATCCAACCATATCTCGTGCGGTGATAGTTTCATTCCTGATTTCCTCAAACCGAACAGATTATGTAGGTTGAAAAGCATGCTGATGAAATAATGGAAGAGAAGAGGAAGAGGAAGAGGCAGTTGTTATGTTAGTGTTATGCGTAGAGGGCTGGGAACGGATGGGGTAGTTATGTGCGATAGGAGGCCTTGGCCAGGGTAGCTTGGGTGCCGGGGGACCTGTCGTGGATCTGCGCCGGCTGGGGAAAAGAGATGAGGAAGTAGAGAACGGCATGAGGTAATTAGACTAATATTTTCTTGCTTTATTTCTTCTGCATATGGCGCCATATATATAGGCTTTTTACAGATAGACTCCTGATCAAATACTACTGCTATTACAAACAGAATCCTACTCAAATACTATTACAGTATTACTTCCCTTGACCCTTGCTAAAGTCCTGACCAAATACTATTACTACTTACTAGAGACCTAACTGGTTACTACTATTAATAGTCTGACAACTCCAAATTTGGAGTTGTGCCGGCATTAGACTCCCTATTCTTCCTGCGGTGGTAAACTATGTGGCTATGCCAACCCTAACAGTTAGCAACAGGGCATCATGAGTGACACACAGAGTAGAGGTGGCAATGATCATTGTTAAAACAAGAGAAGGGAAGAAAATAATGGTGGTAGGCTAGTAACCAGGTGGGCTAACCCAGCTCAGTCTCACAATGCTTCCTAGTGATTTTTGTCCTCAGAAGGGAAGAATGGAGGTGATTAGGTGGGCTAGCCAAGCTCAACCTAGCACTATGCTTCCCAATTCCCAGTATGGTTCCTCTCACTATATAGCTTGCCACCTTTCTGTCTCCATGTCGTTGGTTTCTCTTGGTTTTCTCCTCCCCCACATCATTAGCCTCCTATCTCCCAATCAGCTAAGTAAATTAAAACAGTTCTAAGCCAGTGTCCAGATTATACTGCTATGGGCATGATTTAAGTATACACCGCATCAAACCTAACGGGTGAGAATTTCCAATTTTCCATTTTTGTATGCGAGTCAAGTTCTCAACTTCACAGTCAGGAAACTACAGCATATCCATGAAACTAGCAAAGCAAAACCATAGGATCACAATGAATGAGATATCAAGCATACCTGAGGCAATAGCATCAGGAGACCATAAAGTGTTTTGAGAAGCCAAGTATGTTTTCCAGGCTCAAGAAGCTGCAAGTTTTTTAAATCATATTATTGTACAATATAATAGAATAGTATCATTGAAATGGCCAATTCTCCGTGTTTCTATACGGGAGATAACAGAAAATATGCACAGCATACATGTCATCAAAGATTTCATGAACTGCTACTGTTGCATACTTGCATCACATAAACTGAATAACACCTACATACCGGCCTTAGAGTATATGTACTGAATGTGGAAGCATTAGGAGATATCAAGGTTTGAAAAAAATGTATGATGAGAAACGAACAAACAAAACCAAAAACCAACTAGTTTCATATCAGCCAAATGAAATAAAGATGAGGCATTATCAGAACAAGGGGCTTTACCTGTAAACGCAAGTAAGCAAATACTGGAGTTTCTAAAAGACGGATTAATTTGTCTAGTTGCACTAGAAACTTCACATGTATATCTTCTTCTACCAGAGACTGGATAACACAAACTGCATGATTGTATGCCTACACATGTTTGAAAAAGAACATCCAAAGATCAGTGTCTAAGTAAGCCACACAAATTGCAAAGTTGGTCATTACCTGGGCAAGTAGACATAAACTAATTGTAGCCATCGGAGAGTGGCTCCAAGAACTGTATAAAGATTCAAATAAGTCCTTGCCACAAGAATCAACCAATGACTTCTTAAGAAGAGAACGCAGCTCAGCAAGTTCAGTTGATGTGAGCAAAATCAAATTCAAGGCCTACAGAAAATTTTAAAAAAGTTACTGGTTTTTTACAGTTAAATTATGGCAGTAGTATAATATAGCAACAGTGGGAGATACCTGAACCATGGTGGATGCAAAATCAAGGTCACCTTCACTCTCAAGAATAGTAGAGAATTCTCGATAGACTTTTTCAGCACCCAGAAGAACACAAAGTCGACGAACTATCAGAGCGCCACGTCTGCCGAAGTATGCCATAAACCATTGTTAGCTCAGCAATTTACATAACGTTAAACTGTTTACCCTAAAACCTAGACAAAAGATAAACAAACATGTACTAAGTAGTGGGGAGATGTGCAGACTTCTCCAGCAGAACATGATTGTTGTGAAAAGTCCGGATTAAGTAGGATACAAGATGATGAAAGTGATGAGGCTCTCCAGCTATGCATGCGTGGACTTCCAACACTAATAGAACAACCTGCACATGTAAAAATATGGTAACCAACAAAAGCCAAGCTCAATGATATGGTACAAAAAGTATCGAAGTAGCAAAAATATTGATGGTGAATAACCCTACATCACCATCAGCCACTATTGTACTACGATGCAATGGCTTAGCAAGAATTCTTTTTGTTGTCTATAGCTATCATAGGATTGTGTCAAATCCAAGTGACAATGGAACTACCGAACTATATTAGGATTTATTAAGCAAGGGCAATGACAACACTAGCAGATTTTATCCTTGCCAACAGCAAGGACAGCAAAAGTGGATCTATCCTTGCCAGCATCAAGGACAGCAAAAATGGATTCTATCCTTGCCAACACCAATAGTCACACAATCACTCACTGTGTAATGTTGGAAAAGCAAATGACTGAAATGTGATGAGGGTAACTTATCAAGAACAATATTTAAGGGATGGAAATTGTGCATTTTCATCCCTTGGTATATTATCCATGGAAGAGCATAGGTCCATGGTTCTTAAAATTTGCACCACTTGATAAAATAAATTAGCATGTACACCATTCACACTGGTCCAAACCTTGCATGATTTCATTTCAAGATTAGGCCACAGATCATCATACAAAAAATAAAACACTGTAAAATTATCTGCTCACAGCAAGTTGTTTATAAGAGAACTCACCGCATCTGAAGGATCAGAGAGTGCATTTAGGAGTGGATCAAAGATATCGTTCAGGTATGCCAAGAACTGTTGCACAAAAAGATATTAACATCAATCATGCAATGATGAATTTGAACATGTCCAAGTCAGAGGAGTGGGATTGAGTTCAGATTGAACTAAATCCTAAGGGTTCAAAGAAATAAATTATGCAAATTCAAGCGTGAATAAATTACACAAGTGAATTCTTAAAACACTGATGCACAGTCCACAAAAAACATGTATAATTGAACACCTCAGCACGATAGCGATTCAACAGAGTGGAAAACCAATGCAGTGCCTCAATCCGAGTGGCCTCATGTTCACTATTCAATTCCCTGAAATAAAAAGAAGTTCAATGTTATTTCATCAATGCCATTTTACAAGTGATTGTCCATATTTCTAACTCTTAAGCCATTAACCAATTTAAAGATCTTTGTAAGATTGAACATGAACTACATCAGCTTGTAATCAAATTTCCTATCCAAGTGGTTGAGTAGAGACCTCTTTGCGATAGAGACAATCGCTCCAATGTCAAATCCTTCATTTGGATCAGCTTTTATAGCACGAAGTTCCTCATTAGTTTCTCGTGCAACCTTGCAAACGAAGAAGTAAATAAAGAAATGAGTAAATAACCCTCAACAGATAAGCAGGCTACATCTTCATGAATTCTCTGAATCAAAACGACAAGAAAGGAAAGTACCACTCTGATCTTCTCCTCTTGATCAGAAATGCATGGCAAGATAGCTCCCAAAATATCTGCATAGTAAGGAACAAGTTGCTCCCCACCAAGCTTCACAAATTCGTTAATCTGCACAATTAAGCATAAGATGTTACTCAAGTGTATTGAAGTATACTATGTTTTGGTTTCTATATTGGACTAACGGAAGGCAAGGAAGACAAAAAAATACCCATGTGATAGATGTCAATCGAGTGAATTCATCAGAAGAACCCGCTCTCCGAACAAGTATTTCAGCCATACGACCATAATCTACGTTCTTTCCATTCAAGGTTGGCACAGTCAGTATTGAAAGCAAACAAAGAAATGGAAAATGTGTTTTTTTGTATAAATGAAGACAAAGCTATTAAAGGGATATTCATCAGGTCAGATGTGCATTGCATATACATTGTTAAGAGACTGATACAGATAGATGCAAATTTTTAATGAGGATGGTCATACTGGTGAATTTTTTATTTCCTGTAGAAACTCGGAAAGTGCTGCATCTGCTTGTTGCCTTATCTCATGGCTGGAATCACTCAGCATATTAAATAAACCTGCAGGGGCAGTAAAAACAAGGTTGCGCAACTGTCAATGTAAGTAATTCGCTCAAAAGGTAAGAGAGGCCCACATTACCATCAAGAAAATCAGGAAGGAAACCAAGCATGTCAATATCAGGCACACTGTCTAACACTGTTATCCACCCCACCAAAAATTGCCTCACGTAGGGATTCAACACATTCATGCGCTCCCTCAATAGTGGTATAAATTCTTCTATGCTGAAGAGCAAAATTAAGATAAAAGGGAACTATCAGAAGTCAATACTAGATTAAGTTCTGCAATCTGCATAATATTGAGGCTAAAAAAGGCAATACATATACAGCGTACCTGAACTGGTCACTCTCAGTTACTATATCCTGGTTCATAAATAATATTTATCAGGGCTAATTAAGGATGCAATAGGTATAGGATGCATCAATTGTCCAGATGATCGTACCTTAACAAGCCTGTCAAGAAGATGAGCTGCGCTCTGCACATTAGCATCAGAGTCTGCAGAAAGCTTGCATAAAGCATCAAAAATTTTGTTGAAGTAGATAATGAAATCCCCTCTCACAACCTACAAAAGAAAGAAAAGATTAATGTTAGTGCAAAGCAAATGTACAATTCATGTCCCATTGCTCAACAAAATGTTTACCTTTGCTATGTTGTATAGTGCTTCACACGCATAGTAGCGAACTTTACTGTCTTGGTCCAGGAAGGAGGAAAGCACAGGAGGCACAATTTGCTGGAAGCATAGAGCAACGAAGGCTTAATGCAATCAAATGACACTTGACACTTGAACACACCATTAATGAAGACATGAAACATGGCCAGTCACAGCCCTAACAGAACAAGTAAACAGGATAATTGTCGATCTCAAGTACACGTTATCCGAATTCTAACCTAAGGGAATGATTTACACTTAAGGTTAATCCATGGAAAATATTATCTGTATAGTGAAAACTGGGGTTTTACAGTCCAAAATACCTACGGATAACTTCTGACTCTTTTTTCCAGTCACCAGTAAACCAAAATACAACATAAATAAAATCTTATTCTAAATCCTAAGCAGAGTTCAGCATATACAGAGTAGCGCTTAATTAAATTGGAGCAATAAAAAGGAAGATACAATCAATCAATCACAGCTCTAACAGACCTCCAAATGCTGAGCAGCTTCAGTGGTGAGTCCGACGGTGACTGCGGCAAGACCAATCAATCCACCCTGCTAACAAAAAGGTGCCACAGAACAACAACAAATCTGATCCCCGCCAATAGCAGATATGACAACAACAGCGATCTCAATAGCAGATATGATAACAACGGCAATCTAAGCAAACCTTCCGGTGGTTTGCTTGGGGCGAGAGTGTGAAATCGCCGATGAGCATAGTGATCACTGCTGATATCTTGTCGTGGTCCCCTGCAGTCGCCAGCTGCTTCACGATCCCCTCGATCTACAAACCGCCCACAACAAAAAAATACACATCAAATCCGTCGCGATCGCTCCAGAATCAGAACCCACGAAGGAACCAAAATCCCTCACCTCGAGCGCGGCGTTCTTCCGCTTTTCGTAGAGCTTGTCGGAGAGGTTGCGCAGCACGGCGCCCGGGATGATGGAGAGCGCTTCAGAGGCCATCTCCAGACAAACCGCCGAGGAGATCCCCCTCCCTGCTGCCGCTACAGCCTCCCGATCGCCGGCGATCACCGCATCGACCACCCGGCCCCCACCCCCACCGGGCCCCCGACCGTCGACGCAACCCTGACCCAACAGGTGAAGGCGACGAGGAACACAAGGGGGGCGCCCAAACCCTAGAGCCCTAAGCCCAACCCCCGCTCTCTCGCGGGGACCGTAGTTGAAAGCCTATCTAATGGATTTGGAGGTGGAGGCGACGACGATGGTGTGATCTGGAGGTGCGGGAGGAGGGGATCCGGGCGCGCTGCTCATCTCCTTCCCAGGGGTAACGTTTACCGTTGCGGCGGCCATTAACGGTGCATGTTCCCGTGGGTGCGGGTCCAGCGGAGTAATCAGTATGACAGATGGGGACCATCTCAGGGGACGGAGACTGCGGTGCAGGAGGGTCGGTCTAGGCAGGTTCGGAGTGGTGGACTGGCTGTCGTCCTGCAGCTAATGGATTGAGCCGCGCGGGGGCGCGTGGATTCGGTCCAGCAGGACCGCGCGGTAGGGCGGGTGAAAGAGGACACGGGAAAGGTGGTGCGTGGACTGGATGCATAGGAGGAGGAGGGGTCCGCGGGGTAGTTTCCAGTTCTCTTTCCACGGAAAAGGAGCCGCTATCTTCGTGGACTGGGTGCGTGGACGGCTCGTGCTATCTTCGTTCTTTTTTATCCAGTTTTGTTCGTGAAAGGCTGGTAGCTATAGCCTATCAATGTCCGTTTGATCCCTGATTTTATTGAGAGTAAAAAGAATAAAGTATGTTAATCAGATCTTAGGACTGAACAACATAAATTTATATTTCTTTTCGCAAAAAAAAATGTTCTCCAATCCACAATGGTGTTGTTTGATCCAAACAAAGATTTGTTTTGGCTTAAAAAACAAATCTAGTGGTGATGAACTCGTATATCCAAAGAGCCCCACGCGGTGGATGATGGAACATTTGGAGTTTGTAACATTGACTAGGTATTAGCGGTGGTGTTTGAAGTACCGTAGATTTAAGTGCTTCTCCGTATATATGTCAGAGTTAGCGATTTCCCTGAAACCAATGTCTTAATGGTTGACTGTTGAGCAATAATGCTACGTCAAGAGTTTGTAACAACAGGGATTATGAAGTGTTGATCGATCCGTCGATGTTAGAGGAAAGTTCTCTAATTACAGTCAGAGATTTGAAAACTTTATTGTAGTAAAATTCTTGGATTTTTGCTAACCATAATAAGATTAATATTGTAGTGTTTTGTTGTGCTAAAGCTGCATGCTCTCTAGCTGCGTTGATTTCTCCCTAGGCGATTGTCTATTGCTATTGTCCTGATTACTTTTGATCAACCTTAAAACAACACAGAAGCTCATCATTGTTACTCCAAGAATCAAGAGTGACCATGATCGTATTTTATTTGTATTCGTGTATCCGTGTCACAAAAAAACGATTTTTATTAGCCATAACTCAGTGAACTTTTTGAGCACGAATATAAAATCTCATAACTGCCACATTGATATAAAGTTATACAACAAACTCACATAATAATATTTTTTAAAACTATTTGCCATATCATAAATTTCTACTCATGCGCTGAGAAATAACATCAATGTTTTGTAAGGCTGTATCAATGTATTTATATACGTTGAGCTTTAGATTTTGCAAAATAAGTGGCGACTATCTTACCGGTGGGAATACGATAAAACCAGTATTTCTTAGTTTCAGAATTTGAACTTATTTTTAGATTATATAGCTATAAGTTTCATAAGTTTTATAATTTAAAATTTAAAGTCAAAATCTAAAATCATTTAAAAAACAAGTAGCTGCAGCCTAAAACTGTGCGTATTTAGCTGTACATCTGCTTGGAGTTTTTTTCCAAGGGCCCATTGGTAATTTTGCCAGAAAGGAAAATTTCCCCAGCGCGCCACTGAAAATCCGGGACCCCCGCGCAGAATAACCTGAAAAACCCCAAGCGCGTTCCTCTCTTCCCCCTCGCGCTCTAGGGTTTTTCCGTGTCGCGCTCGCGCCTCCGCCCCTCCTCCTCCCAGAGGCGTATTGCTCCGGCGATGGCTTGGGCGGAGGACGAGGCGATCGGCCCCGACGTGGCCTCGGCGGGGCTGCACGTCTCGGAGCGGATCGGCCGTGACGCTGCCGCGCAGCCCGACCTGGAGGAGGCACTCGAGGCCTCGCGCTACGCTTCCCATCCCTACTCCTCTCACCCCAAGGAGGTAAGCACCCCGCAACCAGCCGTGTGTTATACTCTAGAGGCTGTACGCCCCTGAGCCGTTGATCTACAGAAGCGCTCGTTCCGGGGAGTTAATTTTGGTAGATTTGAGGTTTACAGCGGAGTTGGGGGCGGTGACGGTAAGCAGCATTCGTTTTGGGCGATTCACTGATTTTTAAATCATTTCCTTACTGTTTGTTGGAGGAGAAAAGATGGTTGGGGGGAGCCGTGAAGTGAAATGCTGATGAGAACGAGAACCCAGAAAATGAGCTTTATGCATCGTTTGAAAATTCTGGTTTATATTTTGTGTCGTTAATTGAGATCCCAGAACAAAACTAGAGCTCACAGATGTTTTTATGGGCCAGTTTATTTTGTTATGAAATTATCGCATCCTGCCTAGCCTGGAGTATGTACTAGCAAATTGAAATTGTGAAATAGGCTCCAGTTAAATTTGAAATATGGGGAAACACTAGTAGCGGAAATTCCGTTTTAGTATTCACTAAATAGTGGCATTTTTGCTGCATTACTGATCACTCTGTGAGCTTACTTTCCAATCTCCCTTAAACTCTTTCTTTTGGGGTGAACATCCTTTATTTTTGGTAGATTGGTAGTTTAGGGATCCCGTGGACGTGTTCTAAATTTTAGGAAACTAGAAAACTGGACTACATTTGCTTCTTTCAGCGAATGGGGCAAAGGGAGAGGTTACTGCTCAATTTGTTGAAATGCTGGGCACCAATTTGAGTGGTTTTGTTTTTGCAGCTTAACATTTTTTCTCTATGTTTGTGAACCGATTCCTGTTGTGAAGAATTTCACATGGCACTAGAACAGCTATGGTGTTTTTGCCTCAGCATCCCTTTGCAACTGTTGCTAATCAACATTCCTTGCTGTGTTGGATAATGATGTTTGATGTTAACAAAGAATAAAAAGACACCTTTGTGTTCTCATCTAAAAGAGGAAACTCATAGAGTGATTATTCTTTTCGACCTCCTGTGTGAGTTTTAAGTTTTAAGTTATACCCTGAAGTTACTGTGAAAATGTTCCTAAAAAATTTGACAATACATTTTCTATTGTTTTGTGCTTTGAACTCTGTAATATGCTCTCACTGTCTGCTTTTTGCAGTGGCCTCCTTTGGTGGAAGTTGCAGAAACTAGGCAGTTGCCTCCTATGCTGATTGAAAGATATAATGCAGCTGCTGGTGAAGGAACAGCTCTCTGTGGAATATTTTCTGAAATACACCGTGCCTGGGCAACTGTTGACAATTCATTTTTTATTTGGCGCTTTGATAAGTGGTAATTGACTACTTATCTTTATATTTTCCTGATACATTTATAACATAGGTTAACAATGGATTCCTTTTTTATGAATCAAGTGATGCTTCCTGTTTGTCTCAAAATTTCCGCGTTGTCCTTTGTGTGCTGTGCTAACTTTCTAATGCTTGAACACATGATTTGATATATTTCCCAGGGACGGGCAGTGTCAAGAGCATAGTGCAGATGATCAAGTGATTTGTGCTGTTGGTCTAGCTAGAGCAAAGCCTGGGATTTTTGTTGAAGCCATCCAATACCTTTTAGTATTGGCAACTCCTGTTGAGGTAAGGATGCTTGTGAGTTCTCACGTTGAATTGCAGTAAACATCCACAGTTCCACACTAAACTTGAGCAATGCTTTTTTACTTTGAATATCTTGTAAGTGATTGTATATATAAGCTAACACGTGGAGTTGCTGATTTTGCTATTTGGTGATTGACATTTACCATGTGAACTAACCAATCTTCCAAACAGCAATTTATTATTTTTCTTCTATTTGTGACCTGTATTTCCAAGTCATTATATACTCACATGCGATTATTGTGCCAGCTGATACTTGTTGGAGTTTGCTGTTCAACTAGTCCTGATGGAACTGATACGTATGCGGAGCTTTCATTGCAACCTTTACCTGAGTACATAATTTCTACTGATGGTGTCACAATGACATGCATCACTTGCACAGATAAGGGTCAAATTTTCCTAGCTGGACGTGATGGGCATATATATGAGTTGCAGTACACAACTGGTTCGGGCTGGCGTAAGCGCTGCCGTAAAGTTTGCCTTACAACTGGTTTAGGCAGTCTTCTTTCCAGGTATGTGTAATGAGTAGGACAAGATATGTGTCACTTTGCTTTGCTTCTTGTGTGCTAGTGTCGAACTGCTTATTCAACAAGCATGATTTTCAGGTGGGTTTTGCCAAATGCATTCAAATTCTCGGCTGTTGATCCTATTGTTGATATGGTTATTGATGAGGAGAGAAATACAATTTATGCTCGCACAGAAGGCATGAAATTGCAGCTGTTTGATTTAGGAGCTAGTGGCGACGGTCCTTTGAAAAAGATCACTGAAGAAAAGAATCTTGTTGATCCACGAGATAAGCCTTATGGCGGTCGGAGGCCTAATGCACAAAGAGCTGCACGATCCCCAAAACCATCAATTGTCTACTTTGCACCTTTATCGGCCATGGAATCAAAATTGATCCATGCTGTTGCTGTTTTATCAGATGGCAAGAGATTGTTCATCTCTACATCAGGTGGAAATAGTTCAGTTGGACTGAGCACTGGTTCACAGAGGCCAAGCTGTCTAAAAATTGTTGCTACCAGGCCTTCCCCACCTCTAGGGGTTGGTGGTGGTCTCACATTCGGTGCTGTTTCCGCTGCTGGCAGAGCTCAGCCAGAAGATCTTGCTTTAAAAGTGGAGTCTGCTTTCTATTCTGCCAGTGCTCTTATAATGTCAGACTCATCTTCTACAGCTATGTCCTCCCTTCTTGCTGTGCAGAAAGATTCAGCTGCCCAATTATCCCTTCCGAGTACCTTTGGGACAACATCCAGAAGCTCGGGGGCTCTGCGAGAAACAGTCTCTGCTTTGCCTGTTGAGGGTCGGATGCTTTGTGCCTCTGATGTCTTCCCACTTCCAGATGCTGCTTTCATAATACAGTCTTTATATTCTGATGTGGAATGCTTTGCAGCTTTTGGAAAACCATCTGAGAAGTCATCCATAAAACTGTGGGCCAAAGGAGATCTTCCTACCCAGCATATCTTACCTCGAAGGAGGATTGTTGTATTCAATACTATGGGTTTGATGGAGGTAGTCTTTAACAGACCTGTTGACATCCTAAGAAAATTATTTGATGGGAACACCTTGAGATCACGATTAGAAGAATTCTTTAACCGCTTTGGTGCTGGAGAGGCTGCAGCAATGTGCTTAATGCTAGCTGCAAAGCTACTCTATGCTGAAGATAGCCTGATAAGCAATGCAGTGTCTGAGAAAGCTGCTGAAGCATTTGAGGACCCTGGACTTGTTGGAATGCCTCAAATTGATGGCAGTACTGCCTTGTCTAACACCAGAACTCAGGCTGGTGGCTTTAGTATGGGACAAGTTGTTCAAGAAGCACAGCCTATATTCTCTGGCGCATATGAGGGGCTCTGCTTATGCTCATCGAGACTACTGTATCCCATTTGGGAACTTCCAGTTATGGTGGTTCGGGGACTGATAGGTTCCAATGATTGTGGTGATGGTGTGGTTGTTTGCAGGCTTTCTACTGGGGCCATGAAGGTTCTTGAGAGTAAGATCCGCTCACTGGAAACATTTTTGAGGTCAAGAAGAAACAAGAGAAGAGGACTTTACAGTTATGTTGCTGGCCTCGGAGATTCTGGTTCCATACTGTACAGAGCAGGGCCTATCATTGGATCTGGTGGTCATAACAGTGGGAAGAGTCCCTACAGCTCCCACATTAGAGACATCGATCCAATAGATCAGTCTGCATCAAATAAAAAGCAACGACTGCCTTATACGTCAGCAGAACTAGCTGCGATGGAGGTAACACTTCTGAAATTTCTTGGATCCATACCTTAATTTATTTTACTCATAGACCTCAATCGGTAAACAGGTGAGGGCAATTGAATGCCTTAGGCGGTTGCTTCGAAGATCTGGTGAAGCACTCTTTCTGCTTCAACTTGTTTGCCAGCATAACATTGCTCGCTTGGTTCAGACACTAGGTAATGATTTGCGCAAGAAATTAGTTCAGTTAACATTTCATCAGTTGGTATGCTCTGAGGATGGCGACCAGCTTGCCATGCGCCTTATCTCTGCACTCATGGAGGTAATACTCTTCCCCCTATCATTCGCTCTCTCCCCACACTTCCAACAAAAAAGGCAAGAAAGCACAAGTGTAACACATGTCCACAGGGCTTCCTCACGCATTCCAAATTTCCAATTTAGCTCTCTTTATTTGCAGTACTATATTGGTCCAGAGGGCAGAGGAACTGTTGACGAGGTCAGCACTAAATTGAGAGAGGGTTGTCCTAGTTACTTCAATGAGTCAGATTACAAATATTACTTAGCAGTGGAATGTCTTGAGAAAGCCTCTATGACAGACAACCAAGATGAAAAAGACATCCTTGCTAGAGACGCCTTCAATCTTTTGACTAAAATTCCTGACTCTGCTGACTTGAGCTCTATATGCAAGAGATTTGAGAACCTAAGGTTATTGGCTTATTGCTTACTGAATGATTTTCTTTTGCAGCATAAATGTAAATAATTTTCATTGATTCCTTTTTTCCATAAGCTGACCTTTTGTTGTTGTGTGGGGGTTCAGATTCTATGATGCAGTAGTGCGTTTACCTTTACAGAAAGCTCAAGCACTTGATTCCAATGCGGATGTTATTAATGGGCAAATTGATGCAAGGCATCATGATACTATAACTGCACAGCGTGAACAGTGCTATAAAATAGTTATGAATGCTCTGTGTACCCTCAAGCCTGGTGGACAGAGTGGTACACAAGGTGTAGACAAGCCATCTGGTTCAGTTACTGCACTTGCTCCAGCTTCTCGAGGGAAATATATCAAACAAATTATTCAATTAAGTGTCCAGTGGCCAGATACAGTTTTTCATGAGCATCTGTACAGGACACTTATTGAGCTTGGTTTGGAAAATGAACTTTTGGAATATGGAGGTTCTGATCTGGTTGCTTTTCTCCAGAGTGCTGGTCGTAAGCATCATGAAGAGGTGAATCCTAACACATACCTGGTATTTTATTAGAAATGCTATTCATATTTTAGTCAAACTTGAAACTAGGTTGATGTTGTTAGGCTCTTCCATTGATAATGAAAACTTGTAGTCAAATCAGGACTTTAGCTTTGTTGAGCTTGCATGTGGTGTTTTTGCATGTTTCCTTGCTTTTTATCCCTTACCCTTTCCTTTGTATGTGCTTACTCTCCTGATAGGTTCCATGTGTTTTAACCCATTACCCATGTATCTTTACAAGAAAGACAAACTATTGGCATGATTTTGCTTGCTTAATTCACCGACAGGAGCTGTGGAAGTTGCAAGATTTTCTTAGATATGCATGGGGCATCTTGTCATGCCTTAAATAATACCAGCTAGATCATATCTTACTGCCATGTAATGGTTCCTGCTAATTACTGTGCTTTCCTTATTGAGAATCTGGAAATAACTTTCTTAGATACTGCCATACTGGCTATATGATTTGAATTCATCAAAGTGGTTACCTCGTAACTCCTCAGTCTATATGTCTACCATGTTATGGAGATCTGCACGACTGCATGTTATGCTATCCTGACCAGCTTTTGTTCCCCATTAAGGTTCAGGGACTTCCTGCGGTTTCAACTAGTCAAACAAAGTATCTTGAGCTCTTAGCTAGGTATTATGTTCTCAAGGGGGAGCATATTGCTGCTGCTAGGATGTTGTTGATATTGGCAGAAAGGCAGTGCTCCAGTGTGGAAGAAGCTCCAATTCTTGACCAGAGGTCTCCTGATTTTGACTCAACTTCTTTTGTTTACTTATTTGATTTTTTCTGCATCTTTCCTTTGCTTTCATAAGGGCCATGTGTTATATGGAATAACACCTTTTTTGCATCCAGGTTCCAATATTTGAGCAATGCAGCACTTCAGGCCAAAAGTGCAGGCATTTCTGCAGATTCCTCAAGAAATCCTGTTGATAGCAACATAATCGATCTACTTGAAGGCAAACTTGCAGTTCTTCGTTTCCAAATGCAAATCAAACAAGAGCTAGAGTTCATGGCTTCACGGCTTGAAAATATGCCAGGCAGTTCTGAATCACCAAGTGACCCCTTTCCTCGTGATACCATTCTGGCTGATGTGGAGACTGCTAGGTCTGCCATGGAGAAGGCAAAAGAGATTTCACTAAATCTAAAGAGTATTACTCAACTATACAATGATTATGCTGTTCCTTTTAATCTTTGGGAGGTATGGCTATCTTTGTTTCTTGGAGACTTCTTCATTGATCCTATTTTGGTGAATGCTGAATGATTAAACAGTACACATTTTTTCCAACTTATCTAGCAAGCACATGCACATGCCTTCTACTTCTCTCTTATAAGAGTCATTAGGCAGTACATATTTTCTAAATGGGGAGTTGATCTTCTAGTCAGCCTAATCCTTGTTGCGCGATATGCATCAAAATTCTATCAAGTTCTTTTTGTGTTTAATAAATAAACTTTGACTGGTTACTAGACATAGAATTACCAATAAGGCTTTGGAAGCAACTTTGTACATAGCTACAATGGGTTAATTAGATGCAACAATAATATATATATATAATCAGTCGAAAGTGAATGCGACTACTGGCCAGGTGGAATACTGCCGTTCTATGGAATATTCAACATTGGCAAGCTGTGTAGTACCAGACTCCTGTATGACTAAACCTGTGAACTTTCTCACTGTAAGCTGTATGTCAAAAGATTTTACTTAGTTCTGTGACAATAAGCAAGCATCTTATAGGTTTACCTGTCACTTGTTACCTATAGGCTACAGGTACATCTAAATCCTCTGAATTTGCAGCCACAAAAAAGTATTTGATCCTTCTTGTGTTGCTGGGTTTCAGTTTCACATCTGAATCTGACGACCATAAAATAACATAACCTTCTATATCTGGGTGTGAGATCACAACAAATTCTCACAAGCTGTTGCTTTAAAGTTATAACAAGGTTTGCATTTTTCTCGTGCATTTGTGCTTAGTGCCTTAGTACTTTTTTACTTGGTAAGCATCATCTGGTTAGGTGGTTACTGGAAATTTTCATGATGGCATGAAGCTTTTTGTTGTTAGGTTTGCCTGGAAATTCTCAACTTTGCAAATTATTCTGGAGATGCTGACAGTAAAATTGTTCGAGAAATTTGGGCCAGACTCCTTGACCAGGCACTTACAAGAGGTGGTGTTGCCGAAGCATGTTCTGTGGTGAAAAGAGTAGGTTCAAAACTTGATCCTGCAGATGGAGCTTGTTTACCATTGGATATAATATGCCTTCATCTTGAGAAGGCTGCATTGGTAATGTGTGCATTCTCTCTATAAATGTTCTTTCCATACTAACAAGTAAGAGCAGGCCCATTTTGTAGTGGGACTTACATAGCTGTACCATTATTTCATATCTACAGGATAGATTAAGCTCGGGAGAAGAATTAGTTAGTGACGAGGATGTTGCAAGAGCCCTTCTCGGAGCTTGTAAAGGTCTACCTGAACCTGTGCTTGCTGTGTATGATCAACTGTTATCGAATGGTGCTATTGTGCCCTCACTAAATCTGAAGCTGCGCCTTCTGAGATCAGTTCTTGCAATCCTTCGTGAATGGGGCATGTCTGTAATTGCACATAAACTAGGCACCACAACTGCTGGGGCTTCATTCTTTCTTGATGGAACATTTTCACTGAATCAAACTGGAGCTTTAAATAAAGGCATTCAAGATAAAATAATTAGTTTGGCAAACAGGTAAGTTTACTTCTTCTAAGTGGCAATTTTATTTGCAAAATTCTCCCATTCCTAGTGTGTTTTTTAATAAAAGTGCAATAATGTTGACTGTTGGAATTCAATACCAATATGCATGTGGCTGTTAATCTGTTATCTTGTCACACTGGCCTTATACATTGCCCATTAACCTGATGTGTTGGATATGCTAGCTAGGTACCACGTGTCATTAAATTCTGAACTGAATCATCATAATTTATGTTGACAGCTAAGATTTGAATTATTTATCATGAGATTTCAATTATATATTTATCATGACATTTTTTTGATTCCTTGTAACTTGCCATATAAACCCCTGATCCTTGCAAGCCTTGAATTAGAAATCCTCCTGCTTCTTTGCACACTTGTTCTCTTACCATATTTTCTTGTTTATCATGTAACTACTACTTTACAATTCTAGCCCATAATACTGTTGTATTTGCAATTTCAGGTATACGACAGAGGTGAGGCGGTTAAACCTTCCGCAGAGCCAAACAGAGAATGTCTACCAAGGTTTCCGAGAGCTAGAGGAGAAATTATTATCTCAATAGGCATTTTCATCTGTCTTCTCAACGCTGTAAAACATGGGATCGTGCATTTGTTGTACCAAGTTGAGGAATAAAGCCAAGCCATGCTGGTTCAACTGGGCATGATCTCTGGTAGGCTGTGCAAGATACCAATGCTACCAAGGGACTGCATTATGCACCATGCATCCACGGAATTACGGCTGATGATGTGGTGAATTGTTTTGTTCTGTGTTGATTGCAATTTGGACCAGAGCTCGTAAAGCGACGTGAAGATCACCTGTTGCATGCGTGCTTTTCTTTAAATTTTACTGTGTACCATGTTGTAAAGTTCCATACCAAACGATTCTTCAGCGCTGTAGGTTTTGTAGCATTCCATGTTTTTTCAGTTGTAACATTGTTTCTGTAGCTGGAAACATTTGTAACATGCTGATTTTTTGGGCTGATGAAGCCGAGCAACAACAATGGCCTACATTTGATCACGTGGAGCACCTTAACTTTTGCTTATGCTATCGTGCTAGAAACTGTCAAGAGTTTTGCACTTTGGTTTGACTTAACATGGTGCTGTCACCAACAGTTTTAATCTCACAATTATGGACCGACTTGATACGGCTAGAAAATGAAAACAATATTTTTATTAAATTTTGAGGTAGCGCCAATTAATCTCTTTTTGAGTGGGCATTAAAAGCTTAAAGCTGTACTTGGCATGTTTATTCTTGGTTCCACAGTTTTGGAAGTTTTGATGGGGTTTAACGTAGATGCTTAAAGCAATAGAAACCAAACCTACGGAGCGATCTGAATCCAATGCGAATAATTATAGTACAAGCTAACAGGGGAGGGGGTTGAGAGTGCCATCCTGCGACTATTGCCCGGAAACTGGCAATATCAGCTTCATCTAAAACACTGTAAAGACTGGGGCCATTCGTTCTCGTACATCGAATTTCCATAAAGCCGAAAAAGACTGGGGCCATTTGATGTTGCCGAATATGTTCTCCCTCTGCCAGTTCTTTCATTATTTGCTGCTTTTTTAGATTACGGGTTCTGAACCGCAGTGTTGAAGACTAGTGGGTCGTGTGGACCAATACGGATGAACAAATGCACACATATATATATCTACACTTCAAGCTGATTACTGATCGGAAAAAAGTAGGTCAAATCATGCAACCTGGGATACATTCACCGTAAATGAAAAAGGATCGAATGCACGCCTCACTGTGAAGTGAGATATACGTGGGCAGAGCTTGTTCAACAATCAACAAGCCGATAATCGAACTTGTCGTCCTGAAACGAGAAGGACCAGGTTTAGAATTTCTATCTTCTAGCCCACAAAACAAAGGTTTCTTGTCGCCCACAGACGAGAGTCGCGAGACCGTTCCGCACGAGAGGGAGCGGCCGCCGCGAGGCCGCGAGGGCATGCGCCGCGATCTGGAGGGCTCAACAACGGACACGAGAAGTGCCAGCCACTGAGCCACTAGGTCCGGGACTGGGAGGAGCATCCTGAGACACTGACATGTGGGCCCTAAAAATACCGCGGCTGGTCCCATCCGTCATGCTCATCGGGGGCTCGTCGAATGGCCCAAGTGCACGGCACCTGGGAAGTGTCGAAGTGAGAATTGAAACCTCGCCGCCGCCATGTGCGGGGCAGCCGCCGGAGCCCTGAGGTCCGTCTCCCGCGCCGCCTTCTCCTGGAAGCCGGTGAGTAAGAGGGTTTGGAAAAACCCTTATCTGAAGCCCCGAGACTGGCTAACCCCTTCTCTACCAGACAGGGTTGGCGCAGCAGACGCTCGCCGCTGCGGTGAGCAGGTCGGGCGTGGGGCTCCACTCGGGGGCTCGAACCACCGCCACGCTGCTCCCCGCGCGAGCCGGCGAAGGGAGGTACTTCGTCGTGGACGGGGAGGAGGCGAGGGTGGCGGCGGAGGTGGCTAATGCGGAGTTGCGCTCGCCGCTGTGCACCACGCTGAGGCGGGGCAGCGCGCGGGTGCGCACGGTGGAGCACCTTCTCTCCGCGATGGAGGCGCTCGGCGTCGACAACTGCCGTGTCGAGGTCAGCGGCGGTGATGAGGTGCGGCGCCCTTTTGTAACTTGGTAGCTGTTGATGTGTGGCTCTGTGACTGCCCTGCAACGAAGAATGTCGCAGCATGATGTATTTCCGATTTATGTGAACTGTTCATCGATGACAGATTCCTTTGCTTGATGGATCAGCGCAAGAGTGGGTGGTGGCTATACGAGGTGCAGGTTTATGTGCGGCGAAGGATTCCAGTGGGCAAATACTGGAAAAACTGGCACCGGAAATTCATGAGCCTGTTTTCTTGCAGAGAACTGACTGCTTTATAGCAGCACTCCCTTCCTCAAAAATGTGTGTAACCTATGGAATTGATTTTTCAAAAGTATGTCTCATCCCTTCGTTTTAAAATCAGGAAATGCTAGTTTCCTCAGCTCATTCATCTTTCTTATGTAGTTCTTTTAGCCACTTATTTGCTTCTAACTACTTTCTCCTAGTGGTAATCAAGGCTAGTTTTACCTTTTCTGATGTTGAGCAAACTGCATATTAGCTACTCCCTCCAGTGACAATTTGGTTTACACAATCAAAGTTTATAAAAATGTTCAGTCTCTTTTAGACTGCATTATTGATATTGTTAGTTGCTAGTCGAATGGCGCTCTCGCTCTCGCTCTCCCCCTCCGCATCCACTCTCGCGCCCGTCTCTCCCACCTCCGATCGCCGTCCCTCGAGCTTCTCCCATGGATTTCGGTGAGCGGACGGGGTTAATCTCTCTCCTTCTGTCCCCCCTTCCTCCTCCGTCTTCCTCCACCTCCCTACCTTTTGCTCGTCTCCATGGCGGGTCCTCTTCTTGCTCTCTTGGAGCTGGATCAAGACCCTGCCCTCAAGCATCTGGTTCAGTCATGGGATTTCTCGGATGGACGTCTCTTTCAGCAGAGAGTCCTTTATTTATTTGGTTCTCCGGTCCATCATCCCTCTTCCTCGCCGGATGGGTCCTTCTTGCTGGCTGTTTTTAGGCGATTCACTTTTCGCCTTACTGAAGCTTCGGTCAGCTTAGCTCTTCGTGCTTGCCTTGGTGGTTCTCCTGCTGGTTTTCATGTTCAATTCCAAAGTGACAGGCATTATCGGTTCTCTGTGGCTTCAAAAGATGTGCGGTTTCTTATCTACAAGCTCAGAAGAATTATCTCTAGCAGCTTTGATATTTATTTTCACCTCTGGCATGATGGTGGTGCTAATTGGAGGCGTGAGAATCGCAAATGGATTTCTAAAGAACTCAATAGTTGGACCCCTGTTTGTCCTCGTTCACGAAAGCGATCTGCTCACTCCCGGGGGAAGCCAAAGAAAAAGGTTTCTTTTAACGATCGACCTTCGTTTATCTCCTTCAGGTCCAATTCTCCGCCGAGTTCCCTGCTTGAGGGCTCTTCTTCGTCAAGATCATCGCCTAGGTGTTCTTTGTCCCCCGTGGTGAGTTCTTTCTTGGTTGGCAGCATCAGAGTTCATCTCTCTGAATCCCATTCGGCGATCTTCGCCAGACACAGCAAGCTGCCCTCCATTCTTGGGAGCTACGCCAAGTCTGATATGTCTGAGAACACCTTTTCAAACTTGGTCTCCAACGGGTCATCTCTGGTCTCTAAGTCTGTTCAGCCGGGATTCGCTGCTGGCAAATCTTGCACCATTCCGTTGCGCAGAATCTTCTGCCGTTTAAAAAGTGCTCTGAAGTTACACTCTGCTGGGGTGTGTAGTGTTTCTATGCAACAAGCCTTGCAGGATAGCGCGGGAAAGCTCTCTCCGCCGGCAAACTTTAAATGCGCTCTGCCGCAACGTCATTTGCTACTTTCCAATATACACCCCAAAGCTTAAATTTTTTGCAGGTCCAGCCTTTCTTCGCCGCCTACCCCTCTCAGGCAGCGGGCCTCCACAATTTCAGAATCTCGTCGGGTTCCCCGACACTTTTCTGGCGCAACAGGTGCCCCTTCGTCTGCCTCGGAAGTTGCTTTGGCTTCCTCTCAGGCCATCATTTGCAGTTCCAGTACTACTTCCCCTCAAACTGCCAAGCTGTGTGCTTCTCCGCCAGAGATTCCTCCTGTGTTCACCGTCACACCTCCCGCCATGGCTAACTTTTCAGTGAATCCCTTCCCCTTTGTCCCGCGAGGGGGGCCTTGGATGACGGTGGAGGCCACCTCCGGCGAAGACGCGGCATGATCACCATCAACGGCACCCATGTTCGCCGCAATGAGGACATGGCGATCGTCGAATGTGATGAAGTGGATGGCCTTGATGAGGCTGCTAGGATTGATCTTCTTCACCAGGTCAACCACCACTTGACAGAAGTCCTCCGCCAGCGGGTGGTCCGGTATAGCCTCTATCCCATTGGCCTAGGCATCTTCAAATTGGGCGATTTCTTTGAGCGGGATTGGCTGGTTGCCTCGGGCCCCTTCTGGATTGGTGAGCACTCGGTCCGTTTTGTTCGCCATGATGATGCGATCAACCACAGACGTGCTCTCCCTAGCCGAGTGGGGTGGATTATGTTTTTAGCCTACCCCCTAGACTTCAAAGAGTTACACTTCATCCAGCAAGTGGTTGCTTCCTTCGGCAAACTGATTTACTGGCACGCGGATGACCCTAGTTTTGCCAGGGTGCTGGTTAAAGTTCTGTATGAAGACTCGGTGGAGGTCCCCAGAAGCATTACTCTGAAGGTCAGCCGCTCCTTAGATGGTGAAGGCCGCTCTTGGACCTTTCCGGTTTACCTCCTGCATTCTAAGGCAGCGGACCACCTCCCGGCTGATGAAGCTCCTCTCCCCCCAGACAACGGCAACCCTCACCCCTTCATCGGACATGTCCTGCCGGGTGAAGCGGCTTGGGTTCAACAATGGGTGGATGACCAAATAGAGGGACCACCCCATCAGCACCAAGAGCCCGAGCTGCCGGAACATCACCTGCCTGCTAATCTCCAGGGCTAGGACCCTATCAATCTTGAGTGGGGAGATTGGGACCATCTTCTACCCCAGCAACCAAGCCTAGGCTCAGCAGTCTCCAATCCAGTAAGTCCGCCGTAGGTGCAGCTCCAAGTTAGGCACAACTTTGAAGTCCCACCTGGCCCTGCCTTCCTGGTGCCCATGCAGCCTCACCTGGACGTTCACCACCTGGACGCCCACCAACTAGCTTTGGCTGTCGCTGACCCTCAGCCCAACAACGATATCAACAACCAGGATGGCATCAACGCCCAAGTTGCCGCTCCAATGGATCACCATGTAGACCTGCCGGCTTCTCCTCACAACTTGGAGGCTGCTCTGGTCGCGGCTGCCCCCCCTAGAAATCCCGCCAGTGCCACCTGCAAGGCGACGTCATCCCATCACTATTGTCTACCACCGCAAGCGCCGTCGCACTGGGCCGTCTGCCAGTCAGCCAGGACCTTCAAGAGTCAGTAAGATCCGCCCGCCTATCTCTACTATTGGTCTACGTTGTAGTGTCAGAATTCAGAATAAACTCAAGGGATTTCGTTTTGCTGAAGCGAACGCACAGACTAGCTCAGGGCAGGACCACGTTCAGCAGCAGGGCAACTCTAGCTAGGGGAATTCTCAGGGTTTGCCCGCTCATCCATGCTTGCAGGACTTCATTTACTTCTCCAAGCCCGGATATCTCTGCTCTCCCTTTCGATTCCTTAGATTCAACACACTGCTACGCAGTTATGTGGCATTATTGCAGATCGGGTTGCTGAAGCCAACCTCCTTCATGTGGGCTCCCTCGCAAGGCAGGCGACTCCGGATGCTGCTCCCCCGAACAACAACAGCCGTGATGCTTAGTTCGCATTTCTTAGTGCTGTTCTTTGACACTCCTGTTAATTTCTTTAGTTATCTCTGCTACTCAGATGCTTGGGCCCTTTTGGTTTTCTTTGGGCCGTGCTGTGGTTGTCTATTGGGCTGTGGTTGTCTTTTGGACAGTTGGATTGGGCCTTTTCTTAAACCTTACTCTGCTTTGGCTTTCCTCAGCTATGCTGGGTTTTTTGGCTGCTCGTGCATCATTGTTTTTATGGGCAATTTCAAAAATTGAATAATTCTCAATTGGAATATTAGAGGGCTTAACTCGGAGGAAAAATGCCTTGCTGTTCGGTCAGTCATTAACAATAATAAGGCAATCTCTATTATCTGCCTCCAAGAGACTAAACGTTTGACTTTTGATCACTCAACTTTACGTTGCTTTGCTCCAAGATGTTTTGACCATTTTGTGTTCTCCCCCTCTTGCGGCTCAGTTGGTGGCATCTTCATTGGGAGGATTGGCGCTTTATTCTCGGGAACACTTATCTCGTCTTCCCCCTCCCAGATAACAGTCAAGCTCACTTCCAAGCTTAATGGTCAGACCTGGACGCTCACCTCTGTCTATGGCCCTTGCAGAAATCCAGATCGTTCCCTGTTTGTCCAGTGGCTTCACTCTCTTGATATTTCCTCTCACTCTCTTTGGATGATCTTGGGAGATTTCAACTTCTACAGAAGCACCAACAATCGGAACAAACCCGAGGCTAACTTAAATGACATCTCTACCTTCAACAGCGTCATCAGCCACCTGGGTCTCCTCGAAATTCCTCTCCGTGGAAACAAGTTCACCTGGAGCAATATGCAATCTGATCCCCTGTTGGTTAAGCTTGATTGATGCTTTACTTCCCCAAGCTGGGCTGCTTCTTTTCCCAGAACGAGTTTCACTGCTCTTCCCAGGTTCATTTCTGATCACTGCCCAGGCCTTGTGAGCATTGGCACCTCAATCCCAAAGCCCTCTACTTTTCGCTTTGAGAACTACTAGTGCGAACTTCCGGGATTCCTTGATGTGGTCAGTTCAGCTTGGTCAAGTTTACATGACCCAAACCCGGCCCAGCGCATAGCTGCAAAACTTAAAAAGCTTAGCAAGCTGCTTCGGCTTTGGAGCTGCAGGCATGGGCGCATTGATCACTTCATTAAGGCCTCCTCGACCATCGTCTGTGCCCTCGATGTCTTTGAGGAGCGGCACTCCCTTTCTACCCCGGAGCTCAACTTCCGCATCATCCTGAAAGAGCACATTGGCCACCTCCTCAAGCTCAAGCAAATTTACTGGAAGCAGCGCTATACTATCCGTTGGACTCGGCTAGGTGACGAAAACACCAAATTCTTTCATGCAGCGGCCACCAACCGGCATAGCCACAACACAATTTCAACTATCAAACTCACTGATGGCACTTTGGTCACTTCTCCGGAGGACAAAGCTGAGGCCTTTCTGAGTGCTTATCTTGATCGCATGGGCTTCTCGAGAAAACCTAGCATGCACTTTGATTTACAACAGCTCTTGACCAGTCATCTGAACCTTGATTTCATTGCTGATGACTTCACCATTGAGGAAATCAATTCCGTTATTAGCTCGATACCTCCTGACAAAGCTCCTAGGCCGGACGGCTTTAATGGTCGCTTCTTCAAGACCTGTTGGCACATCATCAAGCAGGACCTCTATGACTTATGCGTGGCCTTCTTTCACAACGCCGTGGACCTAAGGTGTCTCAACAATTCTTTCATCACGCTCGTTCCCAAGACTGACAGCCCGATCACCACAAATGATTTTCGGCCCATCTCGTTGGTTAACGGCGTCATCAAGATTATCACTAAGGTCATGGCCAACCGTCTTCAGCCAATTCTACCGGACATCATTCATAGAAATCAATATGGTTTTATCAGAGGCCGCTCTATCTAGGATTGCCTTGCTTGGACCTTTGAGTTTACTCACCTTTGCCACCACTCCAAGAATGGAACTATTCTACTCAAGCTGGACTTTGAAAAAGCCTTTGACTCCGTTGAGCACTCAACCATCCTTATAATGCTGGCTCAGCTTAGCTTCCCTCAAAGGTGGATCAGATGGGTCAATTCAATTCTCAGCTCTGGACACTCCGCCATTCTTCTGAACGGTGTCCTCGGTAAATTTTTTGACTGCAAAAGGGGAGTTCGGCAAGGAGACCCTCTCTCTCCGCTGCTTTTCATTATTGCTGCTGATCTCCTACAGTGCATTATCAACAAAGCGGCCTCCATTGGTGTCATTTCCCCTCCAGCATGCCACAACATGCAAGATGATTTCCCCATAATTCAATATGCAGATGACACCATCCTCTTTCTTCAAGCAACTCAACTGAATCTTTTCTGCCTCAAAGGGATAATGGAAGCGTTCTCCCAATCTACTGGACTTCGAGTCAACTTCAATAAGTCCTGTCTCATCCCCATAAATATTGACGAAGCCAATGCGAGCATTCTTGCTGGGACTTTTGGATGCAAAGTGGGGACGCTCCCAATCCCCTATCTTGGACTCCCTCTGGGTATTCATCATCCAAAAGCTGCTGATTTTGGCTCCCTCCTTAGCAAAATTGAGCGCAGACTCGCAGCAACCTCCTTCTGGCTCTCTACGGCCGGGAAGCTTCAGTTGGTTAATTTGGTCCTCTCCTCGCTCTCCACTTACTCCATGTGTATGTTCAAACTTCCCGCCAAGGTTATCAACTACATTGATCGGGCTCGTCGGCACTGTCTTTGGAGGGGTGATGACACTCGTTCCTTTCGTTCGCTAGTGGCTTGGAGTTCTATTTGTAAGCCAAAGATCAAGGGAGGCCTTGGCATCATCAACCTTCGCAACCAAAACACAACGCTTCTCCTAAAACATTTGGATAAATTCTACAATAATCAGGACATCCCCTGGGTTACTCTTATTCGGAGGTCATATTACATGCAAGGCAAAGTTCCTCACTTTTCAACTATTAAAGGCTCTTCCTGGTGGCGCTCTGTCATCCGCCTTGCAGATTCTTTCAGGGCCATCGCTAAACCCTCAGTTGGAGACGGGGCCACCATCTCCTTTGGTCTGATCTCTGGAGCGGCAGTCTTCTACAATTCTCCTTCCCCCACCTGTTCTCCTTTGCCAAAAACAAGAGAATTTCAGTTCTCAAGATCTGCCAGATTGGTGACATGACCTCCTAGTTTCACCTTCCAATGTCTCCGGAGGCGCTTATGGAATTCTAGGACTTCAGGACTATCATGCAAAGCATCAACCCAGGCAGTTCTCTCAATGATCGCTAGTCCTGCCTTTGGGGCTCGTCTGTCTATAGCTCGCAAAGATACTACAACATTCCTTTCAACAACCACAATCCCTATCTGAGCATCAAGAATCTTTGGTGCTCCAGGTGTTCCAACAAGCTGAGAGTTTTCTTCTGGCTTCTCATCCATGATCGACTCAATACAAGAAACCTGCTTCGCCGCAAACGCCTCTGTCTTGATGATTACAACTGTGTTCTGTGCATGGATAGAGTGGAAGAAACTGCTGCTCACCTCTTCTTTGACTGCCATTTCAGCTCGGCTTGCTGGCATCTTCCGGGATTATCTTGGGATCGCTCCCTACCCATCAAAGACCGGGTCTGCAATCCTTCCTCGGCAATCCCCTCAGTCTTCATGATGGAAGTCATCATCACTGGCTCTTGGTCGCTATGGCTGCTGCGCAACAAAATGATCTTTCACGGCATAAGGCCCTCTCTGGGTAGTTGGTTGACCACCTTTAGGCAGGAGCTTTCCTTCCAGTGTAATCGTTTTCCTACTTCCCGCCGCGAAGCCGCTCTTTCTTGGCTTCGCTCTCTGTAACCCCCCTACCCCTCTGTCTTTGCTCACTGTATCCTCTCTTTCTCCCCCCTCCCGCACTGCTCTCTGTTGTACTTTTGGCTTCTGCCTTTTATTTATTTAAAACCTCAGTAGGAGCCTCTCCTGCTGGTTTTACTTAAAAAAAATCAAAGTTTATAAAGATTAGTTATCAATATCTTTATTATCATATTGACATATAAAAGGTTTTTTTCTGGTTGTAAAAAAGTACGATCATGTTAATGCATATTTGCCATGTTTTTATAACTATGCTACAATTGAAATTACTAGTCAAAGTTGTTTGGAAACCGCATCAGATTCAGAAAATCACTTATTTGTATCTGGAGGGAATATCTTTATAATTATATTTAGAATATTTAACTTTGAGGCATGTTAAAATATTTCAAATTTATGTTTATAACTTGGACGAAGTGTGCATCCTGTTGCAGGTGCCAGCAATTGGACGTCAATGGTTCACAACAATCCTAGATGCTAATATGTACTCAGGCAAGATAGCTCCTGCAAGAACTTTCTGTATACTTGAAGAGGTAATCTTACATTAGTTGATATTATCCATTATGGATGTTACTTCTCTATTTTCGTGATGTAATCTGTGGTCTCTTCAAACATATCATGTAAACGTATCTTGCCTAAACATGCTTTGATTTGCTATGATATGATCATGCATCTTTCCATTGTATTTGTTTTCACATCTTGGAGTAGTTAGTAATCTCATGAATCTTTCATGGCTAAGGCCTAAATATTTAAGGTACTCTTACATTTCCCTCTGGTCATATTGTCCACCATATTATTTTATCCTTTCTGATGTGAATATTGCAGTATTGCTTTGGTCTGAAGGTCATTTGTGTATATTTCTGCCTTTTAATAGGTTGAAAAAATGCGTGCTGCTGGGCTCATCAAAGGAGGATCACTAGAAAATGCTATGGTTTGCAGGTGAGGAATTATATCCTGGAATTATGTATTCTTCATCTGTAGTTCATTTACTTCGTGTACAGTTGCAGATTGGTGATATTCTTGTTTGACATATTTCTAAGAAAACACATATCATACTGTACTTGTTGATTTACTGCATATTGGATCTAGATGCTGACTGCTGAGTAATAATCAGATGACAGCATGATCCTGACCTGTATGGATATAGTCATATAGCATCATTAAAATTTGGACTTCCACTTGTTGCTTTATATCTTAAATTTCATATGGAGGAATCTCTGAATGAGTAACAAATCAGATGGTTTTAGTTTTTATAGATTTTAAAAATAGATTGCCCTGCTTGGTGTTTACTATTTAATGTATGCATTGACTTGTCAGGTGGGGGAT
>KE372617.1:42454-55748 GCA_000418225.1 Zizania latifolia | reverse complement strand
ATTGAGTTCCAATCCGATCTAAGGAGGTGTGTACTGAAGCGACGGGAAGGCTAACTCATCCTCACCGCCGCTCACTGAACTCCAAGGACGCCACAGACCACCGTGGCCATGGCGTCTCCCTCTTCGTCCTCAACTCCGACCGCACCGGAAGGTATGTGCTAATGCCCTAATCGCCTAACCCTAGCGATCCTAAGTTCTAACAGGATTTAGTCAAATACTCCTAACTGCTTGCTTAAACCATCGAAAGGAGAACCATTAACCTAATCCTTTCTCGGGAGGCACGAAAGAAAGGCAAGAAAAACTGGCTCCAAGATTCCCTAGCACCTTGAACGCACGCACACCGGTCAGTGACCCAGTGCTGCTTCCCATCTTTTGCAGGTTTTCCATGGCAGGATCCAGATCTTCTCCTCGTATTTTTATACTGCAGAGATAAACCTGGCAGGCACTGCAGTGTGCTCAAGCTAGCGCTGATAGTGTGGCCACTGTTTCGTCTATGTCATGCAGAGACACATGCGTGCTATGCCAACTTGTTAAGGTGGTCCCCGATCAGCCAGTGCACAGCGGGTGTACATTTGGGTTTGCTCGAGGAGCTACGTACTCGGCTGGAGGAAAGTTGCAGCTAAGATATCTCGTAGGCATCTCCGTTACTGCAGTAATATATATGCCCAACAGTACTCAAGACTCTTGTCTTGTGTTTGTTTGAGCTTGTAAATATAATAAGCCAATTTATTAATTGAAAGCGTAAATAAACAGACAATTTATATATCAGGTTATTAAAATATGTAATTCAGATTATAATAATCTAAAATATCGATTGTGTGCTATTTTAGTCTTTTTTTTAGTTGATGAAAATTACACATTTTCATTTCATACCCAAATCCTAGACAATCTATTCGAACACTTTATTTTGAGAGCATTATAGTATTTTGTTATCCAAATACAATAATCTAGACTACCAATAATCTAGTACATCAAATAATACATATCTTATTTTTATCTAAATTATTATAAGGTATCTTATTATAATCTCCACCTATAAGCTACATTATGGTGATTCTAAACTAAAGCAAACATTATCATTTGATTTGTGAAGCCCAGTAGTTTAGGGATGGGCTATTGTAACCATAAATTTTTCAACGAATGAAAGCCTGCAGCTTCCCCTCATAAACCAGTAGCCGCACTCCTATTATGTCTGCAGTTTTTATACATATCGAGATCCAGGAGATTTTGGTTCTGTGCACTAGATGATGTCAGAAATTCAGAATGATATCAAAGAGCTCTGTCAATGCAAATTCAGTAGTAGCTCAGAACGAAGTTTGCGAGATTAGCTCAGAACGGATGGATGGATGATGCAGCAAAATTTCTTGACAGATCTTGCTGGAGGATGTGACCATAGTTGTGCTCCACCCAACCGTGGGGCAGCCCGCAGCCGGAGAGGTCGGCGGTTTCTAAGCTCCGTTTGGTGGCTTCCTTTCTTCGTTGGCAGTTGCCCATTTGCTGCCTGCAAAACCTCTAAATTTACTGTAGATCTGTTTACCGCTGTTGGTCCCAAAACCGAGAACGATCTCTTCGGCTGCCCAACCGAATGGCTCAGTTTTGAATCAAACTAGTCTCTCCATCCGATTTTAATACGGGCGTAACAAAAAATAAAGAATTTAATTTTAATGTATATATTACTCTGTCAACTTATCGAAACATATATAACTATTTAGATTTCACGTCACTCTTCAATGCATCATTATTTCTAAACCAATGTTTTAGGAAAAAGAAGCAATCATAGACTACGGCAGGAAAATAAAACGATATGTCTATGTTTTTGCACCGATTGATAACGGAAATTATAGTTTCTTGGTTTCGGTGATACACCTTTATTTACATATCATTTATGGATAAAGAGAATAGAATGGAGATTTCACGTGAATATACGTGTCATTTTTAAACATGGCATGAGAATGAGTGTTCCAGGACAAGAAGTAAAAAAAGAAACTCGACTCTGGACTGATGGCATATGCAAGTAGAAGCTGCTTTGGACATTTGCATTGGTGTACTTCTTGCCCAACAATCAGTCAATCACCGTATGAGGTACATGTGTAATAATGGCAATAAGTTGCTTTGCAAGCTGTGCTTCTGCGAAGATTCAGCTAAGAATTAATAGTAGTTAGCTTTGTTTGAGTAATTAAGCAGCCATGTAGCTTGATTGCTGGAGCCTGTCAAGTGCCGGAAGTTCACATGATTCTTCCGTCATGCTCTGCCCGGGCTCTTGCGCCAGCCAAGTCCCATCACAAGCAACACGCAGGCCTCGCCTCACAGGATCCCCCAGCCAAGCAGCCACGACGAGTTAACCTTAACCAATCGTAGCCTCAGAGTCACAGCGGGCTGATTATTCTGCGTCTTTTTCATGTGTGACCTATGCTGTGGCGTTGTACGCGCCACGAGTGTTAGGAACTAATGCTTATCAGGTGAGGTGTCATAGTTGTTTTCCTTTTTCAAGAAGAGGTGGACTTGGGAGCTGAGGTGCATAATCCGTTTCGAATGTCTTGTCAATACTCAACCTATCGGTTGTTCAACAAGTTTGGGCATTTTGAAAGTTTGAATTCATGAGATGCAAACAAAGAGTTTAGGTAAGTAGATTGGTGTTTTGTTTGAATTCTTGAGTTAAAGGAACTATTTGTGTTCAAAGGTAAAGACAGGTATTCTGAATTTTTTAGATGATGAAAGATAATTCTCAGCAAAAAAAACATGAATATGAGCTAAATTTTATGTGTGTTCAACTTGAAATTTTTTCCTCACGATGGATTAGGCATGGACGCATGGTGATTGAATGGGACAAGTACATTCTCCGCAACTTTCTGTAGTCAGGATAGCTACTAAACCAGGGACACTTAAAACTCACATTTTTATGTTATTCAATAAATATAACATTGTTCGTGTTTATAAAAGAAATAGAAACCAGAAGTTAAATATTGTCGAGAAAACATATAAACGTCTTTATTTATTGAGTTCTTTCTATATAACATAACAACATGATGTGCCATTTCCGCATATATTATATGCTAGCACACATGGCAAGTGGCCACTGCTTGCAACATTTAAGAAAAAAAATCTAAGCAAATTGTTCTTGAGCTAGTTGTGTGAAACAGCCAACTAATTTACGATTCACCTCTTCATTTGTATTCTGAAGGCTGAACAGTGCGCATGAGTCGGGATCACTGACAGTGCTACACATGAGCGAAAACCTAGGCGTCCAATTTCGATCCATCACCATCTGAAGACAAATATCCTAATATCAGTGACTCCGTCTATTTTGTAATTAGTGAGGAAGTGTTATATCTAACACCCTTGATAGTTAAGCCGCTTTCATTGTGTCAGTTCAGACCACGCGTGTTGAGAAAATATCAGGATGTCTGCCTCTATATTTTTTGTCATAATTATACTGAGAAATACATGGCATGAAAAGGATTAAGAACTCCTTAAAGACAGCTTATTACTATCTTAAAATCATAAGCTATTTAGAAACCAAAACTTATAAGTTCAAAAAGTTATAAGCAACTCTCGTTTTGAGGCTTTCTGAACTTATTTACATCTCCACGTCACCTAATAAAACAAATATCTCATGTAATAATATTATCAATTAAGCATCAAATAATATAAGTTTAAAGGTAACATAATATTTTCATTATACTATGCATATACTAAGAGCCCGTTTAGAATGCGACAACGAATTTTATAGAGTTTTTTTACAAAACTTATTTGAGCTATTAAACTTAAACTGACTTATAAATAAATAGAGCTGTCTGGAACTTTTCATATGTAGTTTTCAAATGGAAAACTGCTAGCATCAAAGGGGCGGCCAACGTAATTAATCAGGTGATGCTACATGCACCAAGTCATCAAGATAATCATATTTTGGAATTATAATCATCTTTTGATTTTCCACACATACACTGAAACGACGACTATATTTTGGTTTCAAATATAGAGGCCCTTCATGTGCATAATCAGAAGTAGCAATGGTCTTTCCCTTGCATATGTAAAAAGAAAACCATACATTATCAGTATTAGTGTTTGGAATGGCAACAGCTAGCATGTACTCTAATTGCAAGACAAGCTCCAACGGTTCAGTTAATTAACGCCTATTTAACCATATTTTGATTCCCAAATTCTATATTCAGACAAGACACTACTCACTCACAGTACCAATGAAAACTTAACATAATTTTCAAGCGCAGACATACATAGCTCTTACAAGACTTGCCAACCAAGCACAATTGTACGCCATAGCAATTTTGATGAGGCTTTAAACTCCTTGTTATAAAAACCCCAAACAGATCGATGATACGTAGAGCGCCATAGCAATTTTGATGAGGCTTTAAACTTCTTATTATAAAACCCCAAACAAATCAATGATACGTAGAGGGTTAAAGTGATTCAATAACGAAAGGCCCGATTGGTAGATAACACAGCCGGTAGAGGATGTAGCTAGCAAATTTGTGCCTCCACTGGCCGTTTGTGTCGTCAGATTACCTATAGATTCCGTGTGGCGATAATCTGTCCTCAAGGTGAGGAGTTTGGCAAATTTATTTCCTGATTCTGATACAACTGTGTATTCTGTACTAAGGAAATTTTTATTGCACTTCCTAAAACAAGGAACAAAAGGGAAAATCGAGTAGAAAAACGGAAACAAATCAGTGGAAAATCAATGCGAGCCGTTTTTAAAGGGAGGCGCCCGGTAGCCGCCAGCTCAGCGCGCACGCAGCCGTCTCCAGCGAGAAAAGGCGCCCCGAGCCGCAGGTGGAAAGCAGAGAGAGAGAGAGCAAGTAGCCGCAGCACCATTAGCTCCTAATCCCTCCCCCTATGCCAATTAATCCCCCTAATCGCGTATTTACTTTGCTTTACTAATCGCGTTGGCCGATTTAGTGATTTAGTCTTCTCCTCCCTCCCGACCACTTCCTCCCTCCCTTTCCCCCCGCCTCCCTCCCTCCCTCTTTCTCTCGCCCGCCGCCCCGCTGAATCCGCATCTTCCGAGGGGACGCCGGAGCCGAAGACGTCGGGCGCGCGCACGGGGCCGGATCTGACCGCGGCGATGGAGGCGATTGGCGCGTGAATTTACGTGGGCAACGGTGGTGCGTGGGCTTGTGGTGGTTTAGCGGGGGGATGGCGCCGGCGGAGGAGGTCGGTGGGGAGTTCCCCGTGGGGATGAAGGTGCTGGTGGTGGACGACGACCCGACCTGCCTCGCCGTGCTCAAGAGGATGCTCCTCGAGTGCCGCTACGATGGTGAGCAGCTTGTCTTGCCCTCCCGCCTCGCCGCTTGCTGGGCCGCTGGGGTGCAGCCTCGCGCCTTGCCGGTTGTGACGTGATTGGTTGCGTGGAGGAGGTTGGCCAAATAAGTTTAGTTGCTTCGGTTAGTGTTTCGTATTTTGATTTGTCTGGGGGCGGCGGTTGCGGAGGCTGTTGCTCTGTGGTCTTGATTTTCTTTTCCGTGAATTCGGGGGGATCTTATTGTTTTTGCGTATCTCTGTTACTGGGAATTTTCGCCCTTATTTTCGGTTTTATCTACATATGGATTAGTGATTGTGTTGGAGATCTGACTGGGTTCGATGCGAGAAAAATCTAACCAGTGTCGCTAATTGCTAATCCTGACTATTTGTGCTTAAGTAATAGTATTATTTAAGAGTAATAGAATCTGACGATTCACGCGGGGCTTCGAATTATGATTATATCACCGCAGCTATACTTACAATATCTAAGGAATATATTATTGATGCTCTTAGCTTTCGTTGCCTATCCTGATAATATTTCGTTGGACCTAATGAATGCAAACTGTCATGGAAAGTTTAGTTTATCTGACGGATCAAGTAGTTAGTACTTAGTACAGGCACTGTGCATCACCCATTAACTGTTCACCGTAAGTTCTGCTGTTCCCGACATGAATGGTCCTATGATGTAATGCAGCATCTGTAGGTTGTATCATATATGGAATTTATGTTCTGTAAAGTGTTGCTATTTCCTTATTAGTTTCTGTTCTGGTGCCAATGGTCACATAACATTGAACTTTCTGGATAAAAATAAAGAACATAACGGGTTTGCTAATTTAATTTGTTCCCATTATTACAATTGCTTTATTTCGTACTCTGTTTTGAGTGCATTTAGTTGATGTAGGATCTGAGCTATTGACTTTTTTAATCATGAGAAATTGCTGTGTTTGATTTTTTATCCAATGTTGCTCTATTGAATGATTTCCCTGCTTTAAAACAAGAGTAGATTGAAACTTAGGTATGTTCATGCAGTGTTACATAAACTGACATGTGTTTCTTGTATGCCTTCAAATATGTTGTTAAGTTTATATCATGTTGCATGTGTTGGCTTAGTTTTTTCATTGCTTCGGTTTGTTTTCACTCTGGTTTTGGAAAAATTTGCTATTTCGTAGGAAGGTATTGTAGCAATTTGCGTCTGCTTTCGGTGTTTATATGTCTAAACAAATATCAAGTTTTGCTCAGTTTACTGAATATATTTAATCAAGCTAACCATATAATTCTTTTGTTTTTTGGTGGCAGCGACAACTTGTTCTCAGGCTACAAAAGCATTAACTATGCTGCGAGAGAACAGGCGTGGTTTTGATGTTATAATTAGCGATGTACATATGCCTGATATGGATGGGTTCAGGTTACTTGAGCTTGTTGGGCTTGAGATGGATCTTCCAGTTATTAGTAAGTAGATCAATATTTTCTATCCTGTATGTTAATTCTGTTGTATTAAAGGCATTACTGAAATCTGTTGATAACATCGCAGTGATGTCTGCTGATTCAAGGACAGATATCGTAATGAAAGGAATAAAACATGGGGCATGTGACTATTTAATTAAACCTGTCAGAATGGAAGAGCTGAAAAACATCTGGCAACATGTTGTAAGGAAAAAATTTAATGAAAACAAGGAGCATGAGTATTCAGGTAGCCTAGACGATACAGATCGTACCAGACCAACCAATAATGATAATGAGTATGCTTCCTCTGCAAATGATGGAGCTGATGGTAGCTGGAAGTCTCAGAAAAAGAAACGGGATAAAGATGAGGATGATGGTGAATTGGAAAGTGGTGATCCTTCTTCTACATCAAAGAAACCAAGAGTTGTTTGGTCGGTCGAGCTTCATCAACAGTTTGTAAATGCAGTTAATCATCTGGGGATAGACAGTAAGATTTTGCTACTTGTTTGTGTAGTCATTATTTTCATTGACTTCAGTGTTTGATCAGCTGTACACTCACTAGATTGTTTTAGTTTGAGTGTCATATGCCACTGTTAAACACCTGAACTTTGCAATTACACCAAATTGCTCTGCTCTTATGCTTACACTTCTTTCACAAATCTCTCTTCAGAAGCTGTTCCCAAGAAAATTTTGGAGTTGATGAATGTTCCTGGTTTAACTAGGGAAAATGTGGCCAGCCATTTGCAGGTTTGATTCTGGTTTTCCAATCTAAGATCTTTTTTCTTGTATCATATTGAGCATGATGGAGTGGATGTTATGTTTATGCCATTGTGGAATATGACTATCCTAATTGTTACTATTCATATACATTTGACACCAACTCAAACTCTGGTTTAGTTAGCAACACAAACTAAGAACTTCCTCTCAGAATGATCATGGAAATGCAGACTTATGGATATACTAATACAGCACTGCTATGCTTTTTTGTTGTAGAATGTAACCATACCAAATCATGGATCATTCAATTGACAATATAATGAGAACACAAATTATGCTGCATTGTTTGTTCAGAAACATTGTTTTGGTGCTTCTCTTACTGTGTTACGTGAGGATCATCTACAGTTGTTTGTTCTTGCAGTAACTTCCATCTATTTTAGTTACTTTTTATAATCATAGTGATACAATGACTTTTTTGTGTTTTCAGAAATTCAGATTGTATCTGAAGAGGATTGCTCAGCATCATGCAGGAATAGCTAATCCATTCTGTCCGCCTGGTTCTAGTGCTAAAGTAGGGTCATTGGGAGGGCTTGATTTACAAGCTTTGGCTGCCTCAGGTCAGATCCCTCCTCAAGCCCTGGCTGCTTTGCAGGATGAGCTACTAGGTCGACCTACAAACAACTTGGTGCTACCCGGAAGGGACCAGTCAGCTTTACGACTTGCTGCAGTCAAAGGAAACAAGCCCCATGGGGAGAGAGAAATAGCATTTGGTCAGCCTATATACAAGTGCCAGAGTAATGCATATGCGGCATTCCCTCAAAGCAGCCCCACCATTGGAGGAATGCCTTCCTTTTCAGCTTGGCCCAATAATAAGCTTGGTATGGCAGACTCAACTGGCACATTGGGAAGCATGAGTAATTCTCAAAATAGTAATATTGTCTTGCATGAATTGCAACAGCAGCCAGATGCCATGCTGTCAGGAACACTTCACTCTCTAGATGTCAAACCTTCTGGCATAGTTATGCCCTCTCAATCATTAAATACTTTCTCAGCAAGTGAGGGTCTCTCCCCTAATCAAAATCCCTTGATGTTACCTTCTCAGTCATCAAGTTTTCTAGTGGCCATGCCTCCATCCATGAAGCATGAACCTGTTCTAGCAAATTCTCAACCATCAACTAGTCTGTTAGATGGTATTGATCTGGTTAATCAAGCTTCAACAAGTCAGCCCTTGATAAATACTCATGGAGGGAATCTTCCTGCTCTTGTAAACCGTAGTTCAAATGTGATACCTTCACAAGGAATCAGTACTTTTCAGACAGCAAATAATCCGTATTTGGTTAGCCAAAATTCTATGGGAGTGGGCTCTAAACAACAACCTGGTGTTCTTAAGACAGAAAACTCTGACTCTCTGAGTCATAGCTATGGCTATATTGGTGGTAGTGCCCCTATGGACTCTGGCTTACTCATTTCGCAGTCAAAAAATACACAGTTTGGTTTACTACAGAGTCAAGATGGCCTCACCGGTAGCTGGTCGCCTTTGCAAAATGTTGACAATTATGGTAATACCATTGGGCTAAGTCACCCTGGGTCCAGCTCATCTAGTTTTCAAAGTTCTAATGTGGCCCTTGGGAAATTGCCTGATCAAGGGCGAGGAAAGAATCATGGGTTTGTTGGTAAAGGTACTTGCATTTCAAGCCGCTTTGCTGTGGATGAGATTGAATCTCCAACTAACAACTTGAGTCACGGCATTGGAAGCAGTGGAGATATTATGAGCCCTGATTTTTTTGGATTTAGTGGACAGATGTGAAGGCTTCTTGGGTTGTAAGTAGGTAGGGACATTTTCCTATTTTTTATCGCATATATATTGGCTTTGCTGTACTTTACCCCAAATATTGATTTAATTTAGTCCCCTCTATTATGTAATCATCTCTACCGACTGATTTAACTAGACTAGTTCCACCAATTGACATTATGCATGTTGTTTCTTTTGGATAGCAATAGACCTTGGTTACACTTCAAGCTAAACACCTTGGTCACTATATTTATTTTACTTTTGACACTTGTTATGGATGTGAAACACTGCATTATGTTCTGTTTATTGTGTATGTATGCCATCTATTCGATATGGTAATTTTACACTCAGTTTTTTGTCCTTTTCCAAATTCATCATATTTTGCAAGCTGATTTAACCACATCTAGTAGTAAGTATGCTGTGTATTATATTCATTAATCGAGATCTTACACTGACTGTGCTTTTATCTTTTTATGCGAGAACATATTTTTGTTTAATTCTGCTGTAACTGAAACACCATTTTTTTCTAATGTTAGGGTTTATTTTGATGCAGGGTGATCACCGGAAACAATTTTAGTGGATCGATGAACAACTGTTGGCTTATTTTTCATTTCATCTTTCTTTTTTCTTCTGTAATTGGTTTATAAAGGGAATAATTTATGTGACAGCATGTCGAATCTTGGTTTATAGAAGGTTGTTCTGTTTAAAGAACTTTGAATTATTTAGTCCCATGTGGCATAGCTGCTTTTCTTTTGTTCATTTTTTGTGTATACAGTTTTCTGGTTTTTGTTGCATTTTTTTCTTTCATATTAGTTCTTCCGTATGCTTGTTATCCTTGCAATCTATTATCAAATCAGACTGCCTTGTGTATCGCCGTGAGTAGGTAGCAATTTATTAGCTTTATACATGTTCCAGTCACTTTCTCCAAGCTCATACTTCCCCGTTTGACTTAGCTTGTGACATAAGCTGCAGATAATGAGAAATGACACGCCAATTTTCGCATTCCGTAATAGTCACATGTATCTTAAGCAGAACAGCAACTCCGTTTGCATGTGTACCAGATTTCATATTTAGTCCTTATTTGTTTTTAAGTTGACTTGCAATAATCTAGTGAAAAATAAGATGTGAGCTATTTGTCAAACTGGATTATTGCTGTTCTAATTGTTTTCATGCAACCAAGCCTACATATGCCGTTGGCTGCATCATCAGTGTCAGTCGAGGGACCGGAAATGAAATCAGACAAGTTGTTCGTCTAACAGCAGCCTTGCCCTAGAGGACTGAAGGATCATCCATCAAGCATCAGAAGACATGGCAAAATCTAAATTGTCACAACAGTTTGGGATCCAGAGGCACTCGGAGGAAAATATCATTATTGCTGCAGTAACCCGAGCATTACTAGATAATTACTCTTACTAGGTTGCAAACCCATCGGCGAGGCACTAACCAAGCGTCTTACAAATCATCGCCGATGGTACAATACCCTGAAAAATCATAGGAACTCGTACACCTAACAACCAAGCAAACGCTCAAACCGGGAGACCTCGCCGTGCACTGCCTGCCTACTCCTTTGCAAGGCGCCAGACGCCACGCACGCTACGCCTCCTCGGAGTCGTCGTTCTCGGCGAGGTTCGCCGCTAGAGCCAGCTCCTCCGAGACGGAGGCCAAGCCCTGCATCAGCCTGACGACCTCCGCCGTGTCGTCGAGGTAGTACTTTGCCTTGCTCGGCTTGCGGCCGACGGTGCAGGCGAAGACCTCCGCCGTGGCCGCCAGCGACTCGCCGCAGTTGGCGCTGGTGATCAGCTGGAACATGTCCTCGTCGGAGCGGTCGTCCCCGATGCACAGCACGAAGTCGGTGGGCATGCCCCGCTCCTGCATGATCGCCAGCAGCCGCCGCGCTACCTGACCCTTGCTCACGCCCTGTCACGGCAAAAGAATCAACCACCACCCACAACCATGGCGCTTGAATCTAACGATAGCGACAACGACGACGACGGCCAGGATGATTCACCTGCGGCTTAACTTCGACGGAGTGGATGGTGCTCTTCACCGAGACAGGCTCGTTGGCGAGCACGCTCTCGAGGTGGTCGACGAGCTCCTTGGCTTGGCATGAACCGAAGTCAGGGTCTGCGTCCTCGTAGTTCCAGACGAGCACCGTCTCCCTGTTCTCGATGATCGAGCCGTCCGTCGTCTCCCTGTACAGGCACATCACCGGCTCCGCGATCTGCTTCCAGCTGAAGTCCGCAGCGGGAATGGAGGTCTCCCATTCCGCATCCCTCGTCGGCCTTTTTTCAGTAGAAACAGCAGACAGTGAGACAGATGGTGTCAAACTGTTCAAATTGATCTCCTTTTGCAAAGAAAACATCATCGCAGCAAATTCCGTAGTTTTTCATCTCAATGTTGAGCGACATTAGTTACAGCATGTTTCACTTGATACAATGATGCAGAGCCTAATCATGTAGTAATCTTTTAATTGATTCTTGTCATGAACTTTATTGTCTTAAATAATATATACATGAAAACTAGATGATCTGAATGTACAATTCAGTATTTTGAGTCCTGAACTAACATTTCAAGAACACAAACAAGGGCAAAGCAAACCATAAGATTATACCTCAGGAAGTATCCGTGCTCAGCTGCGAGGCCAATGTTGTCACAAGGGAACCAGTCATGGAGCGTGCTCCGTTCGAACCCGCTGCAGAGGAAAACCTTGTTTTTCTTGTCCCTGCACAAGCTGGCCAGTGTCTCCACCGATTTGGTGCTCGGGCTCTTGTTGATAGCTTGCGGCATCAGCGTGCCGTCATAGTCGAGCAGGATGGCGCGCGTCTTCGCCCTCCGGTAAGCCATGACAATGTGCTCCATGGCGAGCTTCCTGAAGCTCAGGTCAAGCGAGACCACCCTGAACCGCAGGCCGAAGCCGATGCCCCAGCACCGCCGCTGCGCGTGATCCTTGCAAGTCCTCTCGAGGTCCTGCAGGAAGCTGGTAGCCCAGTAGCCGACGTCGTGGGTCTCCACGTAGCGGTAGTGCTTGTCGTGGCGCATCTTCTTCTCCTTCTCCGGCAGCACGAGGGCGCTCTCCATGGCGTCGGCCACGGCCTCGATGTTCCACGGGTTCACCCTGACCGCGCCGCTCAGCGACGGCGAGCAACCGATGAACTCGGACACCACCAGCATGCTCTTCTTCTCCTTCGGCTTGCTCAGCTGCAGTATCCTGTCCAGCGCCTCGTTGCCTTGCCGGGAGACGATGTACTCGTAGGGGATCAGGTTCATGCCGTCCCGGACAGCGGTCACCAGGCACACCTCGGCGACGACGTAGTACGCCACGCGCTCGTAGAACTGCAGCGGCTCGTCGATCAGTACCACCGGCTCGTACCCCGGCGCGCCGTACGCATCGTTGATCCGCCGCACCATGGCGTACGTCTCCCCCTTCACCTCGTCGACGTCCTTGCCACGGCCTCGTGCAGGGTTCGCGACCTGCACGAGGACAAGCTTGCCATGCCACTCGGGGTGCTGCCGCAGCAGCTCCTCCATGGCGAGCAGCTTGAGGCTAATCCCCTTGAAGATGTCCATGTCGTCGACGCCCAGCATGACGACCCTCCCCTTCCCCGAGTAAGTCGCCATCAGCTCAGCCACTTTCTCCTCGGTCTCCGGCAACCCGAGCACCGTCTTGAGCTGACTCATGTTCACCCCAACCGGGAGGATCTTGATGCTCACCGTCCGGCCGTAGTACTCCAAGCAGATGTGACCCCGCTTGGACTCGTAGGAGAGGCCGAGCATCCGGCCGCAGCAGGACAGGAAATGGCGCGCGTAGTCGAACGTGTGGAAGCCGATGAGATCGGAGTTGAGCAGCGCACGAAGCAGCTCCTCGCGCACGGGGAGCGTCTTGTAGATCTCCGACGAAGGGAACGGCGAGTGAAGGAAGAAGCCGAGCTTGATGCGGTTGAAGCGCTTGCGCAGGAAGGTTGGGAGCACCATGAGGTGGTAGTCGTGCACCCACACGAAGTCGTCGTCCGGGTTGATCACCTCGAGCACCTTGTCGGCGAAGATCTTGTTCGCCGAGACGTACGCCTGCCAAAGCCAGCGGTC
>KE372615.1:534840-553390 GCA_000418225.1 Zizania latifolia | reverse complement strand
GCCGTTCTGCGGGGCAACCTGAGGTTCCCGCCGAGTCTGTTCTCCAGGGTGTCGCCGGCGGGCAAGGACCTGATGCGGCGGATGATGTGCCGCGACGTCTACAGGAGGCTCTCCGCCGAACAAGTCCTGAGTAAGCCCCACAGATCACAGCAAATCCCTCTTCTTTCCATTGGTGAATTAACACCTGACCTGTTCTCTCTTCGATTTGCTAATCTTAATTTGTATTGGATAATGCAGTGCACCCATGGATCATGAGCGGAGGAGGATCCCACTCCCAGGATGCGGTGCAGATAACCTGATGAGTCCGTATCAGACCCAGTAATAAGGTTTCTTGTGCATACGCCATTGTAAATGCCAATACTTCTACTACCAAGAGAGTGGAAGATGCTACGGTAGCAGTAGAGAGTGGAGAGTAAAACTGTATCCAACAAGATCATGAGCGGTGAAGATGAGGAGGTTTTGTAGTTTGGCCTCTGTTTTTCCCTCTTTCTTAAGCTCTTCTTTTCTGCCTTTTGCTTGAGAGGACACCCCTTTTTTGTGTAAAAGCTTCTGTATATACTAACCCGGCATGTATAATTAAGATCTTAATAAAAGTGAGCTTCGTCAAATCTTTGATGGTTTTGGGGTTTTCAGTTTTTATGGATGTTCGGCAGGGATTTGCAAAAGGTTTCAGGTTTCCACCAAGCAGAGTCCTAGAGCTATCTGAACCTCTGCTTGTCCATACAACAACAAGTATGGAATATATCTGTTTATGTGTATGTGCTATGGATACAGAAACCGCGACAGTTTTGTTAGCACCCGCACAGGTTACAGGTTACTTCGATCCATGGATAAAACTCTCGAGCTATCCGTTTGGCGTTTCAATCGAGGATTGCATCCTGGAATTTTGTCTTGTCCGAGATAACTCAACTTACAGCACCTTTATTAATAGAGTACACTCGGCAGCAGGAGGAGAGCTAAGGAAACCACGGTTTTCAGAACTAACCAGTTTATTACGGTAACGAACTGTAACCGGGTCTTCTGGCGAGGGAAGAGTGCAAGTGTGCAGCCCTCGGCTGAGACGGACAGTGAGCTTGGTTTTTGCCCCCACCACCACATGGCATATCCTGATATCCTCGGTTTATCCTCTGATCCGGCTCCGCGATCTGCGTCGCATTGTTCTCTTCTCTCCCACCTTTTAGGCTCGGGAGTTTGGGAGGAGGAGGGTGGGGGGGTGTGATTCCGTGAAGGCTGCAGGGTACAGGGTTGCGGGGTTTTGACTGTACCTGCTGGAGAGAGCTGCAGCTGTACCGGCGTCCGGTTCGAGAGGTTCCTGCTCTTTTCAGCCCCGTGGCAACAAAAGAGAGAAGGGACATGTCACGTGGTGACTTGTGTGGACAGCGCACACACCACTACTGCCTGCATGGCTGCATCATTTGGTCAGGTGAGGTGTGTCGTTGCTTGTGGACTCCCCCAGGCCGTGTACGGTGGTGGTGCAGCCTGCTCTTGATGTTGCATGATTCAACCTTTGCTGCTCGATCTGTCCCTTGGCTAGCTATCTAGCTCGTCGTCCTCACGTTATCACCTTGCTAGTGGCTGCGTGGAGTACATGACCGCGACCACAGTCGCCGTGGGCTGCAAGTGTGCGTATACGCATCTATGGACACGAGACGACGTGGATCGAATCGAAATGGCTCGAGAACAAAGCAGACTACAGGGAGCCCGGGAGGGGCAACTGGCAAGTGACCTTTCTTCTGACCACTTATCAGATAGCCCTCATTGGCCCACCAGCGTCGTCTCCTCCTCTTAAGCACGGTGACATTGGTGGTGCTTGTCTCGTCTGCCGCGACCGCCGGCCGCCGGCCGCCGGCTCACAAGTGTCCCAAGTTTCTTCTCTTTTCTCCAAGATTCAGGAAGTCTCACAAGTTGGTTCTGGAAGATACAGGGGTGAGTGGGTGACTAGTTGTGCTGCTTTTTACATGCAGTTCCAAACATATCTGTAAATTTGAGTTTTAGAACACAAGTTTAGGATATTATTTAAAGTTTATTCATTATTTTTTCAGTTTTGCCGGTAGAATCTTTTTAATATTTATATAAAAGTCTTTTAAAAATATATTTCGTCGCAAAATTACCGGATGCATTTTTTCCTTAAAAATAGCACATCCAGGGGAGCCCCTACACTGTTACAAGGCAGCGGTCTTTACTCTTGACAGGGTATTGAGGTCTACGAGCTAGCTACTGTACTGTCTTTCACGTCAGGTTAGCCACCGAAACAATTCCCCATTTATCTGAACGAGAAACAGGGCATTCTTTCTTTTTTTTTCAGATGGAAACATGGCATTCTTAATTTCTTATAAGCAACAAGACGAAATAGTTCAGGTTCAGATTAGGTGAATGAATCGCCTGGTCGATGTGGACCATACACCGTTCTCATGTCGCATCGTCTGCTGTTTCTGTAACAAGCTGGGAGGGAGAGTAGACTAGGATACAGCATTATTTTCGGTGTAGATTTGATTATGATCGGTGCCTTGGCTGATCTTGCGAGACGAGAGAAAAACCGGTCAATGTCGCGTCAGCTGTTGATGATCACTCATGCTCAGTGCCCACTACGTGCTCTTGCCTGTCGGTTAAGCTTCGCTCCGCCCGTCCAATTGCGCATCACATCAGTCCTAGTGTGCCCTCCTACCTTTTTCCTCCGTCGCATGCAATGTTTTGTTGTGTTATCTGTTTGAGGCTTCGAGCAACGGCCAATGGAATGTTACACACGCGGTCTCATGAATCGATTTGATGTTTGTTTGAGTAATGGAAAGAGATTCTCCATCATCAGATGTTGGGCCTGGCCCTCTTGCATTTCGTCAGCCCACAAATATTGACGGCATTGCAAGTTTGCAACAAGTATGCGGCTAAAAGTCAGTAGTCCTCTAGGCAACATGAGAAAACATAAACGAGAACAATGGCAATACTTTCGATCGAAAAACTTTGACTAGTAAAAAAGATTGTCTACGACCGCCATATTACAGACTGTTTAACTCAAACAATCAAGGATAATTAAAGTTATCGTCTGTAAAAGAGTTTTCTTCTAGAAGATGTGTGGGTAGATGAGGTGTCTTTTAAGGTCTCCTTTTATAAATTATATAAGATCTGCATAGAACCTTCTGCAACAATTGCTGAGCTTTATATTCAGGGTGCTTGGAACATGCAATTCAGAAGGCCTTTGGTACTTGATGAGATCGATCAATGGAACAATCAGCAGACGATTCTAGACAATATAAATCTAGAGCCCGAGGATGACAGTATCATTTGGAAACTGGACAACAAAGGTTTTTCCTCAAGAGCTGCGTACCGAGCTATTACTTTTAGAGGAGTCCAAGACTTAAGGGCAATGGATGTTTGGAAGAGCTGTATTCCCTTCAAGGTTGAGATCTTTCTCTGGCTTATGTTCAAAGAAAGAATTCAAGTGGGTTATCAACTCCGGAAGATGGGGTGGCCAGGAAACTCAAATTGCAAGTTCTGTGAGCAACCAGAGAAGGTTGATCACTTGTTTATCCAATGCCATCCATCTCGCATTCTTTGGTGTGTTACAAGAGATGCTTTGGGCTGGGACCGTGTCCCAATCGATCAGGAATCTTATATTTCTATTGGTCTAAGCAAAGCGGGGACGAAGGGAAATACCATTTTTATATGGCTGCTAGCTGCTGGGGTTTGGACCATATGGCTAAACCGCAACCAATTCTTTTTTTCAAAATGTGATTCCTGCAAACATATTGTGCTTGGCTTATAAAATGATCTCATGTTTGTCCTAGTGGATGATCCTGGTGCCACCATGGCTAAAAGACGAAGTTATGCAGGTGCTCAGCTCGCACCATGCCATCGTGCAAGCTTCTACAGACCAAGAGCTCGACAGGCATGAGGAGGTGTCATGAAGAAATACTTCCTGATGATGAATATTTTGGTGCTAATAGCCTGATTTCAATGTATTAGCTGATGTTAAACCAGCAGCATTCTTATCTGTGTGTTTTTGGTGATTGTGGTCCTGTGAGGTCCAGTTAAACTGTGGTGACTTTGTGCATTTTGATAGATGGCTTCCTCTAAGTGTCCAGGGTGATGGAAATGGTATTAGCTTAGCCTTTTGGTTGATATATTGGTGAAGGAAGGATGTAATGCTCCCTCTGTAAACTGGTAACCACAGTCCCTATCAAAAAAGCTTTATATAAAAGCTGAGCAAGATACTTATTTTTTCTCTAAAAAATAATAATGACCTAACTTTTCACTACGACAGAAAGTTAGTTAACCATCTATAATAGAGAGAATTGATCATATATTCTCCATTTAAATAGAAATTGAGAACTTATCCTTCATATGTCATTGGCATGTGGGTTCTTTTTAAAAGTAGGATTAGATGTAATCGCTAGTTTGCGCGCCAGGTGGGCCGGCCACTGCGCCGAGTGGATCGACTAGAGTCGCGCCATCAAACGGCGTGGCCGGCTGGAACTGCTCGGGTGGGCTAGTGGGGCGTGGGCCAAGCAATCCACGACCCATTTGCCTAGGCCACATGTGGATGGTGCCAGCCTATGGGTTTTTGATGCTGGGCTAGGAATTCTGCTACTGGGCCGGATTGGTGTTGGAGCGGCGACGTCTGTTGTTGCGGGAAGAGCCACCACCGGTTGTGCCACTAGGGACGCCGCCAGAAGCACCAAAACCGGTATTGTGCGCTGAGTTGGAGCTGGAGGAGCCGTGGCCTATCTTGGTCGGCGTGGTGGCCAGGAAGACAGTTGATGCGCCGGAAGGCCGATGGCCCTTAGTGATTTCTTCCAATAGAAGTTGGGATCTTGCCTCGACAAACGTTGGAAAAGGTTTCTGCATGGGAAGAATTGTCGGCAGGCGGCGAAATTTATCATTTAAACCACGCAGCATGGCTAAGAACAAGTGTGCGGTCGGATATGGGTTCACCGAGATCGGCGAGACCATCTGTCATGGTCTTGAGATGACGGCAGAAGTCGGTGACGGTGAGATCATCTTGGATGAAGCAGTGAAACTCCGCAAATAGGTTGATGGCACGTTGTTCACAATTGCCGAGGAACTGATGTTCGAGCCCACGCCAGACGAGGCGGGCAGTAGAGGAAGAGGACATGATGATCTCGAGGAGCTCGATAGAGATGGAGCCGTAGAGCCAAGCGAGAACGACGCAATCCATTCGTGTCCAGTCCAATCTTTCTGGATGAGAGACATTAGAGAGAACATGATCTGTCAACGTGTACTTACCGAGGATGATGAGGAAGAGACAGCGCCACTTGGTGTAGTTTGAAGCGGCGAGGTTGAGGGTGATAGGAACCAGTGTCTTGATGTTTAGGACGGCGACGGCTTGCGCATGAAGGGCTGTTGTGGTGTCGAGGACGTCATGATCGATGGGCGGAGATGTAGCCCTGCCGGTAGAGGAGAGTGTCATGCGCACAGCGTCAACCGCCACTGTTGCAACCGAGTCGACGAGGGCAAGAAGCGCTGCATCGGACGTGTCGTTGGGGAGGAGAGTGGCACGGGCAGCGGCTCCTGCAGCACGGGCAACAGCATCGAGCGAAGGGACGCTGTCGTCGGTGGGCATCGCCATAGGAAACGTGGCGATGGTGTATTGGAGAGAGAGGAGGATGCGTAAGCGTCAGGAGGAAAGCACAACTGATACCATGAAAGTAGGATTAGATGTAATCGTTGGTTTGTTATTGACCATGCTGCACAAATATATACAAGCAAACCTTCCAAAGCACTCAACCGACTTATGGCAACAGGATCAGGAGTTTAGGAAGGAGATAATAACTAACCAAAAGTGATAAACATGGTAAGACATGATATATATTTCTAACACTTTTGGGTCAATGACATATGGGCTAGGAGAGTAAATTCTTAATTTTCATCTAAACGGTATACGATCCATTTTTTCTTTATAATATATATCTTAGTTTTTTATACATGAACGTTAAGAGAGAGAAAATCGTTTATGATACGTAGGTCATCGTAGACAGACTAGGGATGGATTCAGATCGAATACGGATGGAAACGAATTCGGATATCACTATTTACCACATTTTATTTCGGATTCGAATACAAATATGGATATTTTCAAATACGAATACAAAACGGATAGCTCGAATTCGAATATGAATCCGGATGTTTACTAAGTTCAACTTGAATTTTTTGGCGCCAAATACGAATTTTTTGGCACCGGGTGCGAGAGATGCGAAAATTTTATTTGCCGAGTGTTTGCACTCGGCAAACACAAATTATTTGTTGAGTGTCTCAAATTTAGCACTCGGCAAATATTTTTTTTATTTTTTTAAATTTTGTCAAATGTGTTTTTCCTTTTTTATTGATAAATTTTGTGAAACATTTTTAAATTTAGTGGGTAAGGCCTAAAAATAGACTCAAAAATATGAATATGATTTTTTTTGGACAATTTATTTCATTGTTTCATACACTTGCAGTTTAAATTAGACCTATTTCAATTTAAATCCTAAATTTACAATTAATGAATTAAAAATAGCTAACTGATCTAGAAAAATATCAAATTTTTTTATGGATAAGATACATTGTATTTTAATTGTAGAAAAAGTTTTAAATTTAAACAAAAATTTAACCATCGATTTGCTTTCAAACCCAACACATTCCTTCTTTAAATCCAAATTCATTATCGGAGAATCTTCGATTTTTGAACATCGTACGTGACAACTTTCTCCAAATGTTTTTAAATTTTTATCACAGTATCTACGTACCATATTATAACAACATGACAGGTCTCATGTTTTTTAAACTTTATTTGATTTTTTTAAATTAAAAATTCATTAATCTCCACGTTGCCAATCGAGTATCGCAACCTAGATTTTTCTAAATTTCTTTCTATTTAGTGGGTAAGGCCTACAAATAGACTCAAAAATATGAATATAATTTTTCTACAAAATTTGGTTCATTATTTCATGCACTTGCGGTTCAAATTTGACCGTTTTCAATATAAATCCTAGAAACACACTTAATTAATTAAAATAGTAAATTGACCCAGAAAAATACCAAATTTTTACACGAGAAAAGCTACATTGTATTTTGATTATAAAAAAGTTTTAAGCTCAAACAAATATTTAACCATCGATTTAGTTTTAAACCTAACACATTTCTTCTCTAAACCCTAATTCTTCCTTGAAGAATATCAGGTTTTTTAACATCCTACGTGACAACTTTCTAAAAATAATTTTAAATTTTTATCACAACATCTACATATCATATCATAATAATATGACAAGTATTGTATTTTTCAGACTTAATTTAGTTTTTTTAGAGTTAAAAAACTATTAAGCTCCACATTGATGATTGAGTGTCGAAACCTAGATTTTTCAAAATTTCTTTTAATTTAGTGGGTAAGACCTAAAAATGGACTCAAAAATATGAATATGATTTTTCTATAAATTTTGGTTCATTATTTCAAGCACTTGCAGTTCAAATTTTACCTATTTCAATTTAAATCCTAGAAACACACTTAATGAATTAAAAATAGTAAACTGATCCAGAAAAATACCAAATTTTTCCATGAGATAAGATATATTGTATTTTGATTGTAAAAAAAGTTTCAAGTTTAAAAAAAAGATTTAACCATTGATTTGCTTTCAAAACTAATCCATTCCTTCTTTAAACTCTAATTTCTCCTCGGAGAATCTCTCGTTTCTTAACATCCTACGTGATAACTTTCTCGAAATATTTTTAAATTTTTATCACAGTATCTACGTATCATATTATAATTATATGACAAGTCTTGTGTTTTTCAGACTTCATTTGGTTTTTTAGAATTAAAAAACTATTAAGCTCCACATTGCCGATCGAGTGTCGCAACCTAGATTTTTTAAAATTTCTTTTAATTTAGTAGATAAGGCCTATAAATAGACTCGAAAATATGAATATGATTTTTTTATAAATTTTGGTTCATTATTTTAGGCACTTGTAGTTCAAATTTCACCTATTTCAATTTAAATCCTAGAAACACAATTAATGAATTAAAAATAGCAAACAGACCTAGAAAAATGCAAGATTTTTATATGGAATAAATTATGTTGTATATTGAGTGTAGAAAAATTTTCAAGCTCAAATAAAATTACAAATATCTTACTGCATTGTACTGCTAGAAAACCTCCACTAACTTAAGTACTTTATAATTACATAAAGAATAAATAAACCATACATATTAATATAGTGATGCCATATCATCCTGAAACCCTAAAAGTCTAATCTGTGTGAAATCCTAAAACGGATACGGATGTATCCATTTTCATATCCACGTTCAGCAGAAATTCGGATATCCGCTTCCATATCCATATTTATCAAACGAATTCAAATGTTTCTGTTTATCGTCCATATTTAATTCAAATATAAATACGGATATTTATATTTACAATTTTTTCAAATACGAATACGAATAATTCGGATATTTTGACATCCATATCCATCTATCCATCCTATAGACAGTTCTTCCATGGCCTCATGGCAGCAGCGGTGACATCGATCGACCTTGTCCAGGCTAGGAATTGTTGAATGAGTAGCCTGTAACCAGCTTAGTTTATTACCGATGACCGAACCGATTACCTATGATGCCGTCGCCCGAACGGAGCAGCCGCCGTAGCAGAGGCCGCGACCACCACTCGATCGGCCGGTGGGCGGTGGCTGCTGCAGGCTGCCTCCACCGCTCCAGACAGCGAGGAGGAGATATCAGGCTATCAGCCGGCTGTCCTGAGCTTCCTCTCTCGTCGCAATGAATACCAACGTCGCCCCATCCAATGAGGCCGTGACCCATGCCTGCCATGGCGTCGCGTACACCCTAGCTTATCCCTTTCCAAAAAGACGACGTGTGCAAGCGTCTCCTAACTCCCTTGAGAACTTCGAGGTGGAGTTCGTTATTCTCTCCATTATTGGACGCAGCCGGGAATCTTCGATCTCTAGCTCCCGTACTCGCCATGAATCCTTGAATCCTTTGCCCGTATTCCTTTTCCCAGCCGATAAACCACAGGAGAGCCGGCGGCGGCAGGACGACAGCAACACGATCAAGTACGTACGTACGACGTACACGGCCTTGTACGTACTGGCACCAATAAATTCCCGTGCAAGTTGTTCGCCGTGAGGCTGTCCGAGCTAGCTACGTATCCGCCTCACTGTCCTCACAGAGATAGTAGCAGGATTATACCGTCGTTTTTAAGAAGAGACGTACTGTTGCTAATCAGTACCAATATATCATGGCCGGGTTCCACCTAAAATTTGGATATCATGGCTCTTCTGAAACACTAGTTTTATAAACTGACCTTCGAAAAAACTAATTTTTAGAAATGGACTTTTAACTCAGCACGAATAATGAACGCAATTGGCGATGAAGCCAAGCTGTGGAGCTTAGCAGGAGCGAAGTTGCCTCTCGTCTGATACTCTGATTTGATAGCCTAATGTAAGATCGCAAAATGTATTGCGAGACATTGCCTAGATGTGAGAGTTTCACTCTGGTGACCTTTTGCACATGTGTAGTAAGCTCGTTGCTATTTTACCCTTCTTAATAGAATGATGTGCAAATCTTTTGAGCATTAAAAAAATATCAATGTATCATTGATCTAGTATTGGGTGTCATTCAGTCTCGCTTCTTCGAAAATATGAATATGAATGCCTACAGTAGTAAGTTTCCAGTTACGACCACTTAAAATGGAAAAAATTGTGTGTAGATGGGCTGCGGAGAGGAACCGAAGCGTGTGGACAAAGCCGACACAGGGAGAGGAGTTTACGGGGCATGGAGCCGAGCGGGGCATGCGTGGTCCAAGCTTCGCCCGTCGTCCGATTTCATAAGTTGCCACGTGTTGGCAATCGAAAGACGGGCCACGGCACCCTGCAGCCTGTCTGCACGCAATTTTTAGAGTTACGAGCAAAATAACGCCCTTACTTTTGCTTGAGAATCTCCCAAATGTCCTTTCCAGCTCACCCAACCTACACGGTTACAGACAAATACATAGCAAAATGCCAAAACCCTAGGTTAAGCCGGGAATGAATATTGGCCAATCCACACGAGAGTACACTGTTGTGTATATATAGCCATTAGCAGCCACAGTGCTGCCATACACACAGAAATGGCTACAAGCGGCATGAAGGGAGGAGGATCCAAGAGGAGATTCCTCCGGGCCTTCCTCCACTCATGGAAGAAGCTCGGCAGCGCCGCCGCCCCGGCGGCCGGCGAGTGGGCTCCTCTCGACGGCGCTACGGCCGGCGCCGGCGGGGATGCCATCCCGAGCGACGTGCCGAGGGGCCACACGGTGGTGTACGTCGGCGAGGAGCTGCGCCGCTACGTCGTCAGGGTGTCGTCCCTGGACCACCCGCTGTTCCGCGAGCTGCTCGACCGCGCGCGGGAGGAGTACCAGTTCGCCGCCGGCGCGGACGCGAGGCTGTGCATACCCTGCGACGAGGACATCTTCCTCGGCGTCCTCTGCCACGTCGACTCCAAGCAAGAGTACTGGTGGCTCTCGTTTTGCAGCTAGCTAGAGCTAGTAGCCTAGCTACTAGCTAGCTGATCGATCGAGAGGTTAATTTATATCATGCCGTTTGTGCCTCGGATTCAGAACTGAGTCATTGAAACGAAAGACTCCGTGCATTCTCAGGTGTCCAGGGCATGTGTTAGAGTAGAGTTTTCGAATTCAAATCCGGCTGACGCGCAAATCAGTATCAAGGAATCGAGTACTTCGATTTTTTTGCTTGTATAGATTTTTCCATATGCACAAGGGGCAATGTTTTCCCTATTGGAAATTGCAATTGGTGCTACAACATGACACTTAGGGCCTAACAACGGATTCTAAAAAACAGTTAGTAAAAAACTGAAAAACCGATGTTCTAGATACTAGTTTATTATAGATTCTATTATTCTATGACTATTAATTTTCACAATCTAAATCAATAATATAGATCGTTTGAGGAGCTTCAGATTTTAAAATATTTTTATATTCTAAGAATGGCTGTGGCTATTAGAATCTCTCCAAAACATGTCCTTAGACATAAAAAGAGTTATTCATTCGAACACAGCAGCTTGATCTCTAAATTGCAGACAAAGATGGCATCATGCTGGAATTGCAGCTAGGGATTGGCGGAGATTAGGCAAAATCCTTTCATATCGGTAGGAATTTTTAGTTTACTTTACTCTGCCTCGTCCCAAAGAAATATGTCATGATGCTCATCTATCCAAACATGCCTAGGGTGCACTAGAAATGTGCCGACCGTAATGGTGCAAATAATGTAAATTGGTTGTATCTGCTGACGGGAAAAAACTATACAAAGGAAATGTCAAAAAGCTCTTCGTCTTCCATATCGATTACTTCCGTATGCTGCTGAAATGGCTCTAGTTGAAGTCAGGCTTCTCAGGATACCTGCAACCAGAACGCTGGATCGATGACGTTTGCAGCATAACAGGAGTCTCTGACACACTTGTCGATGCTCTTCTCCGGAACTATTCTCTCTATTCCATAATATTATAATTTAGAACTGAATTTAATATTTCATGTATAATGAATCTATAGAATACCACAGAATAAATCACCATGAAACATTCTGTTTTATGGGATCGAACTTACACGTGATAGATAAATTTGCCAATGAAATCAAGGGTGAGTCTAAATGCACTGGATGAACAATTCAAAACACTAGATTTCTGATCAAGCATGTAATTTGGTACAAGAGTTATTCGTTCAGACGCATGTTACAGAGGTTACACAGATTACTCACGGTTGCAATATGCGAGGAAGGCCTCGTAGACGACGGCGGAGATGCAGAGGAGGGGGGTTGCCCACGCCCAGGGTTACGCCCTCGTAGCGGCTGCCCAGGGAACGGCGCTGCGGCCGAGCGAAACACCGGGTCACCGGCGTTGGTCGGTTCTTCCGCAGTTCTGCCTGCGTGGGGCAATTGGGAAAGGAGGCCGGTGAAGGACGAATCGACCTCGCATGGACCACACGTGAACCGGAAGCACCGGCCTGCGGCCTACGGCGATGGCCCACATCGCTACGGCCCAACGCCACAGCCTACAACGTGCCACAGGGCCGCGCGCGAGAGCTTCCAGCGGGCAGCGGCAGCGGCAGCGCCGACCCATCCGGCACGCGCATCGGCAAAGCCAGCGCGCGGCCGCCAGCCAACGCGAACGTCGGCGATCGAGTTGCACCACGTCGTCCTCCTCCCCGTGGGCTAGGCAACCGGGGGGGCGGGGGGGATTGGAAGCCGGGGACCGGCGTACCACGAACGGCCGATCTGAGGGCCCTACGAAATGGCCCAGGTGTGCTCCTTATGTGGGTTACAAAGGCCCATAACTGGGAGCTCGGTCCCAAGAACAGCCCAGATCGATGGGCCAAATCCAGACACGGACCAGCAGCAGACACTTCGGCTGCTCATAGTTAACAAAACTGTGGTTATTATCTTAATAACGTGATTAGTTGCAATCAGTTTAGTTATCATTAAATCAAACTGTTAACGTGGTAATTTGGTTGGTTAGGCTGGTTACGAATGTCTAACCATTACCGGTAACAGATCGGTTCGGTCGGAGCTTTTGTTAACCATTAGACCGGTTATCACCCTCTGGCTACCACCGGTTAGTTATTGGTCAACCAATGGTCCTGTTAACTATTGTCAGTCTTTTTACTGCGATAACTAAGCCAATTATTATTATTCAGCAGCTGGCGGTAACTAATTTATTGGCGGTTTTGTTAACTTACGATTACTGAAAGCACCATTTCAGAATTCAGATTGGTACCACGGATCATAGCAAGTCTACCTCATTCGTCGGTGGAATCAGTTCAGTTGAACAACCCAAAAAAAAGTCGGGTTCGGTTGAGCAATAGCAGCACTACACTAGTGGAGTGGTAGTTGGAACCAACGTTCATCACATTCACAGGTAAGCACTACACTATCCATCTAACTCCTAAAACTTGATGTCAAACGGATGCTTTCCTCACCTACCTACCTAGCTATCTCTCCAGGACGAATGTATCGCTATCAAAATTCCGACCGACTCTGACTAGATTGTCAAGGCACGGAGCTTTGTTTGGTACTAGATGACATCAACATACCAGTTTAATTTGTTTGGGCTGCTCAGGAATCAACTCGTTCTGATTCGCCTCGGCTTCTCTGCCCAGAATCCTGAGCCCTGATCTTTCAGCTGCTGAGCTGCATTGCTGCAACGAGTGATTTTACATTCCTTCTGCGTTTTGAGTATAATTTTTTATACGTAAGACACTAAAAGGTAGCAGGATTAAAGTAGTACCTCTTACAAAGGAAGAGAGAATCTCACACGCTGTGATTAACCTGTGTGAGGCTGAACGCCACGTTGATGCCTCGAATGATCGGGTTTTTCTATAGGTTTCAGTTTTGTCATGAACGGAGGGAATAATCAGTGTGATCATGTGCACGGTGATGGATTCATGGCCCTCGCCATGTTTAGTGGCGAGTATCTATCTGGTCAGAGGATGCTACCTAGGCTTCGTTTCGTTTGGAACAATTTAGATCTATAAATTTTTTTAAATAAGAGATCTAGATTTTTTTGAAACTGATTAAATCTAGTCTAAGAAATCTTAGATCTAGAGTGGTAGATAGATTGAGAGTATTTAGTTAATCAGTTTAATTTAATTTTAGACTAAAAATAAAAATTTAAACTATTTTATTATACTTCAAATCATTTTAAATCTTGGAGTTGGAATTATACCATACAGACTCTTAAAAGAGTAGCACGTACCATTTTGTTAAACGCTTTACGGTACAACTTTTATAATGTAAGATGTGAAATTAATCTCAAACTGTTGGTTTTATTTAAAATAAAAACTAAAGTAAAATTTTAATCGTGTGTTAGTTCGTTATTTCCGAGTTCTTTATGCTTGGGCTACTAAGATACTACCAAGGTAGGTGCACAGATATGATGAGACAACGACTGAATTGCCGAACGTTAGGTGAACACTTCATTGAATTTTCTGACCTAGTTCAAACAACAACTACATTTTGCTCATGGCGTTTCTGTAGCTGTGACAGTGGTCTCCCTATCTCCGGTGGTAGGTAGCACGAGCGGGCGTCATAATCTGCGCTCGCTGATCGACACTGACCGTCTGTGCATCCAATCATGGTTGGCCGCTGCTAATAATATCAAATAAATACATAATTTACACATAGTTTAACTTTAATTAATTTTATTAAATCATTTATTAACTTGTTAGCATAAACTCATAATACATTCTTATATTTGTTATTACTCTTCTTGTTGTTATATTGTACTTTGCTAGACAAAATGATACTCCTCAAGTAAGACAAGCTCATGAGGAGTGAAAGAAGCTTGGTAAACTTCTTGCACCATGAGAGTGCTATCCACTAGGATATATAGTTTAAAGGTTAGATTTTAAACTTTTCACCGATGTAATTTCTGAAGGGGTCTGGTTTTATCGACTCATTCTAATACTCGCTATATCTGTCAACAATGGTGATCGTTTGCCTTCTGCACTACAGCGTTTCTACCTTCTGACCCTCTGTTTATTTGTTGGTTAGAATTGAAAAACTAGCTTCTACATATGCATGACAGAAATGCATTTATTAGTTCAGTTGTAATTTAAACTTCAGTTGTAATTTAAACAGCTCTTCGAAAAATATTTTGTTGGCTTGCTATTGCCAAACTTTTGTACAACTGATACAATATTAATAAGGCATGTACATATCTGAGAATATTATAAATCAAAACTTATGATACAGTATAATTATTTGTTTTTAAGTTTAATATGTTTATTATCTTTTGATTTTTATCGTATCGTTAGCACGGACACACTACTATATTTTTATAATTAAAGTTTGCTACACTAGCAGTTGCTGAAGTTGGGAGAAAGAAGATAGAGAAACGTAAGCGGCGGTCTCTCCATGGCAAGGGACGAAACGGTAATGTGTTAATTTATGAATTAGACATTGTTCAACCTTTTTATTTGAACTGAAGAAGTGATACACAATTTTTACTAAAGTAAAACTCCCATGCTCCTTCATGTTTTAATTTAAGTTTTCAACCCACTGGATAAACATTTCTCCATCCTATAGCTATAATTACATCATGGTTGCTGTTCTCATCCTAACCGTTTAATTGAATGGTTGAACTTATGTCTTGCAGATCTGTTATGGTAAAGTTACCAGTGTTCATCTCTTTCATGGTTCATTCCACAATATGTTTCTACAATGGAATATGTTGCATGCTATTAAAATGTAAAAAATCTTGTTTTTTCATAACAAATTTCTCCGAGCTTTATATATGATATGTTCCTCTTCTGATTGGTATAATCGTGTGAAAATAAGATGGCTTGGGTGTTCTTTGCTGGTTGAATTTGTTATGCTATTTCTTTTTAAGTATATTTGTTATGAATTTAATAATATAATAACTCATTGCTGATCTCTTCTGGTGTGAATTTTAATTTATCTCATTATTCGTTTCAAGTTTAGCTCATTTATTGTCTTTTAATTTTTTACCGTAGCGTTAGCTCGGACACAATACTAATTTACACATAGTTAATAAGTGATTTAATAAAATTAATTAAAGTTAAAAAAGTTTAGTTTTAAAAAGTAATTATATATGTCCTAAAATATTTTATATTTTAGAGTTTAAAATTTATTCTAAATATAACAATGTAATACATATAAAAAGTCATTTACCTCTAAAGTAAGCATATTATTATTGGACTTCATTACTTACTACTTCACTTAACTATTTTTGAGCACACACCCACCCGCTTTAAAGAGGATATGATATTCTTTTTATGTATCTTCTTAAGACATATATTTTAGAACAAATGTAATAAATAAATTATAATATGTAATAAAAAGAGTAGTAATATAGGTTCTTAACTTCAAGTGGTCCAAGCACGAGCAGAGTTTGGGTCACTTTCACTAGTACTGAAACCGTTGGAGGACAGACCGAGCAAGCGGAGGCTCCTGCAATTCCTGCCATCAGTGACCAATTTGAAAGAAGTGAGCATAACTAATTCAGAGTTCAGATAATCAATTCCATCGACAGTACTACAGTAGTATTACTTTACTTGCAAAATACAACAACACATCAGAATGCTGTCTGCCAGTCAGGCCCATGAACGCCGCAGGCCGCGGTATTGCAGCAATCTCAGCAAAGAATATCTCACACGATTACACGGATACATACAACAAGCTCAGAAGGTAAGAACAGAGGGGGGAAAACGTAATCTGATATGATCATATGAGCGTACAAGAAGCCTTCAGGATCCTGAATTCCTCCTTTTTTTTTATTTTGATGCACGTATCGTCCCTCTGCTTCATGCTCTTTCCGCGTGTCGGCGGTCGGCTCAGCAGATGGGCAGCGGCTCGCCGTTCCACTCCTTGAGGCACTCGAGCATGGGGTCGATGAGCTTGCGCTGGCTGATGGCCAGGAACACCTTGTTGCACTCCTCGCCGGGAGACTTGAGCTTCTCGCCGGTGAGGTACACGCAGCCAAGCTCCTCGCGGACGAAGCGGTATAGTGGGAACGACCTACTCTCCTTGATCCTGTTGGCGATCGGCGCGGCGCCTTTCTCGAAGGCCACGCGGGCCGCCTCCATCTCCCTGGGCAGAGCCTCGCGCAGCTCCTCCTCGAACGCGGTGATCTTGGAGAAGATGGAGGAACCGTCGTCCTTCTCGGCGGGGCCGTTGGCGAGGGCGTTCTCTACTAGCACGGCGCGGATCTTCGTCATCAGCGGGTAGTTGGCGCTGCAGGGGTCGTCGGCGTAGCTGTACACGGCCTCGCGGTCGATGGCGGTGAGCAGGGCCTTCTCGCTGAAGCGCGCGTTGTGGAGGTCGCCGGCGAGGCTGGTTGTGAGCACCTTCTTGACCACCGTCGTCACGCAGTTCTTGACGGCGCTCTTCAGGTTCTCCTCGAGGTGGCGGAGGTCGACGGCCTGGCAGAGCGCGACCATGTAGGTGGAGGACATGAGCTTGAGGATGTCCACCGCCTCGGCGGTCTTCCTGGCGGAGACGAGGCCGAGAGAGTTCACGTCCTGGTTGTGCTGCTCGGCGCTCTGGACGTGGTTCGTGATCGGGTTAGCCAGGTACTGGAGCTCTGAGCAGTAGGAGGCCATGGCGATCTCGGTGCCCTTGAAACCGTAGTCCAAGCTCGGGTTGCGGCTTCCGGCCAAGTTGGACGTCAGGCCGTTGTTGTAGAACTCGTTGACGAGCTCGGAGAACTGGGCGAACATGAGCTTGCCGATGTTGGCGATGGCGAGGCGGGCGTTGTCCATGGACACGCCGATGGGGGTGCCCTGAAAGTTGCCGCCGTGCAGGGCCTTGCCGCGGTGGACGTCGATGACCGGGTTGTCATTGACCGAGTTGACCTCGCGCTCGATCGACTTGGTGGCCGCGCGGATGACCTCGATTTGGGGTCCTAGCCACTGCGGCGACGTGCGGAGCGCGTACCTGTCCTGCTTGGGCTTCAGGAGCGGGTCCATCTCGTTCACCTTCTTGGCGTGTTGCATGAACGAGCTGCCGGCGAGGATATGCTCCATGATGGCCGCTGCCTCGATCGATCCAGGGTGGTGCTTCAACTTGTGCGTCAGGTGGTCGGTGTACTCCGGCTTGCCGTTCATCACCTCGCAGAACACGGCAGAGAGCACCTCTGATAGGACGGCGAGGATGTTGGCGTCATATAACACCAATGCGGCGAGGGCCGAGCCGACGGAGGTGCCATTCACAATGGCGAGACCTTCCTTAGGCTGGAGCTTGAAGAATCCGCCCTGGATGCCGGCGATCTTGAACGCCTCAGCGGCGTTGACCTTCTTGCCGTCGACGGTGACCGCCTGTGCGTTGGGGCGCCCGGTGATGATGCCGGCAATGTAGGACAGGGGCACAAGGTCACCGGACGCGGTGATGGTGCCACGGAGCGGTAGGCACGGGCTGACGCCGGTGTTAATCAGTTTGGTGATCGCCTCGAGGATCTCGAAGCGGATGCCCGAGTAACCCTGGAGGAGAGTGTTGATGCGGACGAGCATCGCCGCACGTGACACCTCGGTCGGCAGCGTGTGACCGTCGGAGCCGTTGCCGAAGATGCCGGCATTGAGATGCCTGGAGAGGTGGGAAACAGAGCCATACAGATATTGATTAGTCAGCTCCTTCAGTAGTTCACCGACCGGCGACGAGGACGTTGACGCACGCCACCTCTACCCACAGGAGGTAGCACATGACATGATTCATCGGAAACAACAAGAATGACTCGTACTCCGCAGCAGTAAAAAAGAGTAAATGGCTGTTTGGTTTTTGTACCTGAGCAGCTCAACTTGGAGGGCGGGGCCATCCTTGGTGCGGCGGTGGGAGGTGCCGCCGAAGCCGGTGGTGACGCCGTAGATGTCGCCGCCGTGGGCGATGCAGTTGAGGACCCACTCGCTGCTGGCCTTGACGCGGGGGCGGGCCTCCTCGTCGAGGTGGACGGCGACGCCGGCGGCGTCCTTGGCCTGGGCGACGGCGGCCACCTGGCCGACGCGGAGCGTGGCGCCCTCGATCTTGACCACCGGCTCGCGGAACTGCGCCACCA
>KE372615.1:511741-524300 GCA_000418225.1 Zizania latifolia | reverse complement strand
ATCGTACAATTTAAATTCGAAATATATAAATTAAAAAATAACAAACCTGAGTATGAATACTTAATTTTGTCTTTTTTTCTCAACTATGATCGAGTTTAGAATTAAAATTCTGTAAGATGTTATATGACTACGGTCTCAGCGATTCAAATATTTTCAGATTTTTGTAACTATTTAATTAATATTTCAGAAACTATAAGTAAGAGAGGAAACATCCACTCGAATCTGGAAAAACTTCTCCGAACTTTATCACTGATGGCGATAACACTTTGCAACGTGTACAAAAGTCGAGTGCAAAATATGACAGATGAGAGTTTATATCATATCGGTGTGTCTCGGTGAACAGGGCTGACAAAGGTGACAATTCCTCGGTAGTTATTATATTTGTTTTATATTATTCTAATATAGAAATAATAAAAGTTGATAGAAAATATGTATAATTATATGTTAAAATATAACTTTACATGTAAGATTACAATTATATTATAATATCACAGTTTAGATTAGTACTATAACTATAAGATCACTGCTCAAAAATCCCTATAATAATAGTATCAAGCTATTTAATAAAGTTTACTAACTATATATAAAAGTCTAAAATAAACTTAATCACAAGTCCACAAGTATATTTACCATTTTACACTCAAATCCACTGCATGAAAAATATAAAATAGGTGTACTTTGTGTCATAATATCGCCAATTCAATAAAAAAAAGTTGGTTCACTCAATTTTTATCGATTTAATTGTACGCCTGTCTTTGAGCGAAACCGCACCGATTAAGTGTGTGGCTCAAATTTTTTCTAGTTTAACCATTGTCTAGTCCAGTGTTGCACTTATGGCTCGGTTACAAACGGGAAATTTGAATAATTTTTTTTACAAAATACAAGGTGAATTATGATAATTTTTAGAGAGATTGTTTTCAGATACATTTAAAATTCACAAAGTTATGAGCAAAATAAAATCAGTAAAAATAAAAAGAATTTTTTTTGCCTCGGTCCAATAGCCTGTCATAGCCAGTTTTTTGTTTTTTTTTTCATAAAAATGGTATTACTATGCTCTACTATTTAATTAAAAAACAAATACCATACCATATATTTACCACTGTATCAGAAATTTTATTTACATTCTTATATTTTTCTAGATTTTCACACTTTTTAATTTTGTTTCTACATTTTCTTTTCTATTTTTTTTTACATTTTTTTAAAATGATCGATTTTCTCCGAAAAACCTATTGATAACCATCTGGTTTAAAATTTTAGATTCAAATTCTATATTTCAAGTTTTGATCAGTTTAAACCGGTCACCGACCCGTAACCGTAATAACCGGCCATCCATCTTGAGCCGGTTACCGGGCCCGGTTCAGTACGGGTAACCCTGGTTCCGTCGATCGGTAATGGGTGTCGGCGAGCGTGGTTAGACCGTAGAGCCGGAGAAAGCGGGCCCATTGGTTGTTGGGCTCGGCCAGAGAAAAAGGAGGCTGAAGTGGGCTGGGCCGGCCTAATTGGGCCAAGAAAAAGGGAAAGAAAGGAGGAGACATATCAGCGTCCAGAAAGCACAACGGGCCCACGGAAAGCGAGAGAAAGAAGGAGAGGATAATTGGTGGGCCGAAACGACAAGGGTTCGCGGTGAGAGAAAGTGGGCCGAAGGCCGAAAAGGCGAAACAGCCGAGACAAAAGAAAAGGCAATGGGCAGGACCCCCAGAATGGGAAGGGCCAAGAAGAGGAAATGGGCCGAGGAAATTTAGTTTCTGTAAAAAGTAGATCATCCATCAGCTTTCATTTGTATCTCATCTAGTTAGAACGCACCAAATTTGTGCATTATCTCTCCACAAACTCAGCAGGCATTGCAGCAAGCTACTACAGGACATGAAGATTGGCTTGCAGCCTTGCTGATGGTAGGGAACTATATTATATGTCAGTATGAACAGCAGTACTTCAGTGTACTGAAAAATGGTACCTGATGCATACACTAAGGCCTAGTTTGGCATGCCGAAACCCAGCTCATCCACACGGAATGGCCAGCAGAATGGGCCAGGATCCAGCCTGTCAAACTAGGCCTAAGATTGTGGTATTTTTAGGTCACAAATCTGTAACAATCATTGGATTATACTGAAGTTCCAAATTGCAGCAAACGTCTGTTTTTCACAATCCACGTACACAACCGCCAAAGAGCTCATCAGTTCCTCTCTAGTTGTTCGGTTTACCACTAAATAAACATATGAAAATGAATTGTTAAAACTGGTCAACATATCTCGCTTTGCTCACGGTAATTTCCGGCCTTGCACAAGATAGTTCCCACCTTGCAAAATGGTCTTCAGGTTACTGCAAAGGCATAGATAACAACCAAACTGGCTTACAATCATACGAACTAGAGAGGAGATAACTCATACCTCAACAGTTTCCAAAGAAACTTTGCAGAAGTGGTAGCTTCAAATTGATTAAAACAAGTGATTGCAGGATTTCCAGGATGGATATACCATACGGGAGTATCGGACTAGCGTGCTAAATGGAGGTTGTGTACTTGGATTTGCTGGTACACGATAATGATATGGCCTACCACCATATATTTATGAAATTGCATTTCCCCCCAAAGTTCTCATCAAATACAGATTGAAAGGATCATACTACTGAACAATGGCTTTAAGGGAATGTGCAGGTAAACAATATTGAAAACACTTTCAGCAAATGCTTACCAGCCAAAAAGTTATGCAAATGAATCATAGGCAAGAAGATCGTACCTCTGAAAGAACCCAATGACATACCGGAGAATGTACCAGAGAAGGCAAATCATCAAAATATCTGTTATAGTTAAGTGATTGCATACCGATAACTCAAAACTCTTTCAACGCAGTTTGCTGAGATTAGAAACAACCCATGTGATTCACAAAATAGTAAAAAGTACAGACATTTTAATCATTCTTTTGATGCAATACGAAAAAATATACCCAAAGTTCAACTTCCACAAAATTGCTGATAGTACTTTGTAAAATAGAATTAATTGGGTAACTTGTAATATGAAATCTGGAAGTAGATAGATCAAAATAGAGCTCCATGAATGATTTTTCTGAACATTGATGGTCTCATGCCTGAAGACTGAAGGATCATTTGCAAGAAGATAGCAACATAACTTTCTGACTCATGTGTAAATCAACATACACATAGACTGTACTCTTCTCTATTCTGGTGCAAGAAAACCAGAATCTTACAAGATGTACATGAAAGTGGATGGCAAGGTACACATGACTACATGGATGTGCGTTTTTTGCACATCGAAATAGTTTATTCAGCAAAATATGTCAAAGGTGCGTTGGAACCAGTATTACCTTTTTCTATGTGATTGAGTTGCTTCCTAGTGACATAATGATTGCACTGATATTCACATGACATGATCACGATGCCAAGCTATTTAAGAATTTCATAATTTTCGAAAGTTAACTTCTCTGGGCAAGGATGGCCATAAATTTGCAATAATTGTTAAGATGTGACACTCAGGCATGAAAGGGCACTGATGTAATACATATAGTTGTTGCCCAATGTCCATGTTAAGCTGTTAGCACAGCAGTAGTAGTCATTGACTCTTGGTCCAGAAAAGATCATGAGAAACGAGACTACAAATCAGTTACCAGTTGACCAAAAACCAATCAAGATTTTAGCATTAAGATTCCATAGTTCTAATAAGAGACTCTACAAATCCCGAATTTAGAAACCAAACTAATTGCTCAAAGGGGATCCTCAGATTCAAAACGGCACCCAAGATAACATCATATGCTTTTTCTACTGGTTATCTAAAGATGCTGAATTGCGCCGGTAAAAAGGCAACAAAGACCGTTCCTTTTTCACATAAATATAACGCCAATGCAAACGGACAGATCAGATCCTAGAACTCAAGAGTTGACCCGTGAGGCCCTCTCAGATTCAGGAGCAAAAGCAGAAAGAGGAAACCTAAAATGAACCGATCGCAGATTTGAGGGTACAAGGAAATCAGCAAGGGAACAAGAGGAGCGAGCAATGGAAGGATACTGAAGAGGTAACGCTCCCACCAATCGAGCATGTAGAGGCCGATGGTGACATTGTAGAGGTGGATCTTGCGCCCAATCCAGTTCATCATCCGCGAGAGACCCGAGCACTGCAGATCTTGCTCAGATCCGAAGGGGGAGGCGGACTGTCAGATTTTCGGAGGAACGAGTCAACAGAATAGGTGCAGATGCGAACCAAAATAAGGGCTTATTTGTAAATTTCGAACCAAAAGCACTGAAGTAGATTCGTAGAGGCTGGTTTGCAAATTTTTGATCGGTATCCAAATTAAGGTACAGTTTGCAAAAACACCATCAAATGGGCCACTCAGGCACTCACTAGCAGGCAATGAGCCAATGAGCTTTTATTTGGGCCTCAGTAGGATGAGCCGCCAAAGTTATCCTCGGAAGAATGTTTTTATAAATAATATTTTTTTATGAAATTTCAATTCCAGTTCACGATAGATATATCTCTATGGATATTCTGGTCTCTGTCATTATGCCTCACGCGCTACGCCCAGCCCGCCATCCCTGTATCAACAGATGCCTCTATTAAGTATCAATAGAGATCTATTTTTGTTATTTTTTAAAATCTTAAAACAGAATTGAAATTTTGTAAAAAAATATTATTTATAAAAAACTATCTTAGAAGGCGTATGACGACACGTGAATCTGAATTCTGAGCCCAGATTGTATAGCTGATTGTTAGGTGCGGCAGTGCGTGCAAATGTCGCGCGAGTTGAACAGTTGGTGACAAAAGATCATATAATGAGTCGAGCCACCAACATTTCCCAACCATTTCTCAAATCCCCTGCGCGACCATGGCGCCGCCTCCACCACCTCCGACTCCGCCCCGTCCGCAGGTGCCACTGCTTCCTCCTTCTCCGGTGCCGGCGCCGGCGCCGGCTCCAGACGATGGCTTGCTGCGTCTATGGTAATAATCCTGAGCACATTCGCGCCGAACGCACGCGGTAGCTCTCGTCCTGCTTGGAGAGACGCTATGGTCACTAATTGATCGATCGCTTGTGCGTTTGTTTGGTTGCAGCCTGTGGTTCTTGTGCTTCTGCGGCTTGTTCAAGTGCTGCTGCCCACCAATGCACGAGCCAGGGCCACCTCCTCTGTAGTAGCAGTAGTGCTGTACTGCTGTGGTGGCCGAATTGAAGAAGGTGAAAGAGCCGAGACATCATCCATCTGCCTGCTGATGCTGTTGCGAATCTGCTTTTTCTCCTGTTTCTGAACTGTTAGCTATTTGCAGCTCTTTCTGTTTGTTCGAGTTCCTGTAATGCGCATAGCTGCAAACTAATGAAAACGCCTTTCGTTTTCAAGCGCCATGTTACAGCATCGATAGAAACCGCGATAACTTCTTGTTGTTCCGGCAATTGATGAGCACCTGAACGTGACCGAAAAGTGAAATCTTTTTGACGGATCGATGGCTGCGCTGTTGCGACAGGCGAACCAAAAAAACAGAGAAATTTCTGGGCTTCCGCGGCGTACAAGCAGCCAGTAGGAGTTCGCCTTGTGCGACTCTGACAAGAACGACGAGGCGATGTGGCGGTTGAAGCTTTGGGCCGGAGAGGATACATTTCTATAGTAAAAATACAGTTGCCCTCTATCACGGGAGAAAAGCATATTTGGGCCTCTCTTGCGAGGGTTTTTGTTCGGAACCGAGGATTGCCAGGCCCAATTGCATAACAGCAAACATGTATGCTTGGCCAGTAGAGCCCTCCTGGAGATATCAGAGCATGGAAGAACGGAGTGTAGTGAACACTTTTTGTCATGCGACCAAGGCATTGCAGTACTCACGCCATTTTTCCTCCGGCCACCTCGTGACAAGGAGCTAGGCTACAGTACGTGATGGATATTTAATCGCAGCGTGCATGACAACGTGATTTCAGCAGGCCGGGGACCCTCTCTTTAATTTCTTCGCTGCATTTGAAATAATCTTGTTGAACCTAGCTCCGTGCAGGTTACTCCTCGGGGCTGCATGCATTTAACACGGTCTCTACAGTGTACTTTGATTATTAATATTTTTCGTAATATATTGTTAGCTACTATGAAATTAAATAATACTTTCACATTTTAATCCAACATTATCATTTATGTGACACTGAACATTTATATTGTTATCGTAATTACTTGGTTGAATATTATAAACATGAACTTGTTTTTCCAAATGAGGAGGTAATTAATTTTCTCCTTAATTTCTTTTTGGTCCCCCCAACGAGCGAATCAAATCGATCTCCTTAAAAATGGCATCATTATCACCATGGAGGCCACATGCACGCTTAATTTGGAGGCAGTTCGATCTGGGTCCGATCCTCCTCCCTGTTCCGAACTATTAATTACCTATCAGTACGGTAGCAGAATTAGTAATTACCTATCGGTACGGTGGTAGTACAAGCGTACAGGTTAACATGCTAACGGCAAGCACACTAGCTGCAACACTGGTACGTGTGTACACACATGCATGCCAAGCTAGCCACGTGAGAGCCGCAGCTAGCCATTGCACGGCCTCGCCAAAAGGCGTTGCCTATCTACTGATCTCCGGCCGGCCGGCCGGCCTGCCGCGCGCGTGTTCATGCAGCACGTACGTTGCTGCTGTAATTTCAGCGCGCGATGAGCTCTATCGATCGTGCAATCGATGCATGCGTACGTCGGTACGTGTGCTACAGCGAGATGCAGGCGAGATGTCTTCTCGGTGCGTGCGTGCCTGGTGTGTGTGTATGTACGCGCGTACGGCCGACGACGAGTTCCGCCGCCGGCCGGCCGGCCGGCCCACTTCTTCAATTCGTTCCATGCATGTCGATGGATCGATCGACAGAGATTCGATCGGTCCATGCTCCGGCCGGCGTACAGATGTACCTAGGCTGGTACTTATAAGATCTACTGTGTTATGTACTCCTGCAGCGAGAAAATACAAGGTGTGATGTATTTGAAAAAAAATCTATCTGCAGCTTTTAGTGTTAATTAAGCATTTAAGCTAGCATATATAAGGTAACAATATGCACGTTTAGTAGGAAAAAGTGTTGCCTTTGTTGGATTCATACCTGAGAAACTTCGTGTGAGGTTAATTCCGCAGTTGTTGATAATATATTAGTTGGAGATCATGTTAAATGCCTGAACACTTTATCTTTTTCAACGAAAGGAGTTCCTAGGTATCTAGTCTTCCAAAATTTCTAACGAAATCTTCTGACAAATTCTAGAGCTCGCATAGATTTTCAGCACTGAATTTGAAAATTTTAGGATATATGTTAGCACACACCTGGAACACTGCAACTTTTGAGTTGTGTGTGTGTGTGTGTGTGTATATATATATATATATATATATATATACAGTATATATACGTATAATACCGATCGATCTTGCGTACTCGATCATGCATAAACCAGCCAGGGAACCTATATGTGTGTGTGTGTGTGTCCGATCGATTATACGTATACGTATTGGATCACGAGCCAGCTGCTAGGAAACCCCTGAATCATCGATCGATCCATCGTCCATGCATCATTGCTTAATTACTTAGCTTCCAGCGTTTGCCAGCCCGGCTGGCTGGCCAGTGTTCTTCGTCCTTCCTTCTAGCTGCAACCGCTGTAAAGAGGAGAGGGGGTGGGTGTTTATGTTCTTGATCAGAGTCTGCATGAAGGACCATCAATCCATTATCGGCCACTAGCTAGCTGTGAACAGTAATAAGCCCTTCAATTCCACTGTTCAATATTGATCGGATGGTCCAAAACATATTCAACCTTGGCCCTGATCGACTGCCAGGCCCGGCCGCTGCATGCAATGACTTTTCATTCGTTGGCGCAGATTTGAAAAGTCCGGTAGCGGCAAGCGGCAAGCGGCAGCATTTTTTTTAAGAAGCGTCTGTTGATATCAATTAATTAAAAGTTGAAATATACACAACACTGAAAAGAAAGGAGAAGGGAAAGAAATAAGAAACAAAGGAGGGTAGACGGGTTAGGTGGGGGGTGATAAGCAAGAAGCACCCACTTCGATTCAAGTCCGAGCCTCCTCTTTAATTTTTTGGAAAATCACGCTAGGACTTGACTCAACGTGACGAAAGATTCTTACATTTCGTTTCTTCCAGAGTTCCCATGTCACAAGAATCGTTAGAGAAGCTATTGATTTTCTCGGTTGACCTGGCTTTAGAACAATTTTTTTCCACCATGATTTGAAGGAAATCCTAGAAAGTTCGGAGGTCGTCTGGGGATAAAGAGAGGCGTGTCCTGTCCAGTCTACGATGCCTGACCAAATCTTCCTAGAGAATCTACATTTGCTAAAGATATGGTGGACCGTTTCAGGCTCTCGTCGATAGAGAATGCAAGTGGCAGCATTGTAACAGTAGTTTTACAAAGCTAGTAGTTAACTGCGTGCGACAGATCTTAGACTTCAAGCATGTATGTCCAAAGGAATAGCAAGTGAGCTAGATCGATGATGGATAGTTTGGATTGATCCCTATATCGCACTGAACCTGTAGATACATAATGGGTATGTAGGGAAGTAGCTAGCAGCAAAGATCTGTGGCCGCCGGCAGCCCGGCACTATCCTTTTTTCGTTGCATTAGACCACAACTTTCAGTGATCAGGTTTCCTTGGACAGGTGCATGCGCAATTGTGCATGTTTCTGCTGCTTGTTCCTTTGCTCGGAAGTCTGTCTATATCTTGATCCATCTTCTTGATGAACCCTAGCTAGTATATAACAACAAGCAAGAGCGGGGTCTTAGCCGACATACATGCAGATAAAGTTTTTGAACATGCGGGGAGTACGAACGGGGGCCTGGCCGGTCTCATATAAAATCTGGAGTTGCTACTTCTTGTCTTCAGCTTGTTGATGCTCTTGTAATTAAGCATCACATTCAGCTTTCCATATACCCCAGTTAGGTCGAATCACACAACTTGCAGCTACCTGCAGGATATTACCACCACAAAAACAACAAGATGATCAGATGGGGCCTTCAAGATACATATATATAACAGCAAAGCGGTAGTGCACTCAAGTGTGAGCAAGCCATGCTGTAGTGGGATATCTCCCCATACATTCTGCAGTGTCACCACTGCTAGCTGCGAGCTGAGCTAAGAATCAGCTAGTGTAGGGATTGAAGTGGGGAGAGAGCTGGAGATGATGGATACAGAAGACCACATGGAGATAATTAAGGAGGGAGAGGCAGTAGTGGAAGCCATGGCTCTACTCCCCTCTCGGTTCAGGAGGATATGCGTCTTCTGCGGGAGCAGCCAGGGCAAGAAGAAGAGCTACCAGGATGCAGCCGTTGAGCTTGGCAAGGAGCTGGTACGTTTAATCTTGACTTCACACCGCTGCTTCGTTTCTTATCTTTGGTGATGTGTGTGTCCTTTCTGATGCTGCTTGCTTCTTTTCTCTCCATCAAAAACACCATGAATGTTTGCAGTACTGAAGCTTTTTACTCGTCAGTGTTACGTGTCTGATGCATATGTAGACTGGGTTTCTTTTCGACGTCGTAATTAAAAGAGATAATTAAATCTTTCTCTATGCTAAGTCCAGATCATGATGCTATATAAGAACTGACATTACTGCTGCGTAGACGTACTCCTGCTGTAAGTACTCTAAGCTGAATTTCTGCAGCTACTGCTTGTTCTTAGAATCTTAGTTTAGAAGATGAGAGCATGCATGCGTCTGAGCTGAGTACGTACGTGTGTAAGTACTCTAAACTGAATTTCTGCAGCAGCAAAATCAACTTTGTCTTACAAAAGGAGAATGCCTGTACAGGCAGAAACATGTGTTACGTGATGGCCGGCTTGCACTTGAGCTAGCTTATTACTTACTGTAAAGACAATATATATATGTAGGTGCACATGGGATTCTTAATTTCATTTTAGCAGAAATATTGCGTATTTCCATAGAAAATGGTCTCATTTGCCAGGTAATTAATTACTGCATGTATTTGCGTGCTGGCTATTCGCCAGATTTTGGTGCTCAGCGTCTGTTTCTGATCTCCATCTAAACGGTACGCACTGTACAAGTGCAACAAAATGTAAGAAACCATAATGTGCATTATTCTTCAGAGGAAAAAAAGAATATTGTAGTGTGTACCGTAGTAGACTAGATTCTAGATCACTTGATGATATGGAGCATGTTTGACATGGCTTTAGTATCTAGATCCTTGTCCAACAGAGCCAAAAAGTTGAACCAAACATTATTAGATTCTCAATTTTTTAGAAGTGAAGCAGATAAATCTACTTTATAAAATATATAGTAAGAGTGAAGCTACATTTCTCTAATTCCATAATTCTAGATCTATATTCGATTCAGAACTCTACCAAAAACATTCTAGAACGGAGAAAAGCATGCCCATCAACTACTCTCCATTATTATGGTTTCACTACAGGTAGCAAGGAACATTGATCTAGTGTATGGTGGAGGAAGTGTGGGTCTAATGGGCCTGGTCTCTCAAGCTGTCTACAATGGAGGGAGGCATGTTATTGGGTATGTAAACATGCAATAATTATTGATCATTCTTCATCAGCATTGATACATGGAAAGAATAGTTCTGTAGTACACATGCACTTTGTAAGATGTCATCTTGTCATGCCAAAAAGACTTGGATTGGTCTCTTCCATCAGGTGCCAAATGCTAGTACGACTATATAATTTGCCATCTTCCTGTCCCTATATTGCAGGGTGATTCCCAAGACCCTTATGCCTAGAGAGGTATGCACGCTCTTCTCCCTTCCAACAAGTCCTGTCGTTGTTTATTTACATGCAACGATTCCCATGAACTTGGCATAATTATTAATTACTGTTCATCATCAGTTAAAATTGCATCTTCTTTACTGGAAATGTCACTTAAAAAGTGTACTCCCTCCGTCTTATAATATTATAACCTAGGATCGAATTTGACATTTCATAGTACAACGAATTTGGATAGTGATACTGTCCAGATTCTTTGTACTATAAAATATTAAATCTGATTCTATGTTGTAATATTAATATGGGACGGAGAGAGTAGTTATTACTTATTGATGGAGCATGTAATTTTTGTAACGATGTAATACTCCTACTATATGAGAATAACTCTTCTAATAGAATTGCATGGTACTTATCTAAGTAAAAGTGTAGTGTATCTCTTATATTATACGGAGTAGATTACTATTTTGAGACATCGATAGTCTTCAATGCACATATATTTACGCTGTTTTTCTATTTAGATATTTATAAAAATATAAAAATATAATCATATAGTAACTAATTTTTATGACAAATCTATTGATATCATTCTCACGTATCAAATCCATATATATTTTTAATATAATAATGATTTAACATTTTGAGATCCGACTGCACAAATTGTTGTGTTCTGTTTTTTTTTTAAAAAAAAAACTGAGATAGTACTACTGAAAATCATGCCTGTTCATTATCTCTCCTGATAGTGGAAAGAAGAGTGAGATCTTATCTGCTCACTGAAGATCACATGGAATGTTCAAAAAGAAATCTTGTTTTCCTTTTCTCTCGTAGATGAAATCTTGCTGATCTTGACTGCTGCTTCAAGTGGCTAGCTCCACCTTCTGTTCTTAAGGCCTTGATACTTTAAGCAGATGCTGACATTATTAATCCGAAAGAAATGGCTCGCACATTTTCTTTTTGTCCCCTCACAACACTAACATGATTGCTTCTCCTAAACTTTTGCTGCGTTGCTCTGATTAAACTATATATGCTACCACTACTCATGTTAAACAGTCACCCCTTCAATTCTTGCTAGTTGCTAGTAGCAGTTTGCTGCTGCCTGTGCAGACAGAGTTGCATCGTCTTACTTTTGGTGAGGCAGAAAGCTGCAGGTGCTCCTCCTGTGAGACAGGTTATGTCACATACGCATGCATGCATGTTGTTGCTTGTGTGTGTGCAGATAACGGGTGAGACAGTAGGGGAGGTGAAAGCAGTTTCAGATATGCACCAGCGGAAGGCTGAGATGGCCAGGCGATCTGATGCCTTTATAGCACTCCCTGGTCAGTCTCTCAAGTCTCACCACCACCTGCATATGCATATAGCTTCATCAACTTGTTCAGTCCACATGTATTTTGATTTATTAATTTATTGCTGTCGCTTTCTCATATCTCCTTTGCCATGTTACATACGTGGCTAGTGGAAGCGTGAGTGGAAAGTTGGGTAAAAGCTGTATGCTTGAGTTTGGCTTTGACCAGCCAAATTGACTTGCATGCATGCTTTGCTGTCGCGCGCCCAGCTGGTGCAGGCCCTTCTTTAATCTTTATACGCATGAGCCATGAGCTGGTCAGATACTCAGATTGTCAGATCGATAAGAGTCCATCGGCCAGCAGTTGAGCCGCTTCATGCATGCCGATTTTTACTCCCCTGAACCATTTCTTGAACTCAGTCGTAAAAAATGTTGAGGAAATTAAATGCAAACTCAGTCGTGTGTGCAAAATCACCTGAAGTAACATCTGTATTTGAGTATTTCTGGGGAGAAGAGCGAGCACTGTTCACAGTACGTACTTCACTTGCTATGCAGGGGGATACGGAACACTTGAAGAGCTCCTGGAAGTAATTGCATGGGCTCAGCT
>KE372615.1:472208-483996 GCA_000418225.1 Zizania latifolia | reverse complement strand
TCGCCAAGACGCTGACGCAGTCCGACGCGAACAACGGCGGCGGGTTCTCGGTGCCGCGGTTTTGCGCGGAGACCATCTTCCCGGAGCTGGATTACAGCATCGAGCCGCCCCTGCAGTACGTCTACGCCAAGGACGTGCACGGGGTGGAGTGGAAGTTCCGACACATCTACCGGGGCACCCCACGCCGGCACCTGCTCACCACAGGGTGGAGTGGCTTCGTGAACCAGAAGAAGCTCCTGGCCGGCGACTCCATCGTGTTCATGCGCAGCGAGGGCGGCGATGTCCACGTCGGAATCCGTCGCGCCAAGCGCGGGTTCTGCGGCATCGGCGGCGGCGACGACGGCCTCTCGTCGTTGCCCGCGTGGGACCAGTACAAGGGCCTGATGCGGGGCAATGCGAACTCGAGCGGCGGGAGCAGCGGCACCCCCAAGGGGAAGGTCCCCCCGGAGAACGTGCTCACTGCGGCGAGGATGGCCACCTCCGGGCAGCCGTTCGAGGTGCTGTACTACCCGCGGGCGAGCACGCCGGAATTCTGCGTAAGGGCGGCCGCGGTCAGGGCGGCCATGCAGGTGCCGTGGTGCCCCAGCATGCGATTCAAGATGGCGTTCGAGACGGAGGACTCGTCGCGGATCAGCTGGTTCACGGGCACCATCGCTGGCGTGCAGGCCGCCGACACCATGCGGTGGCCGCAGTCGCCATGGCGTCTCCTTCAGGTACACGAACGCACACACCAACAATCACCATGCCAGATGTTCGTGAACCTTTTCTTGATCTCTCAATTGGTCTCGTAGGTGACCTGGGACGAGCCGGAGCTCCTACAGAACGTGAAGCGCGTGTGCCCGTGGCTGGTGGAGCTCGTGTCGAGCATGCCCAACCTCCACCTGCCGTCCTTCTCGCCGCCGCGCAAGAAGCCTCGGATCCCGCCCTACACGCAGTTCCCCCTCGACGGCCAGCTCCTCAACCCGGCGTTCCCGCCCAACCCACTGGCACACGGTCACCAGGACTACCCCCATCCCCACCCTCACCATGGTTTCCCCTTCCTCCCCTTCCCGGAGAGTAGCGCTCAACCTGCAGGCATACAGGGAGCCAGGCATGCGCAGTTCGCTTCATCTTTCCAGGATCTCCGCCCCGGCAACCTGAAGCCGAACCTGCTGCTCTACCCCGGCGTCCGCCTCCCGCCCGCCGATCACGCCGCTCCTCGGCCACCGAGAATCATCAGCACCGACCTGACGATTGGCGGCAGCCTTGACGACGCCAAGCCGGCGGGGTTTCTCCTTTTTGGACGGACAATTCTAACCGAGGAGCAGATGAAGGGCGGCAGCTCCGGTGGTACGGCCTCGCCGGCAGCCACCCACAAGCGCTCGCCGAACTGGGACGCCGATAAAGTGCCCAATGCCTCGGAAGGCTCCGGCTCCGGCGTCATCCAGGGCAGCCCCACCGACAACACGGCGTCGTGGAGGTTGCGATGGTTTGGAGACAACAGCAGCCACGCATCCGACTACAGGCAGGAGGCCGGCCAGTGCAAGGTGTTCGTCGAGTCGGACGCCGTCGGCAGGAACCTCGACCTCTCGGCGCTGGGCTCATTCGAGGAGCTGTACACCCGCCTGTCCGACATGTTTATCATCGACAGCGCCGAACTGAAGAGCCATGTGCTGTACCGCAGCGCCGCCGGCGAAGTCAAGAACGTCGGCGACGAGCCATTTTGGTGAGCACACCATCTGTTTGTTCCTCGCAAGTATTACTACTCGACCATTATTAATTCTTGAGCTGAATCTTATCGCCTTTTCTGTCATTTGCAGCGTTTTCGTAAAATCGGCTCGGAGGCTCACAATACTGGCAGATACTGGCAGTGACAACACGGGGAGTTAGAAGAAAGAGCCAGTGATCAGCCTACTCCTAGTCCTAGGAAGCAATAAGCCGAGTTCGCACAGCTGCGGTTTCTCCTTTCTCCAGCCTAGAGAATTTTTGTCAGGATAAAGCTGATGCAGCAGTCTTCAGTTCATTAGCTTGTTTTCACATCCTTTTCACAGTTTTCTTGTTAGTAGTTCGAAGTAAACAACTGTTGGTGCAAACTGCAGACAGAATGTAGTCTTGAATCTTGGTCATGATATCAAATGTACTTCGTTGTTCCCATTCGGCGGATCTGAAACCTCTCTGCTTCAGAAAATTGAATGCCCCTGTCGCAGCCAGACCAAGGTGGCAGGATTATTAGCAGGTGCAGGCTTACTGGAATATTTACTCGGCTCTGGGCGCTGCTGGTTCTGAATCTCTGGAGAAGCTCTCGGCTCCAGGCATTTCATTTGTCCCCTTCTTTACCTGAGACTGCACAATTATGTTGCGTATCCTGACACCTTTCGGACATTAATGCCTCCGGAGCCCTGTCCTTCAGCTTCAGACGAAAATTATCGTGCTGCCTTGCCGTTTAGCCGAAAAAATAGTATGGTTGCAAGAAACAGATATCTCATCTAACAAGTCTGCAGGAGTGCCCTTTCCACTATTGCTCCACCTATCATTCTCCATCCTTTCCTCTGAAAGATGAAGAAATATTAGCCGGTGTAATAGGTACCTCGCTCTGGATGATCACCTTGGATCATCCATCGCTTCTCCCATGACATGTTGATACCAATCAACAGAGGTCGTCAGCTTTGGTGTGAATTGCACCACCATGTGTTTTACCACAAGATAAGGATGGTGTCATCACTAGTTTTGTCTGGGTTTTGCTTGTTTGTTAGATGTTTCTTGGTCGCATCTCTGTCATGAGATCGACAGGAGGTCAGGGAGAAGGTAAGGTTTAGGGGGCAAGTTACAGGCGAGAGATGCCAACTAGTCTGAAAGAATGTCGCAACCAGCAGCGATGGGTGTGTGTGATCAGACATGCCCCCTTTTGCTGGCCAGGGAAGGTTGCTGTCCTGCTGCGTTTCACACATGACAACGATGAATCTGAGACTGAGACCCCATTGCTGGACCAGAGCACAGACGTAAGCTGCTCACCTAAACAGACCACTGAATCATGCCACTGATTGTTTAGTCAGGGAGCTAGTCTCTTGCTGTGACAAGAGAAATAATAATGTCTGGTCAAGGAGCAGGTTTTGTAGTAGCCAGGTTCACGACTTCGATCGGATGATGCAAGTTGCCATGCTTCGTGGCGCGAGTGTTGGGCTTGCTAATTGCTATTAATCCTGCCTTAAAGGTTTGGCTTGTCGGGATTGCAAAACTAATATAGGAATCGTACGGTGATCAGGGCTTTCTGATTAATTAATAGTACTAAACTCGATGCCGTAATGACATGCAGGTCTTAATGCCACTAGTACTGATCAGGGAGACGGCGATCTACTGGCAAATCATGTGGTGGTTGGTAAACTAATTCTTGACTTAATTTCCCTTTTGATACACAAGCTAAGGTATCAACGTCGTCATCGTGGTATTGTTTTTTCTTTGAAGAATAATCGCCGTCGTCGTATTGTTGTCTGAATCGTATGTTCGTATGTTAGTATGTACTAACTTATAAATCCAAGGTAGAACCATGATCATCCGGTGTACTATACGGTTGTCCATTAGTCTGGTAAATCATCAGATTTCAGTAATTAGTATTAACTACTGCTGGTGAGTGATGTGCCCATGCTACTGCATGCTGCAAACTGCAAAGCAAAGCATGCTGCTGTGCAAATTATGCAGGGAGGATACAGTTGGGATGTCTCTTTCACTTGACCTAACCCGGGTTTTAGTTTGAAGGCCAGGCAGTGCTTTGGTTGGTCTCGGCCTGTCGATGCTAATAATATACTATGGCTGCTTGTCGGTGCCTGTAGACATTGCTGTCAGCTAGCCCTTGCTTTCCCTTCAAAGCAGGGAATGGACGTAGTTTAACCAATTGAGTCGTTCGATTACATCCATTCATGCATCTGCTTTAATTTACAAAAAGGAAAAATCGTACGCTTGGTATACGTATGGTACAGTATCTGACAGCGCTCTAAATTAACTTATGCCCAGTGAGGCAGCATGGAAGAAGGTAAAAGAAGTTGCCACGCATGAATCATTAAACTTGCTAGAGTTCTTAATGCATCATTAGCTAGGTAGACGACATCTCTGACGACTGTGAGAGGTTCAGAATTTCAGATACTATGAAACGAAAGGAAGCAGGCAGCTAGACAAGAAATGCACATCAGGGCAGTCCAACGAGAGAGATCAGTTCAGACTTCAGAGTGGTGGTGGTGGAGAAGGAAGGAAATGTCAACCGGAGGGTCAACGAGTCAGCGAGGCCACGTACGGTGGGGACGCCGTGGCACATTGCACCATGTCGGGATGTGGGGCCCAGCTCACCTCGCTGTCTGCATTGATCAGCGGCAGCTTAATTATCCATTTGTTGGTTTGTTTCCTCGCGTTTAGGGGAGAGAGGGGGGAGTGATTGATCGGCGAGAAACGGTCAGCGCTCGTGTGGGTAATGCGCCGGTGACGACAGCTTAGCGCCGGCGGCGAATGCTCCGCCGCTTCGTGGGCGCCGTCTGCCTCCCTGCCGGCCGGTTGCCCGAGCTGGACACTGACTTGCCATTTGCCAAACCGGTGTAATTTTACCGCGAAGGTTAGTCTCAGCAGCTTAATGTGCTGGAACATGGTGCTTAATTAGTCAAAACCGAACCAAATTGAAGAGCAAAGGTGAGCTCTCAGCAGTCAAATTCAAACAGCGGAGACACTTCCAGTCGTATGCGTGGTAGGATCTGTTGACATTGACTCCGTAGAAGCAGTGTAGAGTTACCTTTCGAGTCTTCTGATAAGAAAATAAAATCAGTGCGCTATTTATTCAAGTTTGTCTCCTCGTCTCACGTGCGCCTGCATGGTAACCAAGACAGCGACTGGCACCTACCATCCCTGCCTCTGCCTTGCCTGGTGACCCTAACCATGCAACCTACGGACGCGACATGTAACATGGGTTGTGCCGCTAATTCTGAGCTAGTAGTATTACGCTATTAGCTTCCCCATCTCGCACAGGGGGCGTGGCCTGATAGAAAAAACCACCTAGTGGGGCTCCTTGCTTTCAGTGCTCGCGTTGCAGCAACAAAGAATCAGGAGGAGTATAGCTAGCTGATGATCCCGATGCCTGCAGCTCTGACCCATGCCACAGCAGCGTGTGATTCATTAGTCCCAGTAGTATAAACTACTCCGCTGCTGATGACAGTATAGGCGCCTCGTCGTTCTTGATTTGACCGGCGTTTTTGGCGAGCTTCGGCCAGGGAAAACCGGCGGGAGTTCCTCCGGTGCCACACCTCAGACAGCGGCACGGTGTTCCGGGGACTTGAAGCCCGCGCACGTACGTAGTAGATAGGAGAACGCGCGTCGTGTTGATGGCTTTGTTTTCTCGCGCGCGTTCCGTCGTCGAGGCAGTTGGAATGGAAAGCTCTGTTCATGTGCGTGCGCACGAGCGGCCTTGGGCATTGGTGCCAGTGTGCCATTGCACTTACGCGATAATCACATGAGATGTAAGTTATAGATGCTAGATTGCTAGGTCAGTATTGCTCTCAACGGTTTACCTTGCTGGCTTGATGTACAACCATTCAGGGTTCACCAGCCATATGGGCTTGTTCTTGTGCAGTTGTTCAGCACTATAATTTGGTCGCCATGAGAGCGTCTCCATCTCTCCATTCTGGACCTTAGGGAAACTTAAAAGAACGCAATGGAGTGGTTTATCTTAGTCTCTTACTAAGGTGAAAGGTCGCGTGTAACTCTTTCCTGGTAGACACAATCAAAATCAATGTATGTTGGGCTAGAAACTTTTAAATGTTCAAGATATGACCAAACACTACTCGAGTACACTCGAAAAATGGTGACCATCTCCCCAACAGGATAATAGTCAAACTTTTTGGCCCCCACACGGAATGCGGGCGAAACCAGGATGTCGGTATGCCAAGGCTTAAAACAAAGCTAAAATTACCAACAAAAATGCACACGCTAAAATATAATAAAAAATAAGACAAAAATAAATTTCAATTAAAAATTAACAGTCAATTGCATTAATGAGTAACGTATCGTAGTAAATGATTATTCAATCATAAATTTATAGAATTCAATTAAAAATTAACAGCCAATTGCAAAAAATAGAAGGCTGTATCCTTAGCAACACTATTCCAACCAATTGTGTTTTTCGAACCATAATTTCTGAAACTTCTTTTTACAACTCCTATTTCTGTTTGTGGATATTTATGGTCAATTGGTTGGCATGGATCCAACAATAAGTATACTCTTCTGGTGGCATCTCTAATGTTTGCATCTAATTTTTTAATTGATATCCATAGCCTAGGTTCAGCAATGATGATACTTCGATCAAGCACAACATTTTCAATAGAATGATTACTTTGCTTATTGTTACTACCTCATGTTCCTACTATTTCTAGGGTCGATTCATTTGATCGAACTTGAAAAAATAATGTTAATTATCTAGACCTCTTCATCTCAATTTATCAGAGTCCGGAGAGGTGAAGAGGCTTAGAGTAGATCAACAGGCAGCGGGGGAGGGCCAGAGGCGACATATGAGACCGGATCGATGGGCGCAATCACTGGCCAGGGACGTGCGGGCATGGGATCAGGGCCCGCACGGGCGCTGGCCTGGGACGACGTGTGGGCATTGGCCTGGGCCACGTGGACGCTAGCTAGGGGCGGCGCGGGTACTGGCTAAGGGAGCTAGGGAGCAGAGGCATGGGCGCTGGCCGGGGGGCGGAGGCGGCAAAGCTCAGTGCAGGCATGCGGTGGTGGAACTCAGTGCAGACGTGGGGCAGCGGAGTAAAAGACTACACTGGAACCGGACGCGCGTTGCTAGGGTTGTGTTGCGTTGCATGGTGTGCCTAGTGGGCTACACCCCTCGCGTAGGCTGGTGAGGAATGGGGCCCAGCTTCAGCCCCAGGCTAGGCTAAAAGAGTGAGGCTAGACCTTTAACATTTATTTTTTTTGGAAAAATTATTGGGTATAAAAAAAAATTAGGGTGAGGCTAAACCCTAAGTTGCCCCAAACATAGTTATGCCCCTGCGGCCCATACTCCTACGGGAATTGACCTGATTCCTATGAAATTCAAGCATTCGAAATGGTCATTCGCATCTATCGTATAGCTGTCATGTTACTTATATTCTCCTCTGCGTAGCTTAAGTAGACTAACATAGGTCAGGTACATCACAAAGCCGAGTACTAGAAGAGATGGAGACTACAGTATAGCGAGGATCAAGCAACTCCAGCATTAACTCCTAATCGTCAAGGCTTCAGAGAAATACCATCATTTTAGTCGAGCCTTGTAAAGTTGTCAGTTTGCACGTAAATAGCATAAATATACCAATAACAAAATCAGCAATGGATGTCTGAAACCTTGCAATGCCTGCCTTCAATTTCTCCATGATCACGAGTACATTCAAAATCACCAGTATTATTACAGCCAGCATCGAATGTGAGTTTTTTACATGAAACTATTCATCCGTAGGACACGTTTGACCCCGTTACTATCCTTTATGTTTGGTACCTTATTTCATGGTTCTGTTAAATGAAAGGCCGTGTACATTTTGAGGCTATAAAACCTATGGATGGTGTGGTCTAATTTGCATAGCTGGATACAAAATAAATAAACACTATGAATACCCAAGTCCGGGAAAAATAAAAGTATGGCTAAATATTATTGACAGGAAGAGCGGTCAAGAAAGCCAATGTATAAGGAGAAGTAGACTTGCCAAAGGGTGCACACCATCCTGGAAGCTTCTCAAGAACCCTACCAACCTTTGGAGTAACTCTATTCACATCTGTTCTTAGTTTCACTAAGAAAGAATGACCTTCTGACTTGGCTTGCTTCAGGGATGCATGCGTAGAATTACTTGACCAGAAAAGGATTAGCTGGAATTTTGTTGGTGAGTTCTTACCACCTGCAAACTGGATTGTATGCCATCCATCGATCTCGCTCTTATTACCACGTAGAACCAAGTTCTCCAAATCCACTGAATAAAGTAATATGGAAAGGTCAGATAACATGAAAATACCAGTTATTCAGTATTATGATATTGGGAAAGATTAGTTCGTGTAAATGGATTGCAAAAATCTTCATGACCTTATCACGGCCTGTCTTAGTTTATTGTAATCAACAATAATCACAATACAGTGGGGTTTTTAATCATCTAAGTAATCAAAAGGAAGGGGTATTCTTCAGCATTGCCTCAATAAATAAAGGGGTACTATACTACTATAACAATTTTTAGCATGATATTGGGAATTTTCCTTGCTATTACTCAAAGTTATGCTTACATATTCGTTCATAGGGACACCATGGTGGTAAGCATTCAGCCCATTGCCTATCAGTACTGATCATTATTAGTGGCAACTGCCAAGTAAAAAAATACTCTCTACTGGTGATTACAATGTCCAACACTGCATTTTTTAAGCATTTACATACTTGAAAATGTTTTTAACAGTTCAACTTACCTTGAACTGTGAAGTCATCGATTTCATGTTTATTGATTGCAAGTGCCCAACGCGTAGATGACTTAGTATCAACTGATATTACTGTTCTTCGAACATCATCTGTAACAGAATCATTTTCCAAACTGAGCACTGGAACTTCTGATTTGCTCCATCCGGTATTGCTCCCTTCATAACTCAAACAGCCATACTTCATGGTAAATGTTACAAAATCAATAGTCTTACTCCTCCCACAAGAAAAATCTTCATCCTTAAGGTCCACCAATTCCTTTGTCAACTTTCCAGGTGTATTGGAAAATAGAGAAATATATGACAATGGTTCTGTATTACCAGTATTCACTGCTGTAGCATCAACAACATGCACAACCTGAACAGAAACATATCATCAAATAGTTTTCTAATAAGTATGATAATTAGTCTCATATTGATTGATGCACTCTGAAGAAACATTTTAGAAAAAAATGCCAGTAGGGTACTAACAGTCAAACAGATCTGTACGCATTTCGGAACATAAATATTTATATATTGCAAAAGATCATTCATTCATCCCCCAAGAAGATTGAATTGGTGCATAGAAGCTGTTTTAGACTTTTAGCCATATGAACTTTTCTCAATATACAAGTAATTCTAAAACTTCAAGGCATATTAACTCTATTCTTCCTGTCATACCCTTGCTGAATAATCTTCATTGCAAAGTGTTGCAAATTAATATTTGTATGGCGAGGGGAATATGAGAGAGAAAACAGTAGTCCATCTGAGAATGAGCATGGGGAAATGGCACGAGGGCATTCCATATACTGATATACTCCACAATTCATATGCAGAAAAAAGTAATAATACAATAAACTTAAGTTTACGAAAGGAGGGATATATGTGTTTACTCCCAACTCTGTTTGAAAGCAGACTTGTGTTCATCATGGTCATTAAAAATTGACAAAAGGTTTTGGGAACATATTACTAAAACATGAATACTCTCTTCAGGTTATAGATGTAGTGAAGGATGATCTAATTGAAATCATATGACAATATCACTAAAAAATAAAAAACGTTTTGCTTCATTTACTCAAATAACATGATAACAAAGTTTTCAGATAGATCCAATAACTCCAAAGATGTAACAGAATATGTACTGGAATTGATGTTTAGTAATGCTTACATTTACGGTCCGAGCAATATCCTCCGTGAATGCTGGAACAATGCCAGATGATACCAGTGCAAGTGCAAGACCAAAGAATATAAACAACAAAACGGCAAGAATCCTTTTAGCGCCTGAAGAAAACAATCTGGGATATCAGACTCTTTAAGATGATCTAAACAAAGGGCAGAGTATATACAGCTAAACAATGTGAACAAGTGTAAGAATTTGATGCAACTGGGAAGCAAAGTGTCATGATATATCTAACAAACCATGGTTTACCTGATATATGAGCATAAGAAAGAAGATACACAAATGTAAAGCATATGATGACAGCAATGGCAACAGCAACTACTACATTGCCAAGCCAATCTGGTAGGTCACCAGGGTTCCTGCAAATTAAGGTCCACATTAGTTTGGTTAATTTAGATTAACTGTAATAAGGTGCTCTCATCATATATATTAACAAAAGTTATAAAATATTTAGAGTCTTATCTGAGAACAGTATATCTTAAAACAGAGAGCACTTTTTGGAGGTTGCAGACTCTACATATGTACCTATCAACACGTACAATACTCCCGATAATCATATCAACCATGCGAATAACCAAACCAGAAGAAGACACAACTGGTGCAGCCAATGCCAGAACCAATGTAACAACCTTAAGCTGTTTAGGTGACCGAGCAGGAGATAGTGTTGCTTCCATAAGACCATCTGCAAAGAAATAACAGCTTTGAATACTCAAGGTATTTGTCAATTCATCACCTTTATCAGATAGTAACAATAACTTACATGCAAAAGCAGGAGAAACAAGCCAGATGAGTGCTATGTAAGATGATCCGACCTTCAAATATGTTCCCAGTATCAGAAATATTAGCCATTGTACAAAACCAGATTTAAAAATCCACCTCTCAGCTTCCAGGCTGACAATGTGTTCCAGCATGTTATGGGCTAGGCCTGGCTTTGTTCTAGAATACACATGTTTAAGGTGTCTCTTCAGGAGAATAAATCCAACATGCTGACCAACGAATGCCCCAAGCAGTGCAGGTGAACCAAATAACCCAACTACTAACCATGGATGTGCAGCATAAGCAACAGGAAAAGAACAAATATGTGGCAGAGCAAACGCTACAACAACCGATAAGAAAATGGAAAATATGAACATAAGAATATTGCTCAAACATGATAATCCGAAGGACACGATGCCAGGCCATCCACCCATAAGTAATGAAGTTCCCCAGATCAGAAGAGACTGAAATATTATAGAGTTGTGAAACATGGTTGCAAGTCGCTGTGGATAGACTACCATGTACTTGCCCTGCAAAGTTGTAAAATATAAGTGAAAAACTGAAACAAAAGAAAATTCAGTTATATTTTTACCAGATGTCAACACAGATGGTGATGGGATGAGTTTGAGTGATGGGATGAGTTGGTTACAGGTGAGATAAGTCATAGGACCAAGTCATTATACATGAACATAAGTCAACAGATGAGAAATGGGGGTGATGCTACTGAAAAAATATATGATTCCTTCCCATTCATTTAGTCAAATAAACCTAAAGAAGGATCCCATCAAAGATAGACCAACCCATCCTAGATTTAGGCCATTCCATCAAAGCAAGATATGAAAACTGTAGGACTAAATCTAGAATACCTGGCATGAAGTCTTTATTTTTTGTCCACTCTCAATATATCCACACCCACTATCAGTTTCTCACATCCATACATTCAATTTTGCTAGAAAACAACTGTACATAGTAGGTTTCATTCATCATTAGTCTGCCCTATCGTTACCTTAGCTGCTATATAGTCCGAATCTGATAATTATAGAACTGAATGCAAAACTGTTACATCGTACATAGAACTGGTGTTGCTATGATCCAAAAATCCTAAAAAAAAGTACACCTTTATGATCTGAAACATTTGCTTGAGTTTGCTTATTTTTTAAAGAAAAAAGTACAAATTACTACCCTGAACTATCGCGAAAGTTTAAATAACTCCATAAACTATAAAACCGTTTAATTAGCCCCCAAAAATTTGAAAACCGGTTCAGTCTTCAACTTTCCACACGGTTTCGCTGACGTGGACGGCAGAACAGTGGTTTTCGCTGACTGAGCCCATACGTGACGCGCTGACGTGGCCAAACAGTAAAAATCTGCTCCTGCTAACAACGCGCGGAAGGTGTTCGATGAAATACCTCCACTAGCATGCCACCG
>KE372615.1:436909-460657 GCA_000418225.1 Zizania latifolia | reverse complement strand
CGACGACGGAGCACCAGCAGGCCTTGAAGAGGATCATCCGCTACGTTGCGGGGACTCTCGACCATGGTCTCTTCTACCCGAGGTGCCCCGGGGCGGCACACTTCGTCGAGTACAGCGACAGCGACCACGCAGGCGACATCGACACCGGCAAGAGCACGAGCGGGATTCTCTTCTTCCTCGGCAAGTGCCTCGTTAGCTGGCAGTCGGTCAAGCAGCAGGTAGTGGCCCTGTCCAGCTGCGAGGCCGAGTACATAGCGGCCTCCACTGCTTCGACTCAGGCGCTCTGGCTCGCCCGACTGCTTGGTGATCTCTTTGGCAGAGACACTGGAGCAGTGGAGCTCAGGGTGGACAGCAAGTCCGCTCTGGCCCTGGCCAAGAACCCCGTTTTTCATGAACGGAGCAAGCACATCCGGGTGAGGTACCACTTCATCCGAGGCTGCTTGGAGGAAGGGAGCATCAAGGCAAGCTACATCAACACCAAGGATCAGCTTGCGGATCTCCTCACCAAGCCCCTTGGGAGGATCAAGTTCCTTGAGCTTTGCTCCAGAACCGGGATGGTTCAACTTTCCCACAAGACGACGCACAAGACTTAGGGGGAGAAAAGGCCCTCTCCCCTCTTTAAGTATTTTACATTTACACCTGAGGCTTCATCTTCACCTATCTCTTCTCCCTTCTTCCATGATATGAGCCATGCAGATTCAAACACAATTATGCAACTGATTGTTACAGAAGAAGTTTACACTACTATTTTCCATAACATGATTAATAATATTCCCAAAGTTTGTACCTTCATTAGTTCATTAGCATAGAATACTCCATGGCTCGTTCTAGTGCATGATCCTAATGCTACATCCTTTGCTGAACTGTGAAAAACTCTACTATATTAAGCTGTCAGCTCTTAATAGAGGATACTCAAAACTGGTACTAATGTAGGCCTCAACAACAATTCCAACCCAAAATGAAAATGATGCACAGCCACACCAAATCCTACTGGACATTAGTGTGACGAGGATGGCTTGGTTTATATGTTTTTAGGCTACATTATCTGAGGTGGTTGGTTCAAGCTCATCACAGCCAGGACTTGAATGGTCTTACAAGAACACCAGAAACATGCGATCTTTTTTAGCAAACAAACATGAGACTGTCAAAACTTGAAACTAATGTGATTGCAAAATGTAATATTAGGTGCTGGTTACTTATTGAGTATGAAGATAATGGGATAAAGATAGTGACCTGAGTTATGAAACTATGGGCTCCATCAAGACCTTCTTCTTCCCCTGTGTTGAATAGAAACAGGACACCACTCTTAAACCCATGAGCCCACTGAACCACTCCCCGTGCAAGCTCTAACATGACTCCCACACATGAACTACAATCTCCAGCACCTTCGCTGGAAAAGCATAGAGTATGTGTGCAAGTTGGCATGGACAATAAATAAATAAGTAATTGCAAAAGCTATTGCAACAAATATGCTAAAGCACCATGAATCACGACAAATAATCATTAATGTGTAAGAAATTACACTGTTACTAGCATTGGATGAACAATCGGAGTATGTATCGAAATTACCTTGAAAACATCCTAAACAAAGTAACAAGTAAAACATAATATGGCCTGTCAAGCAGGTATTTTTTTATACGGTTCCAGCATGTCCAAAAGTTACATTCCAACTAAAGCTTCAAATGCCACATCCTATATATATTCAGTAAATATTTAAATAATGCTCCATCTTGAACTACGTTCCATTCAACATTCCTAATCAAGTTATGTTTGGCAACTCTTGTATCTTTCCACCTCTCCTTATTAATTTCTTCTAGTACACCCCTTGCATGTCCCTTTCCAATTAATTACTAATGTAGCACACATGTTGGATCATTGCAAAAGGATACGATGGTATACAGTATAAAGAATCCAATGCACTAATTTGGCCACGAGTGTAAAAAAGCCATGTGAAAATCTTCATAGCTATTACTAGCCATACTGCTACAGCATAGTGATTTCATGGCATCATGCAAAGCAGAAGCAAGACTGTCCTTTAAGAGAGATGGGAGCCTTACGTCGTGGAAACTGTGTCAATATGAGAAGAAACTAGAATCAAATTTTCCTCGGCTTCTGGTAGATACTTGGGAACAACTCTCAGTATCACATGCTTAAGGTCTGAATACATGAGCGTTTTTCCATTGAAAAGCCCACCAGCTAGATGATTAGCACCAATATTTGTGTGGAACAGCTCTAGTTGAACATCAACTTCCCAATGAGCTGTCTTCTTTATTTTCTCTGCTACTGCATATACATACTATCACATGGGCATGTCAAAAACTGATAGTAAAACCGAGAGAATATGTCTAGATTCCTAGGTTCTAACAATGATATACCAAAGGATAACACCGTCGTGACGGGAGAATCAAGGACGATAAATAAAACATTCAAAGAGATTAGGAGAAAACAATTCTGTGGGTCCTCACTATTAACTTAGTGTTTTGTCAGACGTTCATAACAACTTGATTGTCGTTTGTTATAATTATGTTTCAGAACTACCGCAATAGCATCCACAGTTGTATGGCAGCTTATGGAAGTTTCCAATTCATGGAACTTCAGAAAAGTTAATTTTAGTAGAAGTCTTAAGACTTCAGCTACAAGAAGTAGATTGATATTTTGTTATCATTGAAAGAATTGAATAAACTTTATAACATTGTCGATTTCACTATATTTTCTGAATCTATAAAGAAGTAGTCCCAAAATAGTGTAAAGAAGTAGATAAATTCACCCAACTAGATAATTGAAATATTGCAACTTAATGTAGTATCAACAAGAGAAAACTTGCAGATTGAAGAAGCCTATTCCCTATTATAGAGCCCTACCCATCAAACAGTATAACACAACTAGTACTAACTCAGTAACCAACAGGTGGTTCCAGTTCGACCATAATAGGAAAATAAGTGTATGTCTATCTTTATTATAAATTGATAGCTAATCATGAAGAATAGTGTAATGCTTAGCATGAAAAATGAGATTACAGGTTCAACTGTTAATAATCTGAAAGCAAGCAGCTTGAAACTTAAAAGGACAACCTGCACAGCAAGATCGAGGGAATCTGAACCAACTGGATGAGGACCCAAGCCTGTCAGGTACTTAACATGCTCAAGCGCAGATGTCTCTGAGAACCCACGCTTACCGGCCTGCTCAGCATCAAGGGGCAAAGGAAGATTTGCAAACTGAATACGATAAACAGACCAGGATCCATGAAGGAAGACTATCAACAATCCCAGCAATAAATAAGTGGTCCTCCTATGCCTGCTGTGATCTGGATTTGTATTGACCGCCTCGTCATCTTTAGGCTTCTCATGAGTCGAGACAGAAGAGCCTCTCCCTCGAGGCATTCTGCACCTGAAAAAATATTTTAGAAATTATTTATAGTAATAGCAGAAAATAAAAGACGATTAGTTAGCACACTATTCATGATTTTTTTAAAGAACAGGTTAAAATTTAGCTTCAGTTTAAAGGAAAGGGCATGTTTGAGTGGAATGCTTCTTTGCAGTGTAGTGCCGTTTGAGTTCCATTTTTCAAATAAAATTTTCCCTTTAATCCAGGGTAGTATAACATGAATCAGATATTCAGTATTTTCAATCATTTCAACAGCCAATGCATGCTAAATCCCCTCCTCCATATAGGAGAAATACATGCATAGTGAAATCAGATATAGACAACCCTCTCTATGTATTATTCTAATTCTCATTAAGTTTCTGGCACGGTTCTCACCAAACCCAAGGATTTCTGGACTGGACTGGACTGTTCCGAACAGCATACTAATAGCCAATGCAGGTTTTCCTCTGGTTTTCAAGGAACACGTGAATGCAAAATGAAGTGTTCAATTCAATTCACCTTTACTGCATGCCTGGCCTTTAGGTTTATGAGAAGCCGGTTTTGGCCAGGGCAGAAGATAATCATTCATGTGTCAGGCTACTGCAGGAATAATATGCAGCTCCCGTAGCATTTTCTGGTGAAACTTTTCACCACAAAATCCAATGGTCCGTGGCCCCTTCCCGCACGGACTTAATAAAAGTACCGAAGCCAACAGACAATAGTTAACATGATGTAATTTCAGCATCATGTGTGTACATGAAACAAAAACTAAGGGCATGTTTAGGAAGCTTAAGTAGTCGGTGAATATCTAGAAACTATTATTTCTGCTTCTAGATACTAGTTTATTTTCAGATTGTGCAATTATTAAATTAGACCGTTTGAGGAAGTTTAAATTATAGGAGTAGCAATAGCCGCCAGAATTATCCTCAAACAAGCAACTAATGCTGGTCAGGTTTGAAGCATCGATTACATACGTACTAACGTACAGCGCAGGCATCCGACGAGCGATATCTATCTCACAAGTCACAACTACAACACAATAGAGAAGCTCCCCGCGCGCTCTTAACTCGCTTCGCCCCCGCATCTAATTTCCCCCAGAACAAAAACTCCACCAGTTCCAAATTCAGATCTACACAGAGTCTACGCGCAATCGCATCAGACACGCAATGCCAGTATCTCGCACGCTAGCACGAACTACAAAACCAGGAGAGAAAAAACTTGGCAGCAACGCGCCCACACAACTACACGAGCAGAGTGAACAAGTTAACGCCACTGTATTCCAACAAAACCAAGCACGTCAGTGAGGGGAGGGAGAGAAACAGGGAGCGTCGGAGATGAACGAACAGTATATATTCACAAATTGCGGGGGAGGAGACCGGAAAAGAGACGGGAGAGAGAGGGGGGAATTACCGGGATTTTTGCTTCTCCACTGGAAGAGCTGGAGACCGGAGAGGAGGAGTACGGCAACCCCCGTCGCGCACGCCGCGCGGGGATCGAGATACGAGGGGAGGAGCGCGAGCGCGAACGGAAGAGGCCGAGGGGTTCCGTGGTGCCCTGGTGCCCCGTGACGCTGGAGACTTGACGACTTGGAGAGGCGGGTGGGGGTGGGACTGTGAGGAGTTGGAGTATGGGGGCGCCGTCGAAGAGGTGTCGGACGGCCAGCCTGGGCGCAGAGAAGCGGGGGGATACGGTCTTGTTTGTACCCTGGGAGGACTTGCTAGTCTGTTACCGACTTACCGTTGCCGGCATATCAGGGTTAGAGTAGGATTATTAGGTACGGACTTATTAAAAGATTATAATATAATTTTAATTATTATATAATTAAGAAGTTACTAATTCTGAGTATTACTTAAGTTATTTATAATCCTAATTATTCGATAATTAAGGAGTTACTTATTCTGATTATTACTTAAGTTATTTATAGTTTTTTCGTTTGGCATATAATTCGTTTTTATTTTAAACATAAACTATGTTCCAAAAGGGCTATTAGTGTTATTGGTTCGATTTAGTCGTAACTAAAATAGTTATTGTGGTTTTGTTAATATCGGCTTGAGATATAGGCCAAGCGTCGTTCTCCACCGGGATGGGATGTCTTCTGATCTGTTGGTGCTTAGTTTCAAAAACATCACGACCTTATCCAAAAGTATGCCTCGCTTAGAAAACAATATGTTGGTTCTTTTCTCTACCTTCTAAACATCGTGAGATCGTCTGAAAGTTTTCGCTTAAAAAACATCACGAACTCATCCAAAATCATAGTATCTCGCTAGAACGCAGATCTGCGGTGTTGGGGGAAAATACTTTACCCTAACAGGGCTCCAATAACAGCGGTTGTGAAGCCCCCATCGGAGGAGCAGGTCGACGCTACGTTTAGAGTTATGCCGAAGCCTTCCAGCATGCCAAAGGCCCCTTCGGCCTGCGAGGTGCGGAGCCTCCGAGACCGCCTGACAGTGGCCTCGAAACCGTGATATTCTTGTCCCCTCCGACAAGACATGCGTTCAGGTCCGTTCACACGGAGGGTTACTAAACTACCCCTATGTAAATTCACTGTTCACGTTGTAATAGTCGGTTAGGTATAAAGGGTAACTTCGTATTACCCTGTAGTAACTGTGCCTATAAATACCCTCCCTTTTTGCAGGGTAAGGGGATCGAACTCACGGAGTAGTAATCAATACAACTCTTACTCTAAGGTTATTATCCGTTCGGAGGCCTAGAACATTGTTCAAACCCTAGTAAGCACTTCGAATCCTTCGAGGTTCTTAAACACTTGGACCTGTTGCGTAATTCTGAATTACGCCAACAGTTAGTGCCGTCCGTGGGGACCCTAGCTCAAAACTAGCCTCTCTACCACCGACCTTCGGACCATGCCTCCGAAGAAAAGCAAGAGCGTAGCCCCTACTCGGAGGTCCCCCGAGTAGCACAGGCCTCAACACACCAGGAAGCCCCGCCTCCCGAATCCAGTATGCGAGACCTACCAAATGTAGAAGCACCCCTAGCGGTAGCTTCGGGCTCAAGGGCTGCAGGGCTCACCACTGGCCTTCGCGACGCAACTATCCCCCCGAATGTTGCGGAGCAGGCCGCTGGCCTTCCAGTGAAGGGCACCCTTCCCGGGGCCAAGGAGCACACCTCGGTCCCCCCTTCGGCTAACAACCTCTTGCCCGAAGCCCCAGCTACCGAACCAGTGGCATCCGACCCGCCAGGGGTTGTGGGACCTCAAAACATGAGGCCTCCACCCCCAAGGGCGCTACGGATCGACTATGTTCAGTCGCAAGACCCAGGACCAGACTCCGGGGGAAGCGGAGCCGTCGGAGATGAGTAGGCCTTCGAGCAGGCCTTGCTCAGAGCTGAAGTCATGAGGTGGCGACAAAATGCGGCCAACCAGGTCCGCACTGTCAAAGACCCTCCGTGGGCGCCAGTCATCGTCATCGTAAGTGACCATGGAGATCAGGAGCCCCAAGAGCGGAGGCAGAACGTCTCCTTTGACGAAGGGTTGCCGCTCCATCCAGATTTGCAGATGGTCCGCTTTCACTCAAAGTTTCGAACGGTGAAGCTACCCAAGTACTCTGGGGATTCGGACCCTGACGAATTCGCCCGCTCATACGCCCTCGCTATTGAGGCCAGCAGAGGCGAGAGGGACACCATAGCGAAGTGCTTCCCTTTAGCCGTCTAAGGGATAGCCCTTCGTTGGTTCTGATCCTTGAAACCTGGTTCTATAAGATCGTGGGAGCACCTTTGCAAGAAATTCACTAATAACTTTCAAGAGACCTTTGTGGCGCCCATGTCAACCGGAAGTCTATTCCAAGTGAAGCAGCAACCCGGAGAGACATTGCGGCAATATTCACAGTGTTTCGCCTTTACGAAGTCCCAAATAAAAGGCATCTCCACATCGTCCGTGGTTGACGCTACTCGCGAAGGGGTGACCAATTCAGGCCTCCTAGACAAGCTTCATAGGAAGCCTATATCCTTGATGGCCTAGTTCATGACATACTTCGAAGAGTATGCTCACTCCGAATAAAGCCAGCTCTAGAGAACTACCACCGTCGCCCAAGTTCAAACCGCTGAAGTCTAGGCCCCGAGGTCCCCGAAGCCAGCATTTGCAGAGCATCAGCCTTCACAATCAAGACAAAGCCGGAAGCATTTTCGCAACGAAGTGTTAAATATTTCTGGGCCAATGGCCCCGAAGTTTCAGCAAGATCAAGGAAGGGGACGTGGGCCCAGAGCGAGGCCATCCGCTGGACCCTTCGTCCTGGGACAGTCCTTCTGCAATATCTACGGTGAAAATCGGAGCCATAACACCGACACTTGCAAGGCTATACTGGCCTTGCGAGGGGGTACCTAGAGCGAACTAGTGACCGAGGGACGACGGATCGGACGTCCGAAGCTGCACGCCCCAAGCACGTCTAGGCAGTAGCGCATGCAGGAGCTGACGAAGCCCCCCTCGAATCCTAGTGGCAAATTTGATGCCACCGCCGAAGGTTGAAGATGACTCTAGCCCTAAAAAAGGGTAGTCTTGCCTATTTTAGATGGCGGAGCCTTGGGTAATTTGTCCAAGCGACAACGACAAGATTATGTTCACGAGGTAGGGCACATTGGAACCTTGGCATCAGCCTCCGCGATGCCAGAATGGGTTCATGTGTCCATCTCCTTTTCAACCGAAGATATCATCGGGATCAAGTTCCCGCATGCGGACCTCCTCATCATCTCCGCCGACATTGCAGGCACCGAAGTGTGCCGAGTGCTCATTGACGAGGGAGTTCCGTGGATATTATCTTCGCACATGCCTTCGACCAACTATGTATTTCTCACAAACATCTCCTCCCAGCTGCGAGGCCCCTGTAAGGCTTCACAGGCCCCCCTCGAGGCAATAGGTTAGATCGGCCTCCAAGTTACCTTCGGCGAAGGTAACCTTTTACGCTCGAAGGAAGTCATCTTCGACGTCGTCAATGTCCCGTACACCTACAACGCCATCTTTAGAAGGGGGACGCTGAATTAATTCAGAGCCATAGCGCACCACAACTACCTCTGCATGAAGTTGCCCACGCAGGGAGGAGTGCTCAAGGTGCTAGGCGACCAAAGTGTGGCGCGAAGGGTGGAGTATGGCCATGCTGCCCCCTTTGAGCCTCGCTAAGTGCATAACTGTTGGGTTATGAGGAGGCTACGCTAGCGCTAATTTCAAAAATTTTACCCCTTTCGTCTAGGAACCATACGTGTAATGGGATTATAGATCATTACCTCTAGCCATGAGACTCGCTAGGGCAGCGGAAGTAGAGTTGATGAAGCGCGTCCTCGATCGGCTCCGCTCAACTCCATCCGTTCGTCGGCGATGAAAACGACATAGTCCGGCGATCTCCACGGGACGATCAGCACCGCAGTAGCAACGGTGCCTCACGGTATCCACACGTACAGGGACAAGATCATCTCAAGCCGGTATGCTAGTACCGCGCAAGAGATCAGGGGAGAGATGGCCACAACCGGTGTAGCCAGGAGAGGTAGCGGCTAGGATTAGATCGAATCAACAGCAATGACAGCAACAACTTCTTTCATTCTAGCCCCTTCTCTCCTTATATAGGCCCTCTCATGGGCCTTTAATCAGTATTAAAGCCCAACAAATTTAATCTGTTCGTCTGGCCCGGAACTTCTGGTCCAACTGGAACTTTCAAAAATAACATTCTGTATCGAATTTATTTTGACTCGAAAGTTTTGATTCTACCCAGAACTTCCGGTTCGTCCAGAATACATCTCTCAGGCAGGCCCAGAACTTCCGGTTCCTCTAGAAATCGAAACTGGGACTGGTCCGGAACTTTCGGTTACACCAGAACCTGGAACTTCCAGTCTCAGGCCAGAACTTCTGGTTTCCCCAGAATTCTCTTGGGCATATTTCCATCAATCTCTCACTTGCACAAGAGCCAATTCTTACAAGCTTCAAATCCCATCCCCTTAAGCGTGTGACCCGATAGGTTCATATGCAAACATCCGCTACCCGAAAACCTTTTCTAGATCGCTGGTCAATAGCGGTACTTAGCAGCACATATTGACCCCCGAATGCATATAAAAGATCATATCAACTGAACCTTGAGATACTCATACACCAATCCCTTTACCACACGACATCAGTCAAGCTCAAGACGAGATTCATGCCATCCTTGTGATAGCTCGACACTTCACTTGATCAAGTAGTGGATTAATCATGATTAACTCTTTAATCATAGTGGCATGGCCATGCACTTTTCCAATCCAACTATCTCGAGGAGCCAGAGACACCTCTTCCGTTATTTAGGAGGGGTAAATTCTATCTTGACTGCTCACATCCCACGACATGTTTCATAACATACCCGAAAGCAACATTTATAACTACCCAGTTACGGAATAGCGTTTGGAAGCCTCTAAGTGTGTCACTACACGTTCTGGAATCAATGACGATCTCAGGTCTAAGGATTCTGTAGGTACACCATTTGAGATGACAACTGATGACACATTAAAAATAACAATCCTAGCAATATCTCAAAGTGGGTCTATCTAACTTCATATTCACTAACATGAGTCTACATCACTGATTTAACATCTACATGTCTATGATCCACGAAATATGATCATCAATCAGACAAATGTGCTAATCTATAAATCATCACTGTCCCACATGACGATATGAGATTAGAGATCATTTAGAATAACATCGTGATAATACAAAGAGTTTTACAAATAAGTCGCATACTTGCTGATCAATGTAAAAGACATTTATTCAAGGAACAAGATAACCAATTATCCAAAGTACATTAACATAGACAAGATTCCTTATCTCACATACACTAGACTCACTCACGTAAGTATCTAATACCCATAGAGCTCAAGTGCGCCTCATGCCTGGGCTGTGAGAGAGGCTTAGTCAACGGATCAACAATGTTTAAATCCGTGTGCACTTTGCATATCTTTACATCACCTCCATCTACAATCTCTCGGATGATGTGATACCGTCATAGTATATGCTTGGACATCTGGTGCGACCTAGGCTCCTTGGCTTACGCAATGGCACCACTATTATCACAATAGAGGTTCATTGAACTAGACGCACTAGGGACAACACCTAGCTCAGAAATAAACTTTTTGATCCAAATCGTCTCCTTCGTAGCTTCAGAAGCTGCAATATACTTGGCCTCAATTATTGAATCTGCAACCGTTTCTTGCTTGGAACTCTTCTAACTCACTGCGCCTCCATTGAGACAGAACACAAATCTAGACTGCGATCGCGAATCGTCCTTGTTGGTTTGGAAGCTAGCATCGGTGTAACCATTTACAACGATCTCCTCCTCACCTCCAAAGACTAGGAACATATTCTCAGTTTTTCTCAAGTACTTAAGGATACTCTTTACTACCGCCAAGTAACTTTTACCCGGGTTTAAGAAATGCCGGGGCTACTTTTTCTAGGCTAATTGCTAAGACCCTCGGGCATCAGATGGGCCGAAATGTCGAGGCCTATATGAACGATATTATAATAAAAAGTGCTAAAAAGTACGAGCATAGCATAGACCTAAGGGAGACCTTCGAGAGCCTCCGTTTGGTAGGGGTCCGCTTGAACCCGGAAAAATGTATCTTCGGTGCTCGCGCCGGTAAATTACTAGGATACTTGGTTTCGAGTCGAGGTATCGAAGCCAGTCCCACCCAGATCAGCGCACTACAGCGCATGGCTCCGCCCGAAAATTTAAAACAAGTTCAAAAACTCGTAGGTCGCCTCGTAGCTCTCAATCGCTTCCTCGCGTGCTCTGCTGAACAAAGCTTGCCGATTTTCAAGGCACTAAAAGGAACAGATGACTTCGCATGGACGCTGGAGTGCCAGCAGAGTTTCGATGACATCAAAAAATACCTCGCTAATTTGGCAACCCTCACGACTCCGCTTCTAGAAGAAACATTATTGCCATACCTCGCAGCTATGGCCTCCACCATCAGCGCAGTCCTTGTCCGCGAAGCAGACTTCGAAGGGAAGTTAGCTCAGAGACCAATTTATTTTGTCTCCGAAGCCCTCTCCGGAGCCAAAACAAGGTACATCGAGCTCGAAAAAATAGCATACTCCCTTGTTATAGCTTCGAGGAAGTTAAGACACTATTTCTTTGCACATAATATTATTGTACCGACGTCCTACCCGCTCGAAGACATGCTCCGAAATAGGGACTCTACTGGAAGGATTGGCAAGTGGGCGGTCGAGCTAGCATCCTTCAGAATAGATTTTACTGCGTGAACTGCAATTAAGTCACAAGTAATTGCGGGCATCGTCGCTGAGTGGACCCCTCGGCAATCTGGTCCCCCGAAGCTCCTAGCGAAGGTATTTAGACTATCTATTCTAACAGAGCCTATCAGGCCTCTAGTGCGGGCGCAGGAGTTGTAATAATTTCACCCTCCGACCAGAAGGCTTCGTATTCTGCTAGATTAAATTTCAAGACTATAAATAATGTGGCTGAGTACGAAGGCATCCTGTTAGGCCTCCGAAAAGCACGAGCTTTAGGCGCTGCTAGAGTACTTGTAAAAACTGACTCCCAGATTGTCGCTGGGCATGTAAATAAAAGCTTTTAAGCTCGGCATCCAGACCTCGCTCAGTATCTGTCTGAAGTACGCAAGGTGGAGCTCGCGTTCAAGGGAATTTCTATCAAAAGTATCCCGAGGGGCAAAAATCAGCAGGCAGACACCGTCACTAAAGCCGCTACCAGAGGCCAAGAACTCCCACCGGAGCATTCTATGAAGAACTTCATAACTCGTTTGCACCGAAGCCAGCTTTAGCCGAAGTGCTCTGCGTACAGGAAGAGGACTGGCGAAGCCCGATCATGGCCATGCTGTAGAACGAAGGGGCTATTCCTGACGGGCCTGACTTCACAAGGCTAAAGCACAGGGTCCGCAACTACCACATCATAGGGGGCTTATTGTATAAATTCGGCGTATGCATGCCGTTGCTGCGTTGCATTCCAACGCCCGAGGGGCAAGATTTGCTCTGAGACATCCACGAAGGCCTCTGCGGGAGCCATCTCGCCCCACGAGCGTTGGCCGGCAAAACACTCCGTCAAGGTCTGTATTGGCCCACAATCATGGCTGACGCCGAAGCCCTGGTCCGCACCTATCAAGGCTGCTAGTGGATGGGCAAGCGGAGTCACCGGCCACCCACTCCGCTACAGGTCATCGCACTGGTGTGCCCATTAGCTCGATGGGGCATGGATCTGATCGGACCATTTCCACATGCCAAAGAGAACTTGAAATTCGCAATGGTGGCAGTCGAGTACTTCTCGAAGTGGGTTGAAGCTGAGCCCCTGACCGCGATCACTTCGAAGAACATCCAGAAGTTTTCTGGTAGAGTATAATTTGCAGGTTCAGAGTACCGAAGCAGCTCACGATCAACAACGGCACTCAGTTTGACGTGGAGCCATTCAAAGAATTCTGTGAGGGCCTCGGCATCGAGTTGTGCTTCACAGCTGTAAGGCACCCACAATCAAACGGAGCCGTCAAACGAGCCAACGGTAATATCTTGGCAGGCCTCAATCGCCGGATCGTGGGCCTCACCAAGGGGTTGTGGATCGACGAACTACCGAAGATTTTGTGGTCCATTCGAACCACTCAGGCGAGGTCCATGGGCTTCACTCCATTCAGGTTGTTGTTTGGCAACAAGGCTATGACCCCAATAAAGCTAAAAGGAGGCTCGCTACAAACATTACTACCTAAAGCTGACAGCGAGCGGGAGGCTTCCCTTGATCTATCTGAAGAAACAAGGCTCCGAGCCGTTGCAAATCTGATGAAGTACCAAGTCTAGACGAAGATATGGTTCGACCCAAAGGTGAAACCCAATGTCTTGCTGCCAGGACACCTCGGACTCCGAAGTGTCCTGGCACCCAGGAAGTTGAGCAACAAATGGGAAGACCCTTACATTGTACTCCGCTCTAATCGGCCGGGCTCATTTAGACTAAGCACTCTAGAAGGGGAGAAATTGAAGCATAGTTGGCATGCGGAGCATCTCCGGTATAACTATGCTTAATTATTCCTCAAGTACCTGTGCGGATCCATTTCGTCCCAAGTACTCAGAAGCCCACTCGAGAACAAGGTTCGCATTTAACTTTACTTCGGTCATACTGCTGCATGGTGGACGCATCTTGTCAGTACTAAGGCTGCGAAGGATAAGTTCTATGCATGCGTAATTCCGCTACCCGAAGCCACCAGCTCGGCGCGAGACAAATCAAGTCTAACACGCCAAAGTATGCATCGCGCACTGCCGTGAAGCTCGAAGCTCAATGTTCGAGGGTCGCTCCCCGAGTATAGCTAACGATACTGACTTTGGGTTCCGTTCAGGACCCTAAAAATTTTGGTGCAATCCGCTCCACCATTACCGCTACAAAGAGCCTCAGGTCCCGGAGCGGTAAAAACAAATAAATGGATTCTGAGTCAATACTCGAAGCATCCACATAGGTCCAAAGCGACCTAGCATTCGAAGCCTACTAGCCAAGCACAACCCTTCGCATACATAACACGCACTGACATAACTAATGTTGCGCGCACCGGCTTCCCAATGAGCCTCACAAACGCTGCACACAAGGGGGGGCCAGCACCTATGCATCTGATCGAAATGTGCTTCGGCATAGGCCTTTACGACAAATTCAAACGAAGTACAAATTACAAATATGAAGTACAAATACGAAGTCTACACAAGAATGAATTTCATTAACACGAAGTCATAGGTACAAATGCGAAGCGCATCAAGACATTTCGATTACAAACATTACGAAAAAGCACTATCAAAACCCAACAACCAGCGAACACGCGTCGCCGAGAAGGTGGACCCCCGTTTCTTATTGCTCTTTCTAGGATGAGGCCCCCTCGGCTCGAGGAGCCTTCGCCACCACGGGAGCGTCCTCGCTTCGCGGCTCAGGAGGCCCTTCGCTCTTCCTAGAGGTCGGCCTAGGACCGAGTCGCAGGTGGCTCCGAATCGAAGACCGAAAAATCTAGCGCTTCATTGTCGCCCGCTTCTGGCACGTTTGAAGGTTGGACCCCTCCGGCTTCGAGAATGGCTTCATCAAAATCGCCTAAGTCGAGAGAAGAAGATGAGCTGCGAAGGGGCTCAACCTTTACGAAGGCTAATAGCTCTTGGGCTGCTTCGAGTATAACTTCGCCCGTGGGGCCGCGTGGTATTTTGAACCGAGGGCAGCCTTCGGATCTAGCTACTTCGAACACTACCCACTGCTGACAGAGCATCTCCGAGGCCTCGAGTACCTCGACATCTATATCAACACTTGTATCTTGATCCTGAACAAGTTCAAAACGCCCCCGTATTTTATTAAACAAGCTTGATGCGAAGTTACATTACAATACTACCACTAAGTATTACAGGGAGGTCTAAAATCTACACCTTCAGAGGAGGAGGGTTCGCTCCAGCAGGCGAAGAGTGATGCCACGTGTGCCGACGTCGAACGACCTGCTAAAGCTCGAGGGTCGTCTCCTACGCTTGAACCTTCCAAGACTCTTGAAATGGGTGCCAAGCCACGGCAACCTCCGGAGCAGGTGGAACCAATCGAAGGCCGCCGAAGTCCACCTTCCTGACGGAGGTCACTGTCACAAGGTGTTGGCACCTGGCTTCATGAAGCGGCCGAAGGACCCCTTGGCCGGCGACCCTCCCCGTCGTCTGAGCGAAGCCCACCAAGGTATTCTCGGTTATGCGGGCAGCGGCCTGAAGGAAGCCGAGGCGGTGCCGAACGGGGCCCCTGGTGTCAAAACTGGGGGTCCGGTACTCGGTCCCCAAGCGCCCCAAAATGTCACTAAGTGTGACGATGGTCTTATCAGCCTCTTGGGTAGCCTCGGCCCTTTCGGCTTCCAAGGCCAAATTGGCGATGCGAAGCCGCTCGACTTCGGCCTCCAGGGACTTGTTGGCCTTTCGGAGCCCTTCGGCCTCCAAAACCATTGCTGACCTAGCCTCGCGCTCCTTCTGGGCTTCGGCTCGCAGCCCCTCGATGGTCGCCTCGGCCTGTTGATGGCATTGGGTGGCCTCCGAAGCCTACCACCGAAGGTTCCGGATGTCCCTCGCTACGAGGTCCTCCCGGCGATCGACGACGAGGGCGGCCTCGTGAAGCAAGGTGAAGGCCTGCGGCATAAGAAGGTTAAGACAAAGGAAAAATACAAGTGTTTGGTGAACCAGTCTTTGATCTCATTACCTGGAGCAGAGCCTCTTCGGTGGCTGTGGTGAGGTCGGCATGGCTGTAGCGGCCCATCTTCGCTACCAAGTCGCTGCTTGCCAGGCCCTCGCTACCCCGAAGGAACTGGGATACCATGTCCCTAACTGGTGCCCCCAACGAGATGAAGGGACGCAACAAGGGGACCCTGCTCGTCACCCCCTCCGAAGCGGGGCTTCGGTCGACGACCCCAGCCTCGGCGGTCGAAGGAGCCAGAGCAGCTGCCTCGTCATCAGTCTCCTTGCCACCGTCGTCGTCTTCATCAGCGGAGGAGCCCTCATAGGACTCCCCGCTATCCCCTCTGCTGCTGCTGCTCGATCCCTCCGTGTCGTTGACGACCTTAACGGCCTCTTCTTGGTGGTCGCCGAGGTCCCCTTCGGCGCCAGCCGCAGCATCTGCAAGAAAAATATTAAGTCAAGGGCTGACTAGCGACGAAGGCTGCCAAGAGATCCGAACTACCAAAGTACCTTGGACTTCTGCTGCGACTAGAGAGAGGTCTGGACAGTCTGGGGGGATGAAGAGGTCACCGCAGTCTATCTCCAAGAGAGCCGGTGGAGCCTTCGCCTCCTGGTTCGTCCCCGAAGGGACCTCTTCGATCTCCACCTCGAGAGCTAGGCTTCGAGGCGGCAATGACCTCGCCCCCGAGGCCACGATAGCCAGCACCACGGGCGGGGGTCCGGATGGCTCTCCGAAGCCTGTCGGGCCTCGCGGACGCTACGGCGACGAACCCTAAGGCTCATCGTCTTTGTCCGCCCTCTTTCTTTTCCCCTTTGATGGGGTGGGGTCTAGGAGATCCGGGAGCGCTGGGACCTCATCGGCGCCTAGCCGGACCTATATCTGGTTATACCTCTCCTAAGACCCGACCAAGGTGAGGCGCCGACTTCGCTCATTCACTGTCGGAGCGCCCATGACGCGCTCCGCCGCCCTAATCGCCTCCTTCGGCGTCAGTATGTCCTACTTAGCTGCAGTTCAATGAAACCAAATGATTAAGATCACTAAGCGAAGTACCTAAGATTCGAAGGATTAGGTTTCGAAGCCTTACCAATGAACTCCGAAGGGATCTTCTTCAGCTCTCCCGATGTGGAGTCCGTGAATAGGCCCTTTGGCCACCAATGCCCAAGGGGGCTGATTTGGAGGGTAATGAACTCCTCCACGAGGTCCCTCATACTCATCCTTCGGGCTACCTTTTGCAGAAGCTAGACCCAGGACCTGATGATGGCTGAATCTGTCACCACTTGAGCTTGGCGACGGTACGAGATGAGGGCGTTGGTACTGTGAAGGGGGGAGTTCGCTCCGACGGAGATGTAAAACCAATTCTGGTTCCACCTCGAGTACCATCGGTCGTTTGAAGCCCTCGTCAGGAAAGAGTCGTTAAACTCTTGGTGGAGCTGGAAGTTGACGCTGCCGAAGGCTAAGGCCCTGACGACTCCGTCTTCGCAGGTCCACCTCTTGGGCTGGCAGTTCGCATCATGGAGGCCCACGAAAACGTCCGCTCGGCCCTCGCACCCCTCCGCCCTCATGGCCCACTCAAAAATGGCGAGGTGGGCTACGGCGTTCGGAGACAGTTGGGGGAGCTCCAGGTTGTACATCTGAAGCACCTCGCCCAGTAGCTCCGTTGCTAGGATCCCGAGCCCCGCCTCGAAGAAAGCTTCAAAAACCACCGCCTCATCGTCCCTTAGGGCGGGTATGATGTCGTGCTTCGAGGTGCGGAGGGCAACGACTGTACCACCTTGCTGGTGCGCGTAATGAGCCCCGGGACGTAAGGGGGCTTATATAAGTGGTAAAAAGTGCGCGGCGCTCCGCCCGAAGCCGTTTTTTACCACCCCGCACGCGTCTTCTAGAGTCTATGATCGGTGGGGCCAAGGTAAAATAGGGTTGAGCGCCTCAGCCTGGCGACGGTTTGTTTCCAGGCCGTTGGTTGCGCTCGGCGTTGTTTGAAGTTCCGAGGGCGTCCCATTAACTCCTGCCAGTTATTTGATGATCGAAGTAAGGTTGGCTCTGGATCAGGCTCCGAAGCCTTGGGCTCCGAAGGAAGCTGCAAGGAAGTGTTATTTGTCGAAGGCGCGTTTTACCCCTTCGATAGAAGGGCTATGTGCGAGGGACTACTGTTGGGAAAAATTACTTTACCCTAACAAGGCTCCAATAACAGCGGTTGCGAAGCCTCCTTCGAAGGAGCAGGTCGACGCTACGTTTAGAGTTATGTCGAAGCCTTCCAGCATGCCAAAATCCCCCTTCGGCCTACGAGGTGAGGAGCCTCCGAGACCGCCTGACAGTGGCCTCGAAACCGTGGTATTCTTGTCCCCTCCGACAAGACATATGTTCGGGTCCGTTCACACGGTGAGTTACTAAACTACCTCTATGTAAATTTGCTGTTTACGCTGTAATAGTCGGTTAGGTATAGAGGGTAACTTCGTATTACCCTGTAGTAATTGTGTCTATAAATACCCTCCGTTTTACAGGGTAAGGGGATCAAACACACGGAGTAGTAATCAATACAACTCTTGCTCTAAAGTTATTATCCGTTTAGAGACGTAGAACACTATTCAAACCCTAGTAAGCACTTCGAATCCTTCAAGATTCTTAAATATTTGAACCTGTTACGTAGTTCTGAATTACGCCAACATTCCAGATTTTATCTGGATGCTTCGGGAATTGCATGTGGAGGCACTTTGCTGAGTTTGCTCTCGATTGTAGGTTGATAGGGTTGTTGCAATCAATTTTTTCTCGACTAATCGATAGTAATTTAACAGTTTCAACTTGGCGCAGTTCCCATGAAAATAACCCAAAAATACTCCATTACAAAAGATGTCTAAAATTAACAAACTCAAAAACATCGATCATGTTTGAAACATAAAAACTGAGATCTAAATGTTCTACATCTATTATTTTAAAGTGACATCATAATTAAAGAAATCATATGTTGGAGATAACCCAACAACAAATTATCTATTTTTCGTGGAAACCACGATCCAGATTACTAGAGTTTTCCAACAGGAGTTCGCAGTAATACAAACAAAAGAACCGCATCAAGCTCACATCAATAGAACAGCGAGTTAACGTAACGGATCAAAGCTTCTCTGGCACCTATCCCAACATTTTGCCATTCATCACAACATCATCATGTGCGGTGTCACTGATTGGTCGCTTTCTTCTTCTATAGGTTCAGACACCTTTACATGTCTCGTACGGACTAGGCACTGCTGCTCGGCACAGCCAGGCCAGCGCATTTTACCTTGCTCCGCTCTTTTTTCTCAACAGATCAGCTCGACGCTTAGCCTCAGCCTCTGCTGTGTGGACGTAAAATCCAGCCCCAAGCATGGCGTTTATCTCAACATTTGATGATACACTTGCTTCAGCAGTCTCAATTATCAGTTCAACAGTCAAAGTGAATCCAAGAGCTGAAAGCACACGGACAGCATTGGCAAGCCGGCAAATATGTTTCCTTGTTTCTAGTGGGGTGAAATTCTCCACTTCTGTGCTCAAAGCTGGTTTAACTTCAGTCTTATCAGTGTTTTCACCAACCACAACATGCTCACCTACCCAGATGAATCCATTGCATCCAAGAATCAAGTCAACATCATATCGTTCAAGGTGGTGAAAATGCTGCTTCCGTCGTTTTACCAAGTATGCAGGTACTATGAGTAGTTGACCCCTCTCAAGCTGCAAAAGATGAACAGACAAAAAACAGTAACAATCTAATGTTGTATCAGGAATGGATTTAACATTTTGGAAATGCAGTTGTGTAACTACAACAGTCACATACATATTATCAAACTACCAATGCCATTATCAATTAAGGAAAAAAAGGAGGTATCAAGGCATAAACATATCCCTGAACTATTTATAAATCTCCTCTGCATTATTTGCTCAGGATGATAAATATCGAACAACTTTTGCACACACAGTAAAGAGGGCAGCTCTTTTACAACACAGGAACATTGGGGGCATTTAAATGCTACACATTCATAGTAATGACAAACCTTATCTTAATTAGTAGGGCACTGTGCAATAATAATAGCTGATAGAGTAGTTGATCTGGAATCTACCTTTCCATACTTTTGACTCCGTGCTTGTAGGTGCAGAGATCCATCATGTTGGAAACCACGGACTTCAGCCTGGTAATCAATGTCATCCAAAGTAGCAGCATGTCATTTACATATAACTCTATGCTGTAAAAAATGAATGATGCTGGCAGACAATTCAGCAGATGTTGGGGAAAAGGTTAATTTCAAAACACTATACAGTTCCTATAGCATTCTTGTGTGAAGACTAATAATCATCAATTATATTCAGAAAAATGTGCCAAGTTGAAATACATCTTGCATTAATGCATTATTCATGCATATTTAGTGCTAATCAGAAGATAGATACATAGGTGACTGGCATAAAACCATTGGTTAAAATTAGTTTTCAAATAACTAGATAGATTATGAATTGAGTATACTAAAATGGGTGAGTTGACTATTTGGCAATTGGCACTCAATGGATGCGCAGGATTTACCACTCAATAGAACATAACTGATAATAATCAGCCACTCAATAGCACACATACTTGATGATTTGCCGCCTTTCGCTATCTTCTTTGAATTATACCCCTCCAGGCCAGCCTAGAGGGGGTAGAATGCAAATCATCATTTATGTGTGCCTACTGAGTGGCATATTAATATATGGAGTGGCAGATCCCCAAGTGCACGTTGACTGATTGGTAAGTAGTCAATTCCCGAATTCCCCCAATTAAAATTAAAATCCATTTCAGTACTAAACAAGACAGTTCTTTAACCTACAGACAAAAACGACAAGAATTATAATACTTACACAGATAACATCATTTTCTTCAAAAATACTCCGCATATTAAGTTCATCAACAGCAGTTCTCCTTCTCTAATATTGGGGAAGGGAAAATACATTAACTGGAATACTGGAGCAAATCAAGAAATAAACAATGAAAATTGTAATACAGTAGTAGTGTCTATCATTAGTTTCTTTGAACATGATGAAACATTAAACTGTCATTCATAACAACATTCCAAGGAGGTTGTTATAGTATATCATTTCCAAACCAGTAAAATGAATAGTTTCTTAGTTACTAATGTGTTCAATGGTACCATCTATTAGATGGCCGCTCATCTAACCTGATGCTAGCGAATAAACAGCGCAGATCCTGACACATTAATATGTAACATATTAGCATTTTTTTCTACAAACTTGTATATTTCTCCAATCATTTACATGCAAATTGGTTCAATTGGTATTCTATTTAGTACAATGTTGGTCTTGAAAAATGCTTCTATGCTCTTCATCAGATGATTACAAAAGGCAACCCAGCACTGCTTCTATGTAACATGCTTCTATGCTTCTATGCTCTTCATCTAATACCCGGGCACTGCTGAACAAGATGGTGGAGGAGATGCTCAAAACTCTGACTCGCTCAGGGCTGGTGTAGCCTGATGTCTGTCTGAAGATTGTTAGGACTTAGGCCTTTTGGGAATTTTACTGTTTAAGTAGTTGTGGTTGTGGATGTTTTGTTCTTAAACTGTAGTCGTTTCTCTATGGTTGATGGATGTGCTTTACCTGTAAGCTGGTATCCCCCAGCATGCTACATTTTGCTTTCTATAAAAGAAGGGCTTCGGCCTTTCCTCTTAAAAAAACTTCCAGAATGGTATATCCAAAAGATGTAGCTGTGTTCAGTGACTGATCCCACAAAACTTGGATTGTATAAGCCAAAGATGCATAAAAGAGGAAACCATACCTGAATTCCATCAGGCAAACTCATAGAAGAAAGCATCAAAACAGCATCTTGGCTAAAATTTATCTCCAACCTCCAGCGTTTAGGTGCAATCTTGAGAAATAAAAGTCACACAGTAAGTGATTTCATCTTTTGTTTAATATATTTTTGGTCCATGAATGATGAAATGGCATGATAATAAAGATAATTATTGTGAATTGTATGACGATGTGACTATAACAACAACAAGAATTACCTAAACACACTGGTCGTTCAGATGGACATTTATCCAAAGAACACTAATCATTATTCTCTATACCTAGACAAATCAATTGGAGCTACTGACTTATCAAACATAGAAAGAAGAAAGTTAGTCCAATCTATGCATACACTATCAGGATCTACCTAAACAAGAATTATCAGCTTTTATCTAAATATAATAATATCCTAAGTTCCTAACAAACTCAAACTCAAGTGTTTAGCCCTAAAATGATGCTCATGAACTAAAACCAATAATTCATTCTATTACATCTAGCAAGTGATGTGTTCCTAACACAAATCAATAAGAAAAATATCCAAAGGGTGGCACAAAGTATAATTGTCAATACCTCAATGACACGACCAACTATGATATCACCAACCTCTGGTTTATACCTGAAAAGGTCAAAGACAGAAAATAGACTAAGCATTGAAACTCCCATCCCTCGCTTCTTCTCCACCCACATAACCCACAGCAATCACATAAACAATAGCATGATCCTTACATTCAGATCAGCCAGACATTCAAAAACAGAAACCCAATTGTAATCAAATATAAACACCTGGTACATTGTATGTGGTAGCAGGAACTCATTGCAAGCTCATAAAGCAACTCAAAAGTATACCCCTTCCATGATCTGGCAAACTCTTAAATGAATTGACAAAACAAATTATAATGATCTGCAATGGTAGTTCCACAGCAAAAAAAAACAAATCCACAGTTTGATTTGCTGCAAATTACAGGCTCAGAACAATCCCAGCTGCAGCGTGATATATCAGAAATCCTTAACATTTCACAGTGAATACACGGTACCTCACCTTGAGTGCTTCCAAATTGAATTCACAGTCCCCATCTTATATATACCCCATCAGTCCATCTACACCCACCTTACATTACCCCACTAAATCTACTGCTGAACTTAATACAGTAATATAAATTATGTTCCCATCTCAGAAGCTTAGTCTTGTAGGAAAACTCCTAGGGCAATGCCATTGTTCAAAATTCAAATAACAGTTCAATACCTCGCTCTGAGTGTCCGCACGTAGACCAGCTTGTTGACCCGCTCCACCACGCCGCACAGCGTCGCCACCACCTCCCCGTCTTGATCCGACGTCCCATGCCCCCTGCGCACGCCAAGCGAACGAAAAACCCCGTCAGTCCAGCCGTCCAGCGCCACACAAGAACTGAAAACGAGATGAAGTGGGAGATCGAGAGTGCTCTTCTACTTGAGTATGTTATCCTCATCGTTGACGGGGATGGTGTCAGCGACGGTGACGGCGGCGGCGGCCGCGGCGGCGGGGGCGAGACTCTGGAGCTCGTGGAGAGCGGCCTCGAGGCGGACCCTCTGGGTCTGGTTCAGCGAGAGTTGGAGATCCCTCATGGCCCCCGCTCGCCGCGGACCTCGGGAGCAGAGGTAGGCGGAGGAAGCGCACTGCGCAGGTCCCTCACCGGAGTAGCGGGCGGTGGCGTGGAAGGGGAGAGCGAAACAGCAAAAACCCTAGTAAAACCTGTCCAAATCCGCTCGGGTTCGGCCGGACTCAACTCTCAAGGAACACGCATTGGGCTTTCTGTTATTCGGGCCAGGAAAACTTGGCCTGCACGGCCAGCCTACCATCGACTTCTCCGGCGTCCCCTCAGCTTAACGCCACAGCCTAGATAAAAATCGGATTTCATGTCTAATATATCTCTCTAATAACTTCTTCTAAATTTTTAAAATACTTAAAACATTTCTTCGTCATCTCTGTATTTAGAGAGTAGCTCTAATTTCCTATACTCTTCAGTCCCATTCATCGGCGATATAACAGATAGAAGAAAAAAGGAGATAAGAGAGATTTGATAAGTAGAATCTATCGTCGGTTATACAAAAGTAAAATATAGGAATTATAGCTTCAACAGTCTTGATGAAGAATAAGAAGATTTATATACAGGAGAGCTGGGTGGCTGTTGCCGCATCGTCAAAGCCGCCACAGGCTCACAGCCGTCAGATGGGGGGAGGTAGTAGGGAGAATAAAGTGTTATTAAGTATATTTAGAACACAGTGGAGAATAAAAATCACAAATTGAGGAGCTAATAGATGTTCTGACCGTCGAAGCGTTTAACAGTAAGCTAGGAAAGAAATTAAAGTTAAGACATGTTACTCTCTTTGATACGACTATAATTGTAATATGATCATGTTTTACATTTATTTTAACCATTTCTTGACATGATATGCGCAT
>KE372615.1:415932-436489 GCA_000418225.1 Zizania latifolia | reverse complement strand
CGAGGCGGCGCCGTGGCGACGCCCGGGGAAGACAAGGAACTCGGTAGGGATGAAGGCAATTGCCAATCTTTATTCAAGCATACCAAATAGAGTAGAGGGACTGGTTTATATAGTACCAGCCCCTCATGGCAATACAATCTTATTCAATCAATCTAATCTAATATTTCTAAACTAGAAAACAGAAAAACAGCAACTTATCTCTTAGCTGCTTGCGGACCTCTTCTCTCCTTCGGCCTGCTCTTTCTTGCGCCTAGAGTAGTGCCTGCCCCACCTGACATCTCTCCCTCCCTGGAGAAGCAGCTCGTCCTCGAGCTGAAAGGGTAGGTACAGAGTGCAGAACTCAGCCAAGGGAACCCATGTCGCCTCTGCAGCAGGGAGATCCTTCCACTGTATCAGCACCTCCTGCTGTCCTCTAGCCCATCTGCTTTGGACAGCCTTCAATGGCTCAATGCACGTCCGGCCATTGTGCATGGTTGGCAGCCTGCCCGGGGATGTTGGTGGGGTGCCATGGAAGGGTTTCAGCAGCCCCACATGGAACACATCGTGGAGACGGGCCCCCTGAGGTAGCTGCAACTGATATGCCACCTCTCCCACCCGAGCCAGCACCTTGAAAGGGCCAAAAAATTTCGGTCCCAGCTTGCTGCGCCCTTGCAATTGCAGGGAGGCCAGAGGTCGGTGGAGCAGCCTGAGCCAAACCCAGTCCCCTACTTCAAATGTGAGCTCTCGATGCTTGCGGTCATAGTGATATTTGTAGTGGTGCTATGCTTGCTCCAGTCTTTCTCGGACCTACAACAGGAACTCATCACGGTCCTTGAGCTGCTGGTGAACTGCGGGGAGTCTAGCCTCTGAATTATATGGAATCAAGGCCGGTGGTTCCCTGCCGTAAACCACATGAAACGGGGATGTCTTCAGGGAGGAGTGGTATAAAGTATTGTAGCAGAATTCCGCCCAAGAAAGCCATTGCAGCCAATGCCTCGGACAATCCCCGGAGAGGCACCTAAGGTACATGGAGATGACTTTGTTAGTGGCCTCTGATTGGCCGTCAGTCTGTGGATGGAAGGCTGATGACAAGGCCACAGTGACCCCTGCCAGGGAGAAGAGCTCCTTCCAAAACTTGCTAGTGAAAACTGGATCACGGTCACTAACGATGGAACTAGGCAACCCGTGGAGGAGGACGATGTCGTCGAAGAAAGCTCGAGCCACGGAGGTAGCTATGTAAGGGTGACCGAGGGGCACAAAGTGGGCATACTTAGAGAATCTGTCCACCACCGTCAAAATCACCGACTTGCCGTTGATGCGTGGAAAGCCCTCAATGAAATCCATTGCTATGTCAGACCATATGGAGGAGGGCACCTGGAGCGGCTGAAGAAGGCCCCCGGGTTGCAGTTGCTCCACCTTGTTTTGCTGACAAGTAACACAGGAGCGCACATGGTTCTTGACTATCTTGTGAGCTTGTGGGAGGTGGAAGTTGAGGCGAAGCCGGTGCAGTGTTTTCTCGGCGCCCTCATGGCCAGCCCCATGGGCTGCTGCCAATACAGCCGGCATGCTTAGAGACAGCGGGGGAACGTATACCCGGCCATTAACAGTGATCAGTCCTTCCACTATGCGCCATGAATCACCCTTGTTGCCGGCTGCTACTTCCTCCTTCAATGCCTGTAGAACCGGATCAGTGCTGAATTCTGCCCTTAAGTCATCAAATAGCTGGAAATTAGGGGCAGACAGTGCCATGGCTGTCCCGCAAGCCTCAGAATCTCGGCGAGACAGCGCATCAGCCACTGTATTGGCAGACCCTGGGCGGAATTTAACCCTGAAGTTGAACCCCAGGAGTTTGCTGAGCCACTAGGTCTGGGGAATTGTTGGCAGCCGCTGATCAAGCAAGAATTTTAGACTGAAGTGGTCTGTTCTGATGAGAAAAGATCGTCCCCAGAGATAGTGACGCCAATGTCGGACTGCCAGGACTAACCCGATGAGCTCGCGTTCATAAGTTGCAAGTTTGGCATGCCGTGGAGCGATTTGCTTGCTGAAATAAGCGATAGGGCCCCCTGATTGCAGCAGAACAGCACCAAAGCCTGACCCGGATGCGTCACATTCGACGATAAACTCCTGGGTGAAGTCCGGTAATTGGAGAACCGGGGCTATTGTGAGGGCCTGTTGTAGCTCCCTGAAGGCCTACTTGGCCCCGACGCCCCACCGGAAGCAGTCTTTGCGGAGGAGGTTCGTCAATGGTGTAGCAATGGCGTCGTAGTTGCGAATAAAGCGACGGTAGTAGCCGGCCAGACCCAAGAAGGCGCGTACATCACGCTCCGATCGGGGTACCAGCCACTCTACCACCGCGCGGACCTTCTCTGTGTCCATAGCTACCCCTGCAGCAGAGATCACATGGCCCAAATATGCCACCTCCTGGCGACCGAAGGCGCATTTCGACCTTTTCATGAACAGATGGTGTTCCTGCAGCTTGGTCAGAACAGCATGTACATGTTGCAAGTGTTCGGACCATGAAGAGCTGAAAATGAGAATGTCATAAAAAAAACTAGCACGAACCGACGAAGGAACGGCTTCAGTACTTCATTCATCAGCGCTTGGAATGTCGCTGGTGCATTGGTTAAGCCGAAAGGCATAACCAAGAACTCAAACAGCCCCTGGTGAGTCCTGAAAGCTGTCTTCTCTATGTCATCGGGGTGCATTCGTACTTGATGATAGCCAGAACACAAATCTAGCTTGGTGAAGAACTTGGCCCCTCTCAATTCATCAAGCAGCTCGTCGACGATCGGTATCGGGAACTTGTCTTTAACTGTTACTGCATTAAGGCCCCGATAGTCGACGCAGAAACGCCAAGAGATATCCGCCTTCTTAACCAGCAGCACTGGGGCAGAAAAGGCCGACACACTTGGCCGAATTACGCCTGTCTACAGCATTTCTACACACTGCTTTTCCAGCTCCTCCTTCTGTGCATGCGCATAGCGGTATGGCTGAACTGCAATAGGGGTTGTGCCTGGCAGAAGTTGAATCCGGTGGGGGCAGGGACGAACCGGAGGCAGGCCGGATGGAGGAGCAAACAGGTGCTCAAATTCTCGAAGGAGGTCGTCCAATACCTCCCCTACAGCAGCAAGCAGGGCTGGTGGAGTCAGGGAGGGTGCGGCTGATGTGGACCACACCACCCGGTGGTCGTCTCGGACGAAGGCGAGGGTGCAGCGGCTAAAATCCCACAAGATCGGTCCTAGGGACTCTAGCCACTGGACACCCAACACCATCTCATATGAATTGAGTGTAAGTCCATAACACTCGATCTGGAATGGCTCGCCGTGGATGGACATCTTCAGCGCCTTGCAACAGCCCGAACTGGTCAGCCTGTCGCCGTTAGCCACTGCAACTCGGAGACCTCCATGTTCAGCAAGAATGATGCCTACTCGTGCCGCCGCCTCTGTGTCAATAAAGTTATGGGTCGACCTAGAGTCTAGCAACGCGAGCAGCAGCACTCCTTGTACCTCGACGTGCAGGCGCATGGTGCGGCCATGCCTTGATTGGATGCCGGCCAAAGCATGGATGGAGATGGTGGGTTCAGTACTGCTGCCATCCCTGGAAGTACCCCTGTCATCTTCATCGTCGCTCAGCACTTCAATATCAAATAGCTGGCTGCATCTGCTCTTGTGGCCGGCTATGAATGGCTCATCACAATGAAAACACTTGCCCTCTTTTCTGCGCTGTGCGATGTCTGCAGGTGACAACTTGATGGATCGGTTGTCTGATTTATTGACTGATGCGGAGGACGCAGCCGGCCCCGATCCCACCGCTGTAGAGACCACAGTGTAGCCGGTGGTCGAAAACGCCCCGACGACCTGCTGAATTGCAGACCCGTATCTGTACGAGATGCATTGCGCTGTTCATATGCTCGTGCAAAAATAATAGCGTCGTCGAGGGAGGCCGGCTGCTGCAGAGATACATCTGTTCGAAGCGGGTGGCCCAATCCCGAGACGAACAATTGTACTTGTTGATGTTCAGTTAATGTAGTATCCCTGCAGGACAGCGATATGAAGCGCTTGCTGTAGTCGTCCACCGAACCTATGCACCTTAACATTGCTAGTTCCCCAATAGGGCTGTTGGTCAGTGGCGGCCCGAAGCGGGCATTCACTAATTTCACGAACTGGTGCCAAGTCGGTCTGCCTCCATTCAATTCCATCTTGTGAAACCACAACTGAGCATCATCAAGGAGGTAAAATGCGGCAAATGCAACCTTCTTGTTTTCCGGGGTGTGGCGGACGTGAAAATATCTCTCACATCTGTTGAGCCAAGGCAGAGGGTCCGTAGTACCATCAAATTTCGGGAACTCGAGTTTGTGGACTGTCGGTACCCCCTCTGTATGGTTCTCATTGTCGCCCTCCCCGGCATGGCGACGGCCTTGGCGTGCTCTCACGTACTGGCGTGGAGGGAGATCCCCCTGATCTGCATCCTCTCCTCCTGGGACTCGGTGGTTGGCCGGCCGCCCCCCACCCTGATCTGTTGCGGGCGCATCCGGTTGGTGGCTGGCTGCGGGCGAAAGTCCAGAATTCTGGACCAATACCTCCAGAGCAGCCACTCGGTCTTCTAGGGGTTGGATTGGTTGAAGCTTTTCCTCCATCGTGTCCAGTCTCTTGAGGATGGCCTTCAAGATCTCCTCAACGCCTGAGCCCTGGCCAGTCTCCGACGGGGTACTCATGGCAGCGGAGTTAAAACCGACACAATCTGATACCAAATTGTCACCGGCAAGGGCTCCAACCGAGTTGGTCGGAACGGAGGTACATAGTTGATACTTGAATGAAGTCACTGGCCAAGGCCCTGGTCCTCTCCGGCGAGGCGGCGCCGTGGCGACGCCCGGGGAAGACAAGGAACTCGGTAGGGATGAAGGCAATTGCCAATCTTTATTCAAGCATACCAAATAGAGTAGAGGGACCAGTTTATATAGTACCAGCCCCTCGTGGCAATACAATCTTATTCAATCAATTTAATCTAATCTTTCTAAACTAGAAAACAGAAAAACAGCAACTTATCTCTTAGCTGCTTGCGAGCCTCTTCTCTCCTTCGGCCTGCTCTTTCTTGCGCCTAGAGTAGTGCCTGCCCCACCTGACAGAAGGTGACCTTCCAAAACGGTATAATACACCATCCCGTAGCTGTCAGAAGTTGAATCACTTAACTCTAGTGAACTGTGGCCTGTTCTGCTAGCTCCCCTGTGTGCATCTGAAGGTGAAACTTCAGTTCAGTCCTGGGGGTCAGTAGTCTGAATGCCTGATTGGATGATTCAATCACCTGTGCTGTGTTCGTCGTGGTTACCAGCTTTTGCCCTAACCAAACAAAAGATGTGGTGCACTGTTGTCATCAGAAGGCTCACCATTCCAATCAGTGGGTAGAACAGTGTGCGCTGTTGCATCAAGCTTCGCTTCTTCTCCTTTCGTGCCAACCCAGGACCTCGACAGCATCAGTGGCCCCTCGAATAGTACCCCGTTTGGCCAGAGACACACGGCCGGGCCAGCACCGAGACGAGACATCTAATTACCTCCAAAACAGCAGGATTCAAAGCCGTCCTCTTGTAAAGAACAGTGTTGCTGTCGGTCGGGGCCAATGTAACCGATCTGTCTGTAGACTGAACTGTGCCAATTTTGATGATTTGTTAGACGCGTCGCGCTAATCCTGAGCTGGTGTCACATTATTGCAGTATACAGGCGATCGATCAAGCGTTTCTTTCTCTCTTCAGGCCGTCAAATCCGAAAAGAACTGTCGGCCGGTAATGCCGGTAATCAGTGAGGATTAAGTGCCTGTCAGCATCAGTACCCGAAGCAGTACTGCTGCTAGGAACGATGCATGTCCGGATGTCCCAGTATATGCTAGTAAAAGGAAATGCCAATAGATTTGGTACATGCTCTAGAAGATGCTCGCCTAATGGGGGTGACTGGAAAGTATACAGCGAAGGACGACTGGACATGGACACATAGGCTTGAATCGATACGGAAGTCGTAAAGCAAATCATGTCATTAGGGCATGCAGCAAAGTAGCAAACACACGGCATTTGCCCGGAACTCTGAAGAACCAACGAATTCGTTTGCATGTAATGGCACCTTTCATTCGTCAAATTAGGATAGACCTCGTCCAGTGGTTGTTAAATCGGTCTTTCGCTGCCTCGCTGGTGCGCAGGATTGATGGATGTTTGCCTCTGGAGACGATCGACCGAGCGTGACCGTAGTTAACTGTTATGGCATCACCATGACAATCGTGTTGCATTGGTCGCAACTTGCACTTGTATGCAGGCTGCAGCTAGCTACCAGCCAGCGTAGACGTGAAGCCGGCCATAGGCTTGTAGCCTGTTGCGACTAGCGAGTACCGGCCGTTTTCGGCTGACGTACGTGTATGGAGTGATTTTCCTAAAGAAAGCATAAAGGACTGTAGAATGTAGTTGTAGCGATGATTTCGACATGCTCTCCACATCAAGGGGACGCCTGGCGGATTCAACTAAACAACCGTAGGCACTATGTATATTACCACTCTTAACGAGAACTTTTTTTTGAATGCAAGCGACTGCGATATATTAAGAAGGGAAGAGAAAAGGTTTGAGGTACAAAGCTACGTCTCACGGTACAGAGCAGGAGACTTGTATAGAAGGGGGGAGGGGCAGTAAACGAAGATGAAAAAAGCTAAGGAAAAAAAGATGAAAACGAACAGCAGAGGCTACAAGCCGAGCGCGAAAGTAAAAGCGTCAAAATCTTAACGAGAACATCATTTACACATATATAAAAAATGCATGATTACATCAACGCGATGTATAAACCGTCGACAAAATCTATACCGCCGGAATCTCATTTCTTCTCGATGCACAATAAAGATACTCCTACGGAACTGGGCGAATTATTTTGACGAGGGTGCAGAGATTTTTATTTTTCACTGGCTCCGGAGTCCACTGAATGCAATGTTTTTACGTTGGTCATTGCCCGCCTAAACCCTAAATATATGGTATCTATGGGTGATGTCTTGAATGAAAGAGAGAATAAGATTATCGAAGATATAACCTCGGGGCACTTTCCGAGTGTATTTATGGTGATCAGATAGAAGACGGGGTCGAAAAGACAGAGCATTAAATACGACCTGGAAGGGGTCCTAACTGCCAGGGCCCGAAAGGACGCCTGACTGCCAGGGCCTGGAAGGACGCCCGACTACCAAGACTCAGGAGGGCGCCCGGCTGCCAGGACTCGGGAGTACACCCGACCGATTGCGTAAGAACAACAGTATCCTACGCCGATCTTCAAAAAATATTTTCATCCAATCATCGATCTCCTCTCCCCTACCAGCAAGTCTTACGCCGATATCACGACCACAATGTGCGTGGTCAGTCATTTCAAGTCGGCGACCTGGTCCTACGCCGAGTACAGTCTGCAGTTGGTGTACACAAGCTTTCTACTCCGTGAGAAGGTCCCTTCATCGTAGCAGAAGTTACCCGACTAGGCTCTTATCGACTGATGCGTGAAAACGGCCAACGTGTCCCTAATTCTTGAAATATCGAGCATCTTCGTCGTTTTTACCCATGATGTTACAAGCTGCGTATTTTTATCTTGGGTTAATAAAGATGTTCTTTTCAAGTCTTTATTATTATTATTTCTTCATTCTTGCCAGACCCTGAGTGCTTGAGTTCTCATCACTTTAACCCAAAGCCTATGACCCACTCTAGGTTTAATGAGTACTTATTGAGATTTGTTGCACACTCGGGGGCTCGTCATTCGCCATACTGTTTGCCCGACCTTCTTCTTTTGTTATTTTCGACTACTTATGAAGTTGAACGTTCCGTATGCACGTACGCGGCTCAGTTCCCTACGCTGCGAACAACAGCTATACCAATCACTCGGAAATCAAAAAGTGGTGGTCGGACACAGTACAAATTTCATTCCAAAATATAATTGCATTAAAACTTAACTATATACATAGTTCTTTCCGCTACATATTTTTTATCTACTCGGCAGGTTTTTTCGGATACGGCTCTAAGTCTTGAACAAGCACGGCCACCGTATCCGCCACCTCCACGTAGATCCGCTCCACGTCAGACTCCTCGACATTCACCGTTCACCCCGCCTGGATGTGATCCATCCGAGCAGTCGGGTATAGCGCTTGGACTATGCCGAGCGCGTGAGTGGCCGTCGACCACATGAAGTCCCGAGCTTGGTCCCGAAGACGTGTCGTCGACCCTTGGAGCCACCCCAAAAAATGCTCCATCGTCCACTCGGCGTTGGCAGGCTCCTCGTCAATCATCTTTACGAGTGTCTCCACCTCCGCCCGGACGTGGTCAAGCTGCGCCTGAGTATTGCTCAGGCGCAACTCTAGGTCGGCAAACTGAGCGTTCACCCGTTGATGCAGTTCTGCAACGCATCAAGACAAGTGTCAGCCAATATTCCAATTCAAAATGATTGACGATGATATTATACGACCGTACTTTTGTACTCACCGACTGCTTCATCGGTCTTCTTCTGAGCGACTGTGGCGGCGGCCTCGGAGGCGGTGATCTTCTTCTTTAGCTCGGCCGCCTCGGCCTCAGCTTTCGCCACCCTTTCCTTGGCCTCATCACGTTCGGCCACGGCCACCTCCGCCGCAATGACCGACCGCTCAGCCATGGCAGTCGCCGTCTCTAATTGGGCCTCCAGGGTCGCCCAGTCTATTAATCGTCATGATTAAGACTAATGCAACGCAGATACCGCCAACAGCTTATGAAGTGGCTAGATACTTACCGGAGGATCGGATGTCCAACTAGGTGCGGAGGATCTCATTGTCCTTCTCTGCCATCCTCCAGGCGGCCTCCCTCCTCGCCAGCTGCTCCGTTAATCGCTGCAGCAAGTACACGGTCAGCTATAAATGACGGATTATAAATAAAAATTCATGTAAGCCTGACTTACGACGGTCGCAAGGCCGAGACGGCTGAGTGCGTCAAAGCATTCTACCAACCCCCGATGCACTTTAGCGCCAACGGGGGCTGGGCCGCCTCCTGACCCCGCCCCTTCTACTGCTAGGGGCACTTCATTTTCCACCTCCCCTACTTGGGGGTTGGCAGTCGGCTGCTCTTCCATCGCTGTGTCATCGGTCGACCTAGCCGCAGTCGGCACGGCTCTGACGTCGGTCGGGGCACCACTGCTCAGCGCAGCAGCAGTCGATGCCCCCGTAGTCGGGACCTCCGTTGGTCGGCTCTTGGGGGCTGGGGCAGCCACGGTCGGCCCGACGGCGACTGTGAAGATCACCACATCAGTGGTCACCATGGCCACCGCAGCTATTGTCGCACCCACCGGTGCAGTCACCGTCGCGTTGTCCCCTCCGTCGACCACCCCGGAGCCACTGGCCGCTGACGGGCTAGTCACGCCACCATCATCGGGCAACGGTGCCGGCACGCTGACAAATAAAATAAAGGTTAAAACTATAGCCTTTAAGGTGTTCATCAAGGCCGGCAAGATATCAACTCACCAGGTGGACCTCCGAAACGTGCTCCTTTTTACCCGCCGGTGTAGGCCCGATGGGCATCCCAACGACGGAGGAGGTGGAGGAGGCGGTGGTGGAGGCGTAGGCGATGATGATCATGCCATCACCACCCCACCAGCCGCCCCGACGTCGGACGTCTCCGAATCGGCACCGACCTCTCCATGAAACGAAGATGGCACCTTGGGTTTTCCCTGCGATGTCACCTTCGTGCGTGGCTTTTTCACCGCAGGAGGACAAACGTCTTTGTCCTTTCTCTTCTTTGTTCCGATCGGTCCGATCGGCTGATCGATGTCCTTCTGCTTGACTGCGCGGGGCTGCTCGGGCAAAGGCGCCAGCGAGCAATAAGCTTCTCGCCCCTGCAATACAGACTCCATTAGTACCCAACAGGTGATATTATCAAACATTAATGCAAAAATAACAAACAAGAAGCAAGGCCCTACCGCCGGTCGAGGATTCAGCAACTTGTACGAGCGCGGGCTGTCCTCATTCCTGATCGCCGTCTTGGGGGCAAGGAGGTCCCACACTCGCTTGGTGCCCTCTTCTGCGGACAGGGGTTCGGCGGACTCCCGAGAGGGATCCGATCGCCCCGCATACTCGTACCCCGACCGCGCCCGGTTCTTGCAGGGCTGAACGCGGTGGAGTACAAAGCTAAGGACCACGTGGACCCCAGTCAGTTTCTGCTTCCGAAGCTCGCTGTTTTCTTGGACAAGCTCGGTGACCTACGCCTGATCCTCTGACCCGCAATGGTCCGACCAGGTCAAGGCCTGGACCGGCACGCGGTCGATCTTCGGTAAAAGGGCTGGCTCATGGTTCCCAACGTAGAACCACTGGGAATACCAGCCCTTGTTCAACGTCGGGAGGGAGACGGTGATGTACTCCGCTGTCTTGCCATTGTGGAGCTGAATCCCAGCTCCACCAACAACCCTCTTCTTCAAAAACCACAAAGAAAAGAAGTAGCAGAAGAGGTTGAAGTGAGGATCGATGCCGAGGTAGGCCTCGCAAATATGGATTAAAATGGAAATATGGAGAATAGAGTTGGGGGTGAGATTGCAGAGAGAAATATTGTAGTGGTGGAGGAGACCTCGAAGGAAAGGGTGCACCTGCAAGCCTAATCCGTGCTGAAAAAAGAACTCGAACACCACCAGTTCGTTGGTGTTTGGGGTTGGAAAGTTTTCTCCCACCGCTGCGCGCCACAAGGACAGCTCCTTCGCCGGGAGGACTCCAGCATTCTCCAACAACTGAATCTTCCGCTCCGAGGCGCCCAACCTCACGAACTCCTTGGAGCGGTCGACGCCGACGCTAGAGTCGGTGGTCGCTATAGAAACGGTACACGACGGTGCAGGTGGCTTCAAGTTGAAGAGGCGTCGACCCTTACGAAGACACACTACGCAATGACAGTGGTGACCGGGATAGCGAGGTGCCAGCGGGAAATCTTTGCACAAGAGGAAGAAGATGAACAGCGGAAGCGTGTGGCGAACGAAGCGCTAAAGGGGCTACTTATAGCCGACAACACGACGGTTCGGGCCCCCACTTCACCGCAATCGCCTCGGGACAAGCCCGCGATTATTTTTCGCCGGTCAAACCGCCGCGACGACCTCATCTAGCCGCTTAAAGCAGATCGGATGGTTACGCACGAGAGCCGAATTAACGCCTGCCGCTCCAACCGACATCCGCCTGTCGGAGCGCCTGTGAACTCGCGCGCATCAAAACGAATCTATCAAGATCTCGTCCTCTCGGCCAGGCGCCACTTCACGAAGACCGTCGTGGACCCCATGTACTCCATTACTCCTGCAACCGCCAGTCTGACACCTTTTCCCGCCGAAACCTCCGTGGACCCCACGTACGCCTGTAGTTGCCAATATGCGGCAACTGGCGTCTGTTTCGCCAAAATCTTTGTGGGCCCCATATCCCTTTGCAGCAACCGGTGCCTTTTTCACCAAAATGCTATAGGACCCACCTACTCCTCCGTCTCCGACAACTCCGCCTGACGTCATGGGGCCCACTTACTCCTCTACTCCTATCAACTCCGAATGACGCCATGAAGGGCTCATATACTCCGATACGCCAATAGACTCCAGTAAACGCCTTTTCGTCAAAATACCGGAGATTTAAAATATCTCTCAACTCCAATGAAAGCCTGATCGTCAAAACGCTCGGGGGCTCAAATTTCTCCTGCTTCAATAATAATGGGACAAGATTTTAGAGCTTGAAGCCTGTTTCTCCAAACAAACCTTCAAGCTCGGGGGCTACACCCGGCAGGTGCCCCTGCCTAGTCCATAAAGAAAAAATTCATCAAAGTCGGCGCTCTTTACAACTTCTTGACTCCATCCAGAGAATTATCGTCTTTCTGCCGCAAAGAGCTCGAGGGCTCCTGTCTGGGATATGACCCTGATGCACTTTTCGAGTGCATTTATGGTGATCAGATAGAGACGGGGTCGGAAAGACAGAGTATTAAATACGACCTGGAAGGGGTCCTAACTACCATGGCCCGAAAGGACGCCTGACTACTAGGACTTAGAAGGGCGCCCAGCTGCTAGGACTCGGGAGTACACCCGACCGCCAGGACTCGGGAGTCCGTTCAACAGTCAGTCCACCTCATCAATGACAATAAACTCTAGGCCATAACAGTCAAATTAATATAGCGAATAACCGCTGTAATTATTAATCCACGATCCCAGATAATTTAAATCGATTTAAAAGGGATTAATAGGGTTAATTACACCCTAAATGGTAACCCCTCAATCCCTACAGTATATAAAGGGATTGGGGGCACCTTTTACAGAGAGGTTTGTTCAGACTCACGCACATATGCTTAAGATCCATTTCAGGCTCTTTTGCTCATATTCACACACATGACTAGGGTTATTATCCTTCGGGAGGCCCGAACCTGTCTAAAAATCTCTGTCTCTTTCTGTTGTGAGACAACCATTGAATCACGATCACAAACTTCTCCATATACCTACACAAATCTTATCCGTGGATAACCCCATAGGATATTGTTGTTCTTACGCAACGACAAAGACACCATCCATAAACACCACTTTCTCAATGGATAGTTTCTTCAAAAAATATTTTCATCCAATTATCGATCTTCTCTCTTCTTACTCTTTTTTTTTGTTTTCATGAAGAGCTAGTTTCTTACGTAAGACTCAGTTTTCATGATTTTTTTCTCTCTCCTCATTAATTTACTTGTCACATCAGTTTTTTCTTACATGATAGTCTATTTAATATCATAAATACTAGATGATATGGAGAGCTAGAAATGCCCTGACTAGCTACTGTCCACCGACTGGATCCGGTCACCAGACGTCGGTTCCAATCGTGTCAACCTCAGGAAATTGTTGCCGATTTCAGGACTCGGCAACCGACGCCCTGCCAGTTTACGAGATCCAAGAAGGTTCTAGAAAATATCATCACCCCCGCGCGTTGGCCTGTCCGGCCGGCAGGCGGCAGCCAGCCGCAACCTCTCCCACGCAGAGAACAACCCTGTCGCGCTCGCGTCCTTGACCCCTCCCTCTCGCTCAGCTCTCCCTACTCACCTACCACCAAAACCAGCAGCTGCGCGCGCGCGGGATGGATAGCGGAAACGCGGTCGGGTTCACCCACAGGCCGGGGCGCGGAAAGCCAAACTGCCCCGCGTGCGAGCACGCGCACTGCGGCGTTGCCTCGCGCGGCGGCGCGACACGCCACCGCCACGTCTGGCCTGGCCTAGTGGCCTGGACAAACCACATGGAAGCTGGATGGATATACGTACATGCAAAAATATATGGCACGGAGTAATAGTTGGAGATACTGCTACTAGCTTGGATGTACTAGGGTACTACCAGTAGCACTGACCAGCAGCAATGCACTGCCAGCGCTGCGCCGCTGCATGGCCACCGCTTATAGTAGTACACTGTACTGCAGCGCGCAACGTTCCCCATGCGTTTCTGCTGCAGTGCAGAGACTAGCTAGCGGCCTGGACTGAATGCATCTTCTTTTTAAAAAACGGTGGCCATTGCGCCAAGACGCCAAGTATAATCCTGATCTCTCCACGCTTTACGGGACGAGAGGCGAGCTAGGCGCCACGGCGATCGTCGCGCTCGCGGCTGGCTGCAGTCGGTTGATCGCCGCCGTGCCATGCATGCACGCATGCGTGGACACTGGACAGGGCCCTCGCCAGCTGCGCCTGGTAGTAACCGAGCCGACAGATCCTAGTGCGGGCCGGCGCGCGCGGCGTTACGTGCCACTGCCACCAAACCAGAGAGCACAGAACAGAGGGACGTGGTGCACCCACGGGCCGCAGGTGATCGACCCAGGCCGTGGCGCGGGTGCAGAGCAGCAGCAGAGCGACGCGTGCATATGCCAGCCTCTGCTGGCTCCAGCTCTCGCCGATGCGTCCGTCCAAGCTGCACGCCTCGGTCGCGCGGCCGCCCGCCCCGGCAGCTCGGCGTGGCTCTGGAACCGCGCGCTGCAGCTGCTATCTCTTATCTCTACGCAGCAGCAGCACTGCTGCAGCGGCGTCGTCCGTCCGAGGACGTCCCGTCAGTCCACGCGCGTCGAAACACTTGTTCCTGCTCCTGTCGTTTCGTGCGGATTTAAAACTGCCTAGTGATTCTAGTCACTAGTGACATAAGCAGACGGGATGAGTGAGCGTTACGGCTTGACGAACCGGGTCGGGTCGGGTCGGGTCGGGAAGGCCAGGGACGTCGTTTTGGTATGTTTTCTGTGTGCAACAGCATGGGTGGGACGGAAGGGGCCTGCATGATCTTATCCAGCTACAACGTCGGGAAAATGACGCCTTGCCATATGGCGCCATATTATCGTCTATCCATGTAGAGCCATGTTAACACACCAGTCGATCAATTATCGATGCTCCTCCTCTGGTTTGCGGAGACTCGCAGCCTCATGTCACCTAATATGTGTTAGCATCAACTTTAATTATGATATTTGACCCTACTGAAGTGTGTACATAGAGAAGAAGCTAATTTCAAGATTTTTGTGGTAGGAATTCTCAGGACCGATTCTAAACAAAATTTATAGAATATCTACCAAATGGGTACAAATAAAAGTGCTTCATAATAAAATTTAGAAAAATTAATTATCTTTTTTTACGGTGGGATATAATCGGATGAAACCTCGCTTCCCACGAGAACCAAAGTAACAAAAATTAAAAATACTAATATATATTTAGGAAAAATGTTTATACATGATTAAAGTATACCGGCACACCATACAATATATGTAATATGATTCATAATTTATATTATTTATTTATTTCTATTTATATAGTTTTAGATTATATAACATATGTCATCACATATATAATATAATCCAAACAAAGACAATGATAAAATGATTATTAATTTCAGACCAATATACTCTCTCTTATAAAAAATAGAATCTACTCATCTATTAAAAAAGTTCACAACTAAATATAATTCATTATACAATCACTATCAACAGATTTAAAATATAGAATTATATCAAATATGCCCTATGTATAGACCCACCCACCCTACCCACTCAGTACTGATATGATACCTATTAGGGTCTGCTAACTGTTCACTGCTCAGTAGGGTAGTTTGCCGTTGCATCATTGGCAATGATCTAACTAGCTAGTGTTGCACAGTAATAAGGTGTCGCGCTCGTACGTCCAAAAGAATAATTCATCATCTTTAGCTACTGCAGAAGAGACCGATGGTTTTTCCCATTTACACTCCTGTTGAATGAGATCAAAAGATATACCAGTTCATTTTTTCTGGAAATATATGGCAATATGAATTATATTTTCGCTGGTCCTGTTCTCCACATCAAAAAAAGAATTGACATTTGCATGCATGTCACCACAAGATTTTTTCTGAATTTCTTCCTTTCCGCAATTCTGCATAAAACAATGGTACGCCCACGGCGCAAGTAAGGTTGAAATTCCCATACTTGAAAGGTATTGGGAAACTGAACGTTCACCGAAAGGTTTTGGGTCCATTTCTATTTCTAGCTGGGTTAGCTTATTTGAATAGGTTTATTTTATTAAGATTGATTGCATTTCTTAAAGTTTTTGAAGCATAAATACAGGAGCGTACCTGGAAAGATCTCAGCTTATTGAATAAAGATCGAGAACATTCCCCTACAGTGCCTCTGTTTTGTGATTATTTATCAATTTCCCCTACATCAGTGCCTATATTTGTGTGATTGTTTGCCCATTTCTACTACCTCAGTGGCTCTATTTCTGTGATTATTTGTACATTTCCACTACCTCAGTGCCTCTATTTGTGTGATTATTTATCTACTCTTGTATACGGAATCTATAAACTACACCAGTGGCATACGTTTCTGAGCATGTTATTAGTACGACATGTTCTTGAAACTATGTAAGGCTGAATCTCATTGTTAACTGAATTTAGAAAGATTCAAAATAAAAAAATAAATACCCAATATCTTGCTGGCATAAGATATTGGGTATTTCTAGCTTTCCTTCCTCCAAAATTTGCTATATGTTAGGAGAAAAGCCTTAATGTGTGATTGTGGTAGAATAAAGATTATAACAACTAGTCGAATCTTGCATAAGTTCATGTCATCGTGTAAATACGACAGTCCTCTACGGGGTTATCCACGTATGTGTTTTGTGTAAGTGTAAGGGGACGACTGTGGTCGAGATTCAATGGCTGCCTTAAAAGAATACGAGACACGAGAATTATATAGGTTCGGGCCTCTCGGAGGATAATAACTTTAGTTCTGTGTGTGGATATATGAGTCTTTAGGGCTTGAAATGGCCTTAAGCATATCAGCATGTGTAGCCAAAAGACACGTCGTGCCCGTAAAAGGTTACCCCGAGCCTTTTATATACTGCCAGGACTGGGGAGTTACCGTTTAGGCTTTATGTGTCCTATTAAGTCCCTTTGTAACAGTTAAAACGGTTGGGACGTGGACTATTAACCCTAGCGTTACTCGCTGTCTTAATTGAACAGTTATACGCTCGGATTTTATTGTCATTGATGGGGCGGTCTAGCTGTCAGCGTTGACTGTTCGAGTGCCTACGATCAGGCCATCTTCCCGAGTGTGGGACTCGGGAGCTTTTCAGACTACCGACCGCCTCTTCGGCTATTGAATGATCCGACCCCTTTTGGGTCGTCTTTAATGCTTCGTCTCCCGACCCCTCCTTCCACTTAATCGTTATCACCGTCGTGAAGTACCCCGGGGTCATATTCCCGACAGTTAGCATTATCCAGATCCCCTTAGATCACATCAACTTCCTCCCATCCTCTTTACATCGGACACTAGCTCCTTATATACTACTAAGGATTCTCATCGGGATACAATACCTCACACCTCACTTTCTAAATACATTATTATTGTGCCTATCGTACCTATACTAATGCCTTGTCATATTGCTGGTCTTATCAACTTGGGACGTCCTGTCCCTGTCCGCCTGACGGATTAACAGAGTGTTGCTACGATGATGACATCGGATACGAAAGATCATCTATATTAGACGCAAGTGATCTTCATCAAGCGCACATATTAAATATAGGTTAACATAGTTCTTTAGACCGCGCTGTGTCTAGTGCACCCATTTGGTCCATGGTGCCCATGGAAACCAGTCCCTCAACTAGCCGAGTGATGGACATATTTCATATGGTTTGGTGGTTGGGTTGCCACCATGTTCGGTTGTACAACCACACCATAGTCCACCCGTGGTCGTGTTCGAGTAGAGGCTTCTTGTCATCGGATAAAAGATCTTTCATAGTCAAACCTCGCTATGGGGCCCACAACTATATGATTTATGCTTATCATACGAAGGATGAATCTCATATTTAGGAAGGGCATATGATAACTATGTTCCGTGGAACTAACAAGTGGGCTTTTCCCATAGCATACATGCCTCGTTTTAAAGATCATATTATTGAATAAAGACGTGCTTTTTTAAGAAGGCTACACAGGCCCGGCTTTAATTAAAAGCCATGTGGCGGAGATGCGATACGAGGATTTTCCAGAAGGTACTACTCTCGTCCAAGCAAGCTTAACCAGGGGCGGAGGGAAGGGGGGCGCGCAGGGGCCTGGCCCCCCTAACGATTCTCGCTATGCCCGATTCTATTGCTTTGACTGGCTGAACACAGTTTAGTTCGCCTAAGCCAGGTAATAATAAGCTCCCTTCCCTTTGCTTTGTTGGGAGAGATGTCACGGAGTACGTAACATAAACATCGTGTATACTAAAAAACTGAAAGCAAAAAGCTAATTACAACCTTCACGTAGTTAGAAAAAGAGTAATCGTCTCTAATATAAACTTAGATTGTTAGTCTAAATTTAAACACTTTAAGGGCACCATTATGGGTCATGCAGGTCCATGAGCAGATGAGAAGGCCTATCTTCTATTATTATACTGTTTGTATAACTAGCGCAACAATAAAAAATACATTCTCAGCTTGAAACTCAACTTACTGAAAATATATATGAAAAATCCTAGTCACTATTACTAGCTAGCTTGTAGAGATGATGCCACGATCTTGTTGTCCTCATTTTCCTGTAATGTATTTATATATTGATGTGATCATATAGTTGATGTGTCATAATCTAATTTCTCTTTTTAATTACAGTTTGGTAGTAATTAGTCGTTGATTTATTTAGCATTTCACTATAAACCGATGAATCTATAGTTTTTATAAGACGGTTAATCTAAGTTTTGGTTGTGAGTTAGCCTCCCTCATGTTAGATTTCTACCTCCACCCCTGAGCTTAACATTAGAGTTATGACAGGATCCGGTGTTTTAGTGCTCACGGTCCTTTCATTGTGTGATTATTCATCTACACTCGTCTATGAAATATCTGAAAGTTTCCTTAGTGTTTGTTCAAGAAAGGGAAAACGTACATGTGATCGATCTGATTAACCAACCTCAAACAGGTGCACTCAAAATTGTCACACCTTGAAGGAACAACCACGCACTCTCCCTCCCCTCTCTGATGCACCTAGCTTCTTCTAACCCCAATTTCTTTTTCTTATCCACGGCAAAAGAAAGAAAAAGAACACAAGAGAATAAAATAATTAGTACGGTAGTACTAGTACTAATTTTAATCCTACTGCTGGTTATACCAACTGCCGGCCGGGAGTCTGCTAGCTCAGCTCGCCGCCGGTCAGTTCAGTCCTCGAAGCCGGTCTTCTTCCAGACCGCGTCCCTGACACGGCTGAGGTCGCGCCCCTTGAGCGTCCTCCCGATCCCCTCATGCACCGACAGCGACGCCGCCCGGCTGCGCCACGCCAGCTCGTGCGGCGGTATCACCATCCCGCCGCCGAGGCCGGCCACCTTGCCGTACTCGTAGTCGTCCTCGTCGTCGTCGCCGTGGAGCCCCCACTCGGCAGCGGCCTGGTGATCCCTGTACTCGACCCCAAGAATTTTCTGCCAGTCCGGTATGTTCAGCGGGAGCGAGCCTGGCGCGGAGCCGGCGGCCCGATCCATCGGCGCCTTCCGGCCGGCGCGGGCAGAGGGGATCGGGCGGCCACGGGCTCCTAGCTCGGCGGGGATGGAGTCAACGCAGGCCACGCTGAACGAGCCCCACACGTCCGACTCGTCGAACTCCTCCCCCGCGCCGCCGGAGCTGCCGGGACACCTCGCCGTGGAGCCCCTGGACGGCGCGAACATCCGGTAGGCGTGCTTCGCCGCCGCCGACCTCGTGCTCCCAGCCATACCTGCCGCCGATCGATCGGTGTGCAGGGTAATTTAGTTCGCTTTACCGCGACTACGGCCGCTCGCAACGACCGATCTTTGCAGGAGAGCGCGAGAATGTCGTGAGGCGACTGGCGAGTAAAGGATTTGAAGTTTGTGTGGGTTTGGTTGTTCACGTTGGATTTTATAGGAGCTGGAGAGGAATGGAATATTGCTCTTGTGTGGGCGGGTTCGCGGGGTGCCGTGCGTCACCGAACGAAAGCGGATATGACTGTTTTTGGAATGACGCTTCTGCCCTCGGTCGTTCGCGATGCCACGGCTTTAGCACGGTGAGAACACTGTGGGCGCTTGGGTGGCCATGAGTCACGTGACACGTCACGCGTGAGCCGGGGAGAGTTCAGACGATTCACCGGTGACGTGTCCACCAGACAAATCGTACTACCAGCTTCACGCAGAATTCTGAAAAGAGGCAGAAGTCACAGGAGTAATAATTGGCTGAGGGCATTACCGAAATTTCGTCATAGAGTAGCAAGTTTTGCAAAAGAAAATACTAATATCCGGGGGCCCACCGCCCTCGACGCTGTCGCTGCACACACAATGGCGACATGGCCCTCCCGCTGGGTGGACGGGTCCGCGAAGGCGACACGTGGTCTTGCCCTCGGCTGTCGCCTCGTTCGCTGCCGGTGGCCTCGGACCCGCGTGGGCGCGTGAATTGGGCGAAAGGGCCCAACGGTTGGATGGTAGCAGAGACTGGGCCGGTTGAAAGACATGCAATTTGAGGGCTAGCTTGATTGTTACTAGTAAATCAAACATCTCTTGATTTTTCTCTACCAAAATATTAGCAATACCAATATGCTGCTCTATTATTGACACCAAATCAAACTGTCTTCCTTAACTCTATACAATTACGCTGGTCAAAGCTAGTTTAGCTGATGAGGGCCATAGGCAGTAGCCGTTGGAACAAATGAATCTTATATTTTTTTGCGAGCTAGAATCTTATACACTTAAGCTTTATTAACTGTGGTAGCTTTATAACTGTAGTATTATTTCCCTCGATGGCATGCTGATTTGATGAATGTATAAAAGACGAGACTACAACGGTTTTCAACCCTCTTCATATCATGTAGAGACAACGTTGTAGGGAACTTCTATAATGCATGGAGTTGTCTCCGATAGGACGCAATTCTTGCCCACATGCTAGCAATTGTGGAGCCAAGAGATGGCGAATAAGAAAGCTATACCTATACGTCGGCATCGTATCTTGTGCCATGGGTTATTTCACTCGTCTGTTCACCATGGGTCAATAATGGTTCCGTTCTTTTTCATACACATTAGCAAATTAAATATCTATTTGTATGAGAATACAAATCTATTTGTACGAGAATAAATATCTATTTGTATGAGAATAGATGCTGTTTTAATGCTCTTCGATAGCTACACTCACTA
>KE372615.1:347979-363531 GCA_000418225.1 Zizania latifolia | reverse complement strand
GGGGGGTTGTGTTGAGACCAGAACATGCTTTCTTTGTCCTGGCGTCCATCGCATCTATCACCGTCAGTGTCAGCCCGGTGAGGCTATCCGCTCGACAGATAACTACAGTAGAGAGACACTTGTTGCATGTTGTTTGCGTGAAACAGTGAAAGCAAACACAGACATAAATGGAAGCAAAAAGATTAATGTGATGCTAATCCTAGTCATTTGTCAAGCCTTTTCTGTATTTCTGTTGCTTTCTGTCAGTGTTGCTCTGCAGTTTACGGCTGGTCCGTCTGAATTCCCATATAATAAGTATTTTCGCTACACATAAAAGCACAAGCAAATTACTGCACATGAGGATCATAAACAATTGAGCATCCCTCGTCATCACCGATAAATCAGTGGGCGGTGATGAGCAATAAATCCATAACTATCCATGGCTTCTAGTTTCATCCCATCGACGAACACGAACAGTACAGAAGCTTGTGACAGAAAAGGTAAAACACAATGAAGAGTTAATCATGAAACAACTGGTAAAGTGTAGTATAACCAACCTAACACAAAGTTTACGATTTTGCCCCGGGGCCACGTGATATAAGCACACCCAGACATGGCTACGCCAAGGTAGAGGCAGGCGGGAGTCCGGAGACTATTCTCTCGCGGCTGGAGAGTGCAGCAGTAAAAAGATTCCTCCCCTTTTTTCGAAGGAGACGCAGGCACGCTCACGCAGCGCAGGTAAAACACGGAGCTCCGTTCTCTGTTGCTTTATTTTTCCTGTGCTTATAGTTCTTAATGATTAATAATGTCAATAAGTTAGCTAAGCTGATTGAAGAGAATCATTAGGGCAGGGGGGCGGACCGGAATAGAAAAGACTGTTTTTTCGGGTTCTCAACCTCGATCGCATCGATCGGTTGTGGCATAAAAAAGGGGAGAAAACCAAATTTTTGGGGGTCAGGGGAAGCATCGATCGGCATAAAAAAAAGGAGAAAACGACTTTTTTTTTGTGTGTGTTGGAGGGGAAGCATCAGCAAGTGTGAGCTTTCCTCATCTCATCTTCTCCTTGGCTTTAAGTTTCCTTGCCCTCTTTTGAGTTTTGAAGATGAACATGTCTAGAAATTTCCATTGGGGTCTGTAATTGGGGGAAGAAGAAGATGGGGCAAGCAGTTTTATATAGAGAGAAAAAAAAAATCCGATTTTGGGCTGGACTGTGGATTAGTAATGTAGTAGGAGTCTGAGATTGTTCTGTGTTTCTCCCTCCGTTTCTCCCCTCTTGATTCTTGATTTTTGACCAGTTGATTCGGATTGTGTACTCTTGTTTTTTTTTATCAATTTAACATGGAAAATGGTTGCCCTTCACTATTTTCTTATCTAACCAACTATTATTCCTTCTATAACTTCTTTTATTTGCTCAACTTCGTTTGATGCAGAATACTGAATGCCTACCTATTTTCTCCCGGCGTTATTTCTTGTTCATCCACCTCTGTTTTTCTCCCTGTCGGGATATCTCCTACTTTATAGAAAAATGTTCTTGATCAAGAATTTACAAACAAATATCGTGGATGTGCTCCTAAATCTCTCCCTAGTTCCATAGGTCTCTTTGGCTCAGCAATTTGCTGGAGGGAATATCTGTCCTCTGCACTTTATTCGTCCTGTTTCGTTTGTTCCATTCCTGAATCCTAATCCAGTTACTCCTCCATTCACATTGCCATTGCTTACTTAAGCCCTCACTGAACAGAGTAAAACCATCTTACTGCAAATTCATCTCGAAGTTGTGTTATTGATCAAAGCTCCTGTTCAATGATGATCTTAATTCTTACATATTCACATCATAAAAACTTCCTCTCCTTCTGTATAGAGATATTGCTTTGAAATTTAGATGTTAGTCATGTATGGAGATTGGAGAGGCAAATGGGCAGAGTGAGAAGAAAACTACATTTGGGCCCTCAGCAGCTAGTCCTTCTGTTTCGGAAGTTGTTGCAATCAAGCTGCTATCTTCGTCTGTGATCTGTCCTCTTCCTCTTACTATTCTGCTAAGTGGAACAGTGACTGAAGACAAAGAGCTTAGAATGGAATGTAGGGCCCACAACTCAGCTGCACAATGGGAATACCTGAGTTTTGCTGACCATTGTTCAGACATCCTTGAAAAACCTGAGAAGTGGATAGAAGGAAAACAAGGATGTTTGAATTATTAATTTAGCGGTGGATTTGATCTAATTTTGAGCAAACTGTCAAAGTGAAGACAAAGGCAACCTCAAGTCCATAATCAGGGTAATACTTGACAAGATTTTTTTGGTTTTCCAAACTAGTAGGTAAAAAGGTCTTTTAAACTGAGAAAGTTGAATTTTTGACTATCATCCATTTGAAGTAGCCAGAGGAACCTTCTCATAATTCTCTAGAGAACTGTAGTATTGGGTTGCTCATGTAACTTCTCTATGGAGTTTCGTTTATTGAACTTTACTAGAGACTTTGTGAAGAAGTTGTTTAAGCTTTAGTTAAACAATGCTCTGGTAACAACGTAGTGTTTGAAAGGGTTTGATTTTGTGTCAGTTTTAAACTTAACTGATGTGTTTGAAACAGTGCTCATAGGCCATAGCATGAAACATAGTAATACATTGATTTTTTTACATTATTTGCATATTCAAATGATAATTTAATGATTCTGATAAAAATGAAGCATGGGTATTGAATCATTAGTTTGTGGGAAATTTTATAGTTCTTAAGAAAGTACTAGGAGGTACTACATTTTTTAGTTTTAATTTTGGTACCTCTTGGTTTCTAAGGTACTAAGATACCTCCTGGTACCTTCTCAAGGACTGTAAAGTCATTTCTAGTTTGTAAACACTGAAAAATGTGGTATCTCCTCAAGGACTGTAAAATCACTCTTAGTTTGCATACCTTACAGGATTATGATATTCTCTTCCCTATTCCTAAGATTTTGACTTTCCTGCTTCCTTATGACTTCTTATAGTTGCCCTTTATTTTCTAAAAAAAATGTCCACTTCACAAGATATCAGCAGTTTATTGTGGCTTCCTCTATTACACCTTTCTTGATTTGCAAGCCCATGCAATGCACTCATTATGCAAAAGTTTCCCCTTTTCCGTGTTTCAAGAGTGTTATGCCCTCACCAATCTTGTATCTTCTCAGTGACTTGTTTGGCCTGCCGTTTCTACATGGCTTCCTTTTCTCATGCACTTGGTGACATTTGTTGCTTGTAAACATCATCCAAGAATCAGTTTCCTTTCTCTTTTTTTTCCTTGTTAATGTGTCCTGATGCTATTAATATGTCTGATAGGTTTTGATCTTTGCCATACACAAATTGGGCTAAGACGAAGTAGTGCCAAAATTATGGATCGTGGAATCGAATTGAAGGGATGTGTTTGTCGGATCAACAACTGCGCTATTGAAATCTTCTCAATGGAGGAGGACTTGGTGATTGATGATGAGGATTCATGGGACCTTCTTGTGAGGGATCTTCGGCTGAAGGCCACCTTCTTGTACATTGACCTCAGCCGTGTGATTTCCTTCTGTGAGATTGATGAGCACAAGAAGATGCTCACTGGCCTAGCCAACAAGTTTTTCATCTTCATGGATGAGGTGAGCATTGCTTCCCCTGTTCTTGCCAGTCTTTCGCTCAAAGTATGTCTTATTCATTGCAAATTGGCATGTATCAGTAGAGTTCATGGGTGCCTTTATTATATATAATTTAGCTTTCCTGTTTTATTCATCTACTGTAATAAAGTCGTGATGTTTCAAATTAAACTTGATTCACTACTCTATCCTATGTAGCTACAAATTGTATACATGTTTTATTTGTATTTTGGTATCCAAGTCAACATTTAATCTTTTTAGGCAATATATCAATATCCAGGTCAACATTTTAAGCTGGGCGAATAGACTGTAACATGAAAAGGTCATATAAATTAAAAGTTGTCTTAACTCTTAAGCAAGTCGTTTACGTCATTTTTGTGTTTCTTTTTTAATTCTGTTTTGGTGTAAGTTGTAATGGTTCATGACTAGGCTCACCCAATTGAATTAAAAAAGTGCTCCTAGCCCTTTTAGCAATGCACTTGTTAGTCAAATCAGTTATGTGCAAATCAGTAGAAAACTAGCTGCTTGATTTATTGGTGGATATGCTTGATGCCTATCTGATTTGAGATCTCCCTTGCAAAAATGGCAGTTGGCCAATGCAGTGAGCAGCAGAAGCGTCCCCCTTATGCAGGTGTGCTACAGCGATACAACTCTTGTTCTTCGTGAGGTGGTCGCCGCCCTTGTACCATCCTGACAGTTCTGTTCTCATGCGACGTCCTCAAAAGATTAGATGTTCCCTGCAATGTGTTATGCAGCATTGTTGCGAAGCAGGGAGAGAGTATGATGTGAGAGCCACACATTTTCTTGGATGCAAGGAATTGCCCAGAAATGAACGAGCAAATATGAGAGAAATGAGGTGCAGAATCACCTATGTACATATCTTAAATGGCTTCAGTGTTGGAATCAACTTAAAAGGATTAGCGTCTGGTTCTCTCCAATGTGATATATTTGTCTGAAATTTCCCTTCTTCCCCCCTTTTATATGTGGTTCTTCCTGTGACACAGCTGTCTTATTCTCTAACGCGAAACGTAGCGAAATATGTGTTCCATATCTTCAGGTCGGCGATATATGATCATAATTCACAGGAATAGGTGCTAGCAATCGCATCCATCAGATGCATCTCGTGCAAGCGAACATGGATGCGACCACTCCCATCGCCTAGCCTGAAAATCACAAAAGATTTGCATGTCTCGTCATCGGTAATGGTAACGGTTGTGTTTCAATCTCTCGTCCACTGTAAGCATCACGCGATGAATCAAACGGATGCCATGCGTGTAGGCAGCTCAAGACTGGAAAAGTGGGCTCTCCAGGCTCCAGCGTAACTGGTGATTCGTGTGAGACCATGGGACTCAAGCTGCTGCTCCGCCGTTCCAGCCTCTGCAGCCGCGTGCAGGCCCGGTGTGTGCGGCTGTGGGGGCAGTGGGGCTAGCACACGGCGGGAGCCACGGATCACAGGCCCTCCGGTGATCACGGTTGGAGTGGACCAGTTTGCGGTGCAGCAGACTTGGCGGACGTGACACGTCGAGCGGGGTGGCACCCCAAAGAAGTCGAGCGCAGATGGAGTGGCACGCTAAAAAATTGATAAATTACTACTCTTAAAATTGAGTTAATTGATTATGATGTCACTCGAGAGAGTGACTAGGATTATCAAGACATTAACGAGTATAGATCAAAACAATAAAAATACAAAGCCACTTCTTGATGTTAGATAATGTGTTATAGTCTTTCTCTGTTATTACTTGGCGTGTATGTATATATCTCCTGTAAATATCATACGATACTTTATCTCTTGCATGTAATCTGGTTGGGTTGGTTGCATGCTAGCCTATATATACACGTACACGCTACAATCAATAAAGTATCGCCAGAGCTTTTCTGTTGGCTTAGCTTTCGTGGTATCAGATTCAATACGATGTAAGTCCATATCAGGTTACGTGGTTTTTCTCAGTGACAATTTAATTTCTTGGTCATCTAAGCGATAAGCCACAATATCCTGCTCAAGTACAGAAGCATAATATATAGTGGTTGCCAATACAGTGGCTGAGACGTGCTGGTTGCGGCAGCTTCTTCACAAGTTACATGCTCCTCCTACTCAAGCTACTCTTGTTTACTGTGATAACGTCGGCGCTATCTTTCTCTCATCAAATCCCAAATTCACAGAATTCTGGTTCAGTTTTAATATTCGCTCTACTGACGCTACGACCGCGGAGACATGTTAGATAACGTGTTATTTCCTTTCTCTGTTATTTCTTGACGTGTACGATGCATCTCCCGTAGATATCATGCGATACTTTATTTCTTACATGTAATCTAGCTAGATTGGTTACGTGTTGGCCTCTATATATATGTGTGTGTATGCTACAATCAATAAATAAAGTATCGTGAGAGCTTCTCTGTTGGCTCAGCTTCCACTTGACCGTGACAAATTATAATATCTCTCCCAGTTCCAGCCCGTGAGTAGACAACCGGTAATTGCCAGAAGATCCCCTATTGAACTGTTTAATTTGAACGCGGCCTACACCTACCTTATCGGAAGTACCTGGCCGTGCACGCCTCAAGCCATCAACACAAAGGCGGGCAAACGCTGCCATTGCCATGGCATTGCAGCTCACTGTCCAAGCACTCGCCGCAATCTTCTCCCGCGCCCAGAGCAAAACCGCCGCACCGCTCGCTCCCGGCAACGGCCACCAGAAACCAGCCACGGGCAGGAGGCGGCTGGCGACGGCCAGCGCGGCGCTGCTCGCGTCCCAGCTGCTGCCCCCTGCGGCGCCGGCCAGCGCCGGCGCGTTCGACCTGAGGATCACCGTGCCGGAGCAGTCGAGGGAGGAGGCCGAGGCCGTCGTGAAGGTCCACGCGAGGAACCTGGTGCGGGTCAAGGTGCTCATCGACGCCAGGTCGTGGAGGGAGCTGCAGGCGGCGCTCCGGGCCAGCGCCTCCAACCTCAAGCAGGACCTCTACGCCATCATCCAGGCCAGCCCGGCGAGCCAGCGGCCGGAGCTCCGGCGACTCTACTCCGACCTCTTCAACAGCGTCACCAGCGTAAGGGCGCGCGTACAAAATTACAAACCAACGTGTCTCACAATTGAACATGGTGTGCTAATCTTGTTTATCTCCTCTGTTGCATGCAGATAGACTATGCGGCCAGAGACAAGAATGAGCTCCAAGTTCAGGAATACTACAGCAACATGATCACAAGTCTCGACGAGATATTTTCCAAAATCATGTAGTAGATGCCAATCCGTCTAGGATAGTAGAGAGAAATTGGATAAAACTAGGCAGAGTTGGGTTGCATTTACACACAGGGAACAGTAAATTGTTAACTGGCAAAAGGCTTTCTTTTGGTATGCTTAGCTAATAGCTAGTTTTTATTAACAAACTCCCTACTCTACATCTTCTATTCACTCTACTGTCTGAAGGACACAAGAAAAAAAACCAATATGTGCAGGTGCACAAGACGACCAAAACTGTAGTTTCCTGAAAAATCTTACTGTTCAACCACCAATTTTACAGGCTTTTCGCAGGCCAGCAGAGTGGTTACAGTCACCTCCCCTTCGCCTTCTGACGGAGAAAGCAGGATCCTTGGTAGTTCTACTCATCGGCACTAGCTCCATTCATCGCCATCTGACGGATTCGCTGAAGCAGCAGTTCACCAGGTATCTCACTGAACTTTCGAAGCAGTAACTTACCATCCTCTTGGTTCCTCCTTCGAATGGTTGCCTCCAAGAAATTGCGGCTAAGAATGAAAGGCCATGAAACAAATGGGTAAGATAAAGATTTCGGACTGAGCGTCAGCTAGTCACAGGACCCTTAGGTATTTACCATTGCAAGTCCAGGAAGCACGAAGCTAGCAAGATTTTCATTCACTGAGACGGGCAATGGTGGCATCTTGCCCATTATCCCAGGCATCTGGGTCATGCTGTTTGTAGAAGAAGCATAATTAGAGACAGTGTGGATCAATATTACAAGCATAGCTCCAAAACTGTATGTGCATCAGAGAAGGAATGTGTACGTTTGTAAAAGACCATTGATGTTCCGTCTTGCCCGATGGAAGAGATCAATGTTGTTTTGCGCCTGGAAGAAATAGTAGTTGGAATGAAATTCATGCTTAATAATGCTCTAGATGAAGCTAACTGATTTATTATTATAGAACAATGGTTTCAGAAAATATTTTCATGACAATCGATGCACTTCTCCATTATAGATTTACGTGAGCACAGCCTCGAAGAACTGGAATGATTGTAAAGCACGAAAAAATGAACCAACCTGACATGCTCGCATATTTGCTTCGATCTGATCAAGAAGTAGGTCATTTTCTACTAGGATGTGCTGCATTGCACGATCTATTTCAGAGGCTGCATGGCAGAAAATATGCACATAGTCAAATTATGGTACAAATAGATGTAACAAAAATGAAAAAGACATTGGTTTAATCTTGTCGATCGTCAGGATGTAGCAAATATTTCCATCAGCGCATTATTCTGATATCTTGTTTACATTGCATCAGCTAATTCGTTAAGCTAATATTTACTCTCCCAAGAGCATAATCAAAATGGAGGATTATCATGCATTGTTCAATGGAGACATAGCAGATAGCCAAAATTAAAGGTACTAAATGGAACCAATGACTTGAAACAGTTACATTCTAGAATGATGGACTTGATACTCAAGTGACATACCAACCTCCAGTTAGAAATTGGTTGTTTTGAATGGCATTAGGTGACACAAATGAAGATGCTGTCATGTCCGTCTGAACTGGATGGATGGTACCCCAAAATGAAGGCTCGGACATTTTATCCTGACAAATAATCATCAGTATACCAGTAACAAATATGTGCATGAAAGTATGGTATGTTAATTTGTTGTATATTTTCTCCCTTCAACACTTCTCCTTTGATAAACCAGCTTTTTAGCGAAGATAAACCAGTTAAAACGATTGTAACTTCTTTAGAACCATTATGTAAATTTTTTGACCAGGATACATTAATTGGAAGAGTGACTTTACAGTCCGTGAAAAGTACCAAGAGATACCACAATTTTAGTGTTAATTTTAGTACCTCTAGTAACTGAGATACCGACAGATACCAAAATTAACACTAAAAATTGCATACCTCCTTAAAAAACCGTAAAATTTCCCTAATCAAAAACCAACAGGTTATCAATACCTTTCTGTCTTTCGTCTTTCTTCCAATATGATGTTCTTCAGACTTCCGCCGCCGCGTATTTTCCTTTTTCTATAATAGATCCAAATCATTTTTATTAAAGAATATACAACTGTTATTTAATTAGCTATATCCTTAATAGAACTTTGAAGAATATAAAGCCCATTTTGATTCATCGCAAGAAATATATTGAACGAGAAAGGAACCAGATCTTTAATTTTCAGTACATATTTTTTATCAGACGATAGTTCAGGCAAAATTTATTAGATAAGAGAAGTCACCGAGTACATAGAAATTACCTATTCAGCTATTGTAACTAATTATAAGTAACAATATGGTGGGTCAAAAAGATGGGATCACTGGCAAAATGATATAGGCATGTTTTTTTGAAGATATAAGAATGTGCTGTCTTTTGGTTTACCTTTTCCTTTTGGGCAATATCAATGTACAGAAATAAAATTACAGCCCAAAAGTAAACATTGTTTGCAAACTCATATCTCACTAGTGTTATGGTCCAAAATGCTCAAGTGTTGCATTTATATATATAAACATTGAAACTAGGTGCATCTATGACTCATGCATATTAGTATATTCGAATAAATTTTGAGGTGCAAAAAAGGTTTAGCATGCCTCCATCCAGAAACAGCTCAAGGAGAAAAGGGAACATTGTCTGCCTGAATAGTTGTACCTAAGGAAATTGTCAATTAGTGTGGGCATTTGGCATGAAGTTGTATTTTTTTTCAGTGTTCGGAATTAAATAAGTAGCTGCCCCCCTCTTGTGCATGAACTGTTTACCGACGTAGCACTCTCCAAGGAGCACACCACATGCAACGATTGCATCTTTGATCTTACAAAGTATATATGCATATTAGAGATTGCTTACCCCTAGCCACTGGCACCTCATCGCAACATCTCTCACAGTCTTGGTTGGTAATGAAGCTGCTATCTTTATATACTTCATGATGCCTCGTTCATTTACATATCTGTATGTATTCATCGTTGGCGTCCCAAAGAGAACAGAGTAAAGGAGGATAAGTTTAAACAGTATTATAGATGATATGCTCCGAGTTTGCATACGATGACAAATTGACAATCATATTAAGTGGAAGTGGCTTACTTCTGGAGACCATCTTTCAGCACCTGGAGCTCAAGATGTGACCAATCCGCAGCCAGCGGCCCTCCATATTTGAGGCTCTGCCCTGGGTCAGCGATCATATTGGATGAACTGGTGGAGACAACCACGGAAGGTGTGGTGCTCAACATCACCGTGTTGGTGTCCATCCTCCCACTGGAACTGTCCAGGTACACTGGCATGCCTCCTGCTTCTGACCGATAAGCTGCTGCGCTAGTCCGAAACGAAACAACTTGCTCGCTGCAAAATGGCTGCGGGAATTCCCCAAAGTTTAGATTAGGATCATCTGCTGCCATCTGGATTCCCGACAAATCGCCCAGAACGGAATTTGGTACTTCCAGCTGCGAAGGACACACTTCAAGCTGATCCTGAAAAATTTCACAGGGCGCAACGGACAACTTTGGTGCCTGTTGCTCCAGGAACTCATCCAAGCATGGATTCCTGACGACAAGACCCAGATTTGAGAGCTCGCGCCGATCTGTTCCCTGCAGATGGAATTAGCCATGTCAAAGGAAGTTGGAACCTCCGAATTAGGAGAAACAAACCTCAATACAGGGAAGTAGGATCGAGCAATCTTGCATAAAGAATTAAAGATAGAAATGTCGAAGTTTCTTTGCTTGGCAAAAGAAAACTGCTCAAGTAAAACAATTATACTCTTGATCGGAGGGTTCCCTTCAGAAACAGAATTTATTTCACTTGCAAAAGATCAAAGTATCAATCTTTTCAAAAGCAATAGTTTCTTCTCCCTTTTGTTATGCAATCCTCAGGCAGCCAAATTGTAATCTCTCTTTCATTTGAACCAAATATGGACGATAGTCTCATGGAGGGTACAGGGATTCTACAAAATCAGAGCACATACAACCCAGTCGGAAGTCGGCGTCTACGCATGGAAACACACGAACCGTAAAACCCTCCAGAAACAATAAAGCAAGAGAATTCCGCGGAAGAATCAAATCAAGAAAGTAACTTGCGGACAAGGACCTGGACAATCTGCTCCTGCATGCAGTTCATAAGCCCATAGAAAAAGACCTCGAAAAAAAACACAAATGATTGGATAAAGCCAGACAAAGCGCACAGAGACATGCATGCAAACCGCCGCCCTGGAACTGGCTTTGCACACTACAGTTCATACGGTGGACGAGAGAACCCAATCAAGAAACCCACGCGGAAAGAAACATCGGCGTCGATCCTTCCATCAATCCATGCCAAACCAACAGCAGCGAACAGGGAAACGAAACCAACTCACCGGCCCGAATCCGATCTAATCTGCAGGGAAAGCCAAGCTTCAGCTGCGCTCCCGCTTGTGGCCGCGATCGATCCGTGTGACGGTGAGCGCGTTGCTGTGGTGGGCGATCAGACTGATGGTGGTGGTGGTGGTGTTTGGTTCCTTCTTTAAAGAGATGGTGCCCGCCCAGCTTTGCGCGCTCCAATGGGAGGGAGGCCGAAAAGCGGCAGCCCCGCGCGCGCGCCTCCGATCGGCAGCAATACAGGCATATGCCCCTCCACTGCCCCCTCGAAAGGCCAAAGTCGTGTGCCGATTTCACAGCTTTGCACCGTTGCACTTGCGCGCATGCACAGGAACAGGAGGAGGAGCCCAGGAGGTGATCCCGACGGGCAGGCGTTTGGAGGCTTGGATGGACTGGACGAACCCCAACAATAATTGGCACTGTTGATTTCTATCTTAGGCTCGTCTTCCTCAATCTCTGCCTTTCCGTTCTCGGTTGCTTTGCCTTTTCATGCGAGGAAAGCAACGCGCCGTCTGTACTTGTTTTAATTCTGGTGTTAAAAATTACTCCATCCGTTCCAAAAACTTTATTTATAGCACTTTAACTTTGTCCAAAAATACTTTTTATCTCTTTATTTTCGGTTTATAAATTAAAAAATGTATTTCTTCAATAATCATTACACATTATTTTATAATACTCACTCCATCCAAAAGTCTCCTACATATTACTTCTTTTCATTGAGACAAAGAAAAAACTAACTATATTGGTTGCATTAAGTAATCATATTCATCCTGATATGCATAGTTTAGAAAGAGGTGTACATGCAAGACTAATTAATATATGGCTGTGGTGACGTCAATTTAATCTAGACACTAAACAAAACGGTATTATTACTCATTTAAGATTTGCATGCATGTAAACTATAGATACGTATAATCTTTTTAGAAAAAAAAGAAAATGTAACCGGTAGAAGATTTTTGGACAGGGGAAGTACTACTTTATTAATACTGAGCAATTTGATTTTTTTACTCTTATAACTAATTTATTAATTTATGTCAAAAGTAAATATGTGAATCGTGATAGAGTGACTATTATATTACTGAGCCAGTTTACCTAATGTTCACGAAGCTTCTACGTTGATGGACATCTGGAATCTGGAGATGGTAAGAGTTAGAAACATGATAAGCAACTCGAAGTTAATTATATATGTTAACAATTGTTTGAGTATGAAAAACACATCTCTCTTAGTCTCTCTTCTATAACTATTGCCATCTTTTCGTGACAGAACAACAGAACACAACATGACAACCTTCCTTTTTCGCTTTTTCACTCCATGGCAGCCATATAAACTACACTTGCATCCCCCATTGTATTTTGTTGTTTTCTAAGTGCAAGTAGACTGGGTGCCCATTCCATTCCCCCACAGGACCTCTCCTTTTGATTTCATTGTGGGCTTGGAATCGGATCCTACTAATCTTATGTAAAACCATAGACTGTATATGAAGGCAACGTGCAGCTTATGTGTGTGCATTCCACTAGTCCAGCTATGGTCTAAGACATGGACATTTGTTCCGGGACCCATACATCTACCGTGTGTATACGATATGTTGCTATACAATTGTCATTGTGTACGAACAACAGTATACCACGGGGGTACCCGCGATAAAAATTTGGTTAGGTTTTAGGGAGTGCTGTGGATGAATCTTGATGGTTATCTCAATCTATGAGACAGTGGATATTTTTTAGACAGGTTCGAGCCTCTCGGAGGATAACAACCCTACTCCTGTGTGTGTAGTATAAGCTTAAAGGCTGAAAACGACCTTAAACGTATGAATCGAGTCTTTTTCCGTGTCGTTCTATAACAGGCTCCCTTTGGTCCCTTTATATGAGAGGGGCCATGGGTTACAATTTGTAGTTAATTTGTCCCACTAATGACCAATTATGAATGTAAACGGTCAGTTCATGGGTAATAACTCCCAACGATAACAGCCGTATTAATTACACAATTATACATCGTGGAGTTGTTAACGGTAAAATTTGGTAAGGCTCAAGCCCAACAAAGTTTCGGCACGGTCAATGAAAGTCAAAGAGTCCGATCAAAGCATGGTCAATGAAGCTCGTCCGCAACGCACACGTATGACTGGATAAAGATACAAAGAAGCCGATAAAGGAGGGGATAGATTTTGCTGCGAAGATAAAGATGGAATCGGTTGCAGTCGTATCCGCATAGGACGGCAAGTCTTCGGACTATAAATATGTAAATTTTAGATTAGAATAGGAATCAATCAACAGATCAATCAACTCTCGGCGCATCGCCAAACTTGCCATCGACGAGTTCTTGCTCTCCCGCGAGGCTGCATCGTTTCGATCTCCGGTGAGGGGTAAGTTCCGCCAAACATGTATTGATTCGTAGGTCTAAGGCTTCATCGGTTAGGTCCGACATCTTAGTCTATGTATTGATCATGCTGTATCAAATGCGTGGTTTAGATCAAACATATTAGTCTAAGGCTTCATCGGTTAAATTTGACATCTTAGTCTATGTATTTGATTCACATCATGTATCGTTCATCTGGACGAAGTGTGTTCTGATATGTTTAGCATTATGATTTGTTGTGATTTAGCGACTGTCTTGGTTCGGTCCAACCTTGCGATTACGGTAAAGAATAATACGAACACAGATCGAGCATGCTGAGGCCAGGTTTTATCGGAGTGTAAGCTAATAGGTTATCTCATGTCTGTCAATGCTACACGCTTAAATTTCACAATGATTCAGAGTATCGGAGTCGGGCGGTACGCATCGGCCTAGCGTTATTTCACTTGTCTTGCTTTTACGACCCGATACTGGCCCAGATACTATTTCTAGTTGCTTTCACAGATTAGTTGGTTCAGGCCGATGCCGATGTCTCGATAGGTTTCACAGTAGATCTATTTCTCGTACATCGTGCACCCGATATGCTGCGTTGATTGGCCTTTACCATGTTCTTATTGCATTTTATTTACAATCATTTAATAGATAGTCCGATACGCGTTGAAACCATCGGCTCGATAGCCGATAGGTGTTACTACTTACGGTTTTCTTGTTTATCTTATCAGTTGCAGGATCAAACTGATTGACACGCCACGAATCGCAAATTTAGGATCTGCAGTAGAGTTAAGCAGATCTCTCAGGCCACGCGTGTGACCAAAAACTTCACCAACACGCTTTTTGCCACGCCCAGTGGGACCATCTTCAACGACACTTCCCGCCATGGCGGGAGAATTCGACAGCAACAACGTCATCCAAGTCACCATGGAAGTGCTGAATGAGGAACAAAGAGAGGCAGTGCAGAAGCACGCTGATGATTATCAGAAGATGTGCCTCGAATCCTTCGGTATGACCAGATCGGGACCCGTCTAGAAAAACCAATTGCCGAAGCCTACCTGCACTAGAGTTAAGCAGATCTCTCAGGCCACGCGTGTGACCAAAAACTTCACCAACAGGAGTTTAATGGACGACCTGATTCTTGATGGTGGCCGTCCAAGTGCCCGCAGTCGAGAAGGCCCCCCGAGTGCTAGACTCGGGTTGTTTTTCGATCCCCGACCGCTAGCTGGCTGGATGATGTAGACTGTTGACTGATCATCTTTTAATGCTGCCTCTGTTGACTCTTCCTCTACTCAGGCATTATAAATCTAGTTGAGAGATAACCTGGGATCATATTCCCGACAGCAGCCCCCGAGCACTTTACGGCACGCAGATAAAATCGAGTAGTCGAAAAGGGCTTCAGAGTAATTTTTTGGCGAATTTCTCTCGGTAAGTGCACCGCTCAGGTGCACCTGTCGGATGCAGCCCCCGAGCCTAGAGTTTCTTGAATAAAATAAGCTCCAGGATCAGATATTGAGGTGGAGTAAATGAGATTGATTTTTTAAAGCAACCTCTGGTGAAAAAGTGCTCAAAAGACATTTGAGTTTTTGAGCAGTTGGCATCTGTGGAGGTAGGGATTTTAAATCTGTATATCCAGTGTATTGGCGTTCGATGAAACCGACTTGAGTATAGGGACAGATAGGCCCATCAAGTGGTTTTTGGCGAAAAGTTGTCAGTTGAAGTAGTCCGGCGCAATGGAGTGCTTGTAGGCCCCATGGCGAAAAGGCGCCTTGTCAGGATTGATAGTTTCGATGGGACCCAAGCGAGCACCGAGACCATCTTGCGGACGCGAGTTTAATTAAAAACTGCAAGCGTCAATTTGCTTCTTGTTGACAACCGCCAGATCTGCAATCAACGGTTAGAGGGATCAGTTGAAAATATGTTGACTGACGGAAATAATGCCGAAGATTGCTTCGAGGCGCGTCCCGAGACAATCGCGGCGTTGTGGGAGCCTGAACCGTCGCGCGAGTGACTTATAAGTAGTCCATTCGAGAACATTTTTATCCTTTCGCACACTTCAAGCTTTAGCCTTCATCTTCTTCCTTGAGCCCTTGCTCGCTGGC
>KE372615.1:308578-331234 GCA_000418225.1 Zizania latifolia | reverse complement strand
CTCATCATCTACCTCTTTTGGACAACTTGATTTTGAGAGATTTTGAAGGGTTTTCGTGCTGTTCCAGGCAAACCGGAACTTCCGATTTGCCATCGGAACTTCCGGTTTGAGCTCTCGGTCTGGTGTTCTGAGTTAATCGGAACTTCCAGCTCCGACCGGAACTTCCGGTACATCAGAACTTCCGACTCCAACCGTAACTTTCGGTTTGCGCTTATAGTCTCGGAACTTCCGGTGTGAGCACTCAGTCGGAACTTCCGGCTTCAAACCGGAACTTCCGGTTTGAGCCTTCTGTCCAGAATTTTATTTTCCGCTGTTTTCTGTTTTGCGCCCATTCACCCCCCCTCTGGTCGCTAGTTTCGGTCCTACACTCGGTCCACTCGACAACAAAGTCGGCGAGTGCTTGGGACTTGATGGCTATATGGGACTTGAAATCGAGGGTATATTCACCCAACTCGATGGCCCACTTCACAATCCGACCAGTCACGTCCCTGTTCTGAAGAATGTCGCCGAGTGGAAACACAGTGATAACCTCCACCGAATGAGCCTGAAAGTAATATTTGAGCTTCCGAGCGGTGATGAAGACGGCGTACAAGAGCTTTTAAACCTGAAGGTATCGGACTTTGGATGGCCCGAGTACCTTAGATATAAAATATATCTGACCTTTGAACCGGATAGGCGTGCCCTTCCTCCGGGCGCTCGACGACCATGGCGGTGCTGATCACATGGGTCGTGGCAACGATGTAGAGGAGCAGCGCCTCACCAGAGGTTGGCGCGACCAGGACTGACAGAGAAGAAAGGAACTTCTTGAGGTCAGCGAATGCCTGGTCGGCCTCTAGCGTCCATATGAAATCATCTTCTTTTTTCAGCAACTTGAAGAAAGGCATCCTGCGCTCGCCAAGTCGGGAGATGAATCCCCCGAGTGATGTCATATAGCCTGTAAGGCGCTGAATGTGCTTGACGCTACTGGGCTTCGCCATGTTTAATATTGCAGAAATTTTCTCTGGATTGGCTTCAATTCCCTGACTGCTGACGATAAATCCGAGCAGTTTCCCAGTTGGCACCCCAAATACACACTTGTCTGGGTTGAGCCTTCACCGAAATTTGCGAAGGTTGTCCACAGTTTCTTGGAGGTCATGAATTAAATCTTCTGCCCTTCTAGATTTGATAACGACATCTTCTACATTGCGGCCAATCTGATCAGCAAGACAGCGCTGAATAGCGCGCTGGTATGTAGCCCCCCGCATTTTTCAGCCCAAAAAGCATTGATGTGTAGCAATATGCACTGAATTAGGTGATGAATGATGTCTTCTCTTGATCTTCTTCCTTCAGGCTGATCTGATGATAGCCCGAATAGCAATCTAGGAAGCAGAGAAGGGAGCTGCCGACCGTTGAGTCAACCACTTGGTCGATGCGTGGCAGCAGGAAAGGGTCTTTAGGGCATCTTTTGTTGAGATCAGTATAGTCAATACACATTCTCTATTTCCCATTCTTCTTTTTTACAAGGGCTGGGTTAGCTACCCAGTCAGAATGATACATCTCTTTGATGAACCCTGCCGCTAGTAGACGGGTAACTTCTTCTCTGATGGCTTCTTTACGCTCCTGGACGAACCGGCGCATCTTTTGCTTGACCGACTTGGCAGTCAGGAAGACATGGAGTTCGTGCTCGATCAGCCCCCGCGGTACTCCTGGCATGTCAGAAGGTTGCCAGGCGAATATGTCGATGTTGTCACGGAGAAAGCTGACGAGCGTGTTTTCCTATTTAGGTTCAAGCGCTGTCCCGATCAGCACTGTCTTGGAGGGGTCGGCGTCCGAGAGCTGAATACTTTTGTACTCAGCCGGTGAGGGCGCCAAGCTTGATGTCGATGGCATAGCGGTCGTGATCTCTATGCTTGTGGTCGGCGTCATCTTGGTCGCCTGAACAGTCTCCTTCATTCGGACAGAGATTTCCGTGGCCTCACCCAACGCGAGGTTGTCTTGCTCGCATGCATGCGAGGTGGCAACACCCCCCTTTATTGAAAAGGCTCCATCCGGTCCTAGAATTTTGAGGATCAGGTAAGCAAAATGGGGTACCGCCATGAATTTGGCGAGGGACGGCCGCCCAAGCATAGTATGGTAGGCAGTCTCGAAGTCGACGACGTAAAACTTGATGTGCTCGGTCCTGTAGTTGTCTCGAGTGCCAAACGTCACCAGCAGGGTGAGCGTGCCGAGTGGAATGGACGCCTTCCCCGGGACAATCCCGTAGAAAGGTGTGTCCGTCTTCTGGAGCGTGGACTCGTCGATGCCAAGTGCAGCAAGCATCCCTTTAAACAGGACGTCGAGCCCGCTGCCACCGTCAATCAGCACCCTCTTAAGGTGCACCTTAAGGATGACTAGGTCGACGACCAGTGGGAATCATCCTGGCTTGGGGACATCCGTCCACTGATCAGCTCAACTGAAGGTGATCGGGATCTTCGACCATCGCAGGCATTCAGTCGCCATGGTGCTGATGGCGTTGACGCGGTGAGCTAGCAGCTTCTGCTGGCGTTTGGACTCGACAGCGATAGCTCCACCGAATATCATGGAAACCGTCCGAGCGGACTCCTGAAAATCATTTTGCGTCGGAGATGTCTCAGCGTCTTTGTCATCCTCTTTGGATCTCTTCTTCTTGTCATCCAGACGACGCTTTTCTTGCCGGAGATTTTCTTCCGTCTCTTTCACCATCTGATTCTGCAGCTGATAACACCTTCGGGTAGTGTGGTTGCTGTTAGGATGAATAATACAGGGTTTATCTAATACCTCCTGCAATACCGAGTTCTTTCGACCCTAGGGTCTTGAGTTTTTCTCAGCGACCATGACTTCCTTGCCCTTCCTTTTCTTGTTCTCACGCCGAGAAGAGGACTCGGGCTTGTCATAGTCGTCACGTCAAGGTGAGCGGCGATGATCCTTCTTTTTCTTTTTGTCCTTGCCGTATTCTTGAGTGCTCGGGTGCATCTGCTCCCGTTCAGCTTCTTCGGCGTTGGCGAACTGCTCGGCGATGGTGATCATGTCGCTAGAATCAGTCGGCCCATTCATGACCAGATGGCAAAACAACTCTGATGGCTTTCGTAGATCATCTTGAAAGATGGACATGATGTCTGCGTTGGAGATGCTGGCGACGGTGTTCCGGCGCTCGGAGAAACGACGAATGTAGTCCCTGAGGGACTCACCATCTTTTTAGCGTATCTGGCGCAGGTCATGCCGTGAGGCCGGCCTTTGCCAGGTTCCTTCATAGTTGGCGATAAAAGCGTCACACAACTCCCCCCAGGAGTCAATAGAGTTATCCGGGAGCCCGGCCAACCAACTGATGGTGGCCAAGGATAGCATAACGGGGAGGTAGTTAGTCATGACATCTTGATCCCCTCCAGCTGCACGAATGGTCGTGTAATATAGCCGCAACCATTGGGAGAGGTCGGTCTTGCCGTCGTATGGCACAACTCCCGTCGGGCGGAAGTTGCGCGGCCATACTACCCGACGAAAACGCTCGGAGAAGGCTGGAAAGCCATCGTGGCGTGATATGTCGGTGTCGGGCCGGCTAACCCCTGACGTGCCGTAGCTCCAGTCGAATTGATCTTGACGACAGAGCTCACTACGCTCGTGTTCACCGTGGCGGCGAGAAATGACGTTGTGCGCATCACATGCTTGGTTGATGAATTCTCGGGCATCACCCGAGTAGGAGCTCCCGCGACGCTCACTTGTACGTGAGCGTGTCGGTCGCCGGGACGGCCGGGGAGATGAGTGACGGCCCGGACACCGTGACCTCACAAGTAGTGCCGTGTCAACAATTTGAGGAGCGATGGCCTGAGTCATGGCCCGAGCCCTTCGAAGCTCGGGTGTATTGGGAAGAGCGGCTAGGGTCCTCTCGACAGCGACCAGATTTGCGGTCGGTGTGCGGTACACGGCATGACCTTCAAAGTCCACCGTGAAGACATCTTGTGCGCTCTGCCACGAGGTCCCGACGGCCGCACGGGCCCTCGAGCGACGAGCGGATCGGGCGGCATTCCGCCTGTGGCGATCACGCTGATGAGTGCTAGACTTAACGACGTCGGAGGGCTCATCATCAGAAACAGCCCCCGTCATCATCATGATGACGTTTGGAGAGGATGCCGTCTTAACCTGTACGGCTTGCTGGTGGGGCTGCGTTGAAGCAACCCTGGTGAACTGGCGCCATTGGACTACGCGTCTGCCTAAATTGGTGAAGATGACGAAGTCGGCAGGCGAGTCGATGGCGATTTGTCGGCGGAGCTGGTCGCTCTGACACCTGGGGAGCCAATTAGAGAACCCTGGGCGAAGCTGAATGCTCGGATGCCCGGGGGGGCGGAGCCTTTGCCCTCTTCTGAGTGAAGGTGGTCAAAACAAGTTGGCGCATGGAATATAAGCTTAAGGGCTGAAAACGGCCTTAAGCGTATGAATCGAGTCTTTTTCCGTGTCATTCTATAACAGGCTCCCCCTGGTCCTTTATATGAGAGGGGCCAGGGGTTACAATTTGCAGTTAATGTGTCCCACTAATGACCAATTATGAATATAAACGGTCAGTTTATGGGTAATAACTCCCAACGATAGCAGCCGTATTAATTACACAATTATGCGTCGTGGAGTTTAATGGGCGGCCTGATTCTTGATGGCGGCCGTCTAAGTGCCCGCAGTCGGGAAGGCCTCCCAATTGCTGGACTCGGGGAGTTTTCCGATTCCCGACCGCTAGCTGGCTGGATAATGTTGATCGTTGACTGTTCGTCTTTTAATACTGCCTCTGTTGACCCTTCCTCCAGTCAGGCATTATAAATCCACTTGAGAGGTAACCCGGGATCATATTCCCGACAACAATTAACCAGAACCATTAGTTAAAAAGAGGGGACATCAAAGCAGATCTACCTTGCCATCGAAGCTTTTGGGGAGTTCAGAAAGATATGATCCACTTTTGGAGGCATACAAGTGGATCAACTAATTAGTATAACAAAAAAATGATTTTACAAAAAGTATAACGACAAGAACATTGATTTATTATAGAAAAACATATGAAACCGAATGGTCAGTACGTTCTTAGTGGTTAAAATAACCTTGATTTGTTGTGTTATGCCGGTATTAGGTCACCTCGTTGTTGTTTTGACAAGTAAAGTGGAATCTAATTAGTTATGAGAATATATATTGTATTACTAAAACATGTTGGAAAAAAAGCAAGTTTGTGTTGCTTGCCTAAGGACTTGTTTGCGAAATAGGCCATATGCCCATACACTGTTGTCGTTGTGTAAGAACAACAGTATCCTTGGAGGATACTCGAGGACTGGATTTGTGTAGGCGTATAGGAAAGACTGTGATCAAAATTCAATGGTTATCTCACGAGTAACGAGAGACAAGAGATTTTAGATAGGTTCAGGCCTCTCAAAAGATAATAGCCCTAATCATGTGTGTTTGTATACGTGATAAGAAAGCGACTGTGTCTGTTTTTAAAAAGACGTCCTCCTAAGAGATGCCCCCAATCCCTTTATATACCGTAGAGATCGAGGGTTACCGTTCAGGGTTTAATCGGCCCTATTAATCCCTTTTAAATTGGTTTAATCACCTGGGATCATAGGCCAATAATTACAGCGATTACTCGCTACATTGATTTGACTGTTACTTCCTGAAGTTTTATTGCCATTGACTACGTGGACTGACTGTTGAACAGACTCCCGAGTGCGCGTGGTCGGGCGTCCTCCCGAGTGCTAGTGGTCGGGGATCCTCCCAAGTCCTTGTGGTCGGTATCATTTCCAGATCGTAATTAATGCTCTGTCCTTCCAACCTCACCTTTTGTCTGATTACCATAAAAGTGCTCAGAGAGTACCTCGAGGTTATATCCACGACAACTGTATTAAAAGAAAACCAAGTGTAACCATGTTGTTAAGAAAAAAGGACACGTAGAGCCTACTAAATAAAACAAAAAGACACCATATCTTGGAATGTTTAGAAATTATCACATTAATTAAAGAAAAATATTAACACAGTTCACGACCATGACTGGTTAAAACACGACAAAAGAAGTGTCTATAACAAATACCCCTGACTCACAAGAAAACCTGAAACTCAAGAATATAGTCCTCCATCCATCTCATAATATTATAATATAGAATTAGATTTTATAGTATAATAAATCTAGACAATATTACTGTTTAAATATAAAATATAAAAAAATTATAATATTACGAGACAGAAAGAGTAATAAGTAATTAAATTCGACGCAAGAACTCATCATTCATCAACCGCGCGTAGGTCGCTCGCTGCTGCTTCGCTCGGCTAATAATTGGAACTTTTGAGAGAGAGGCCTCGGCCGGAAAGCGGCCACGCTAAGCTAGCTTCTGTTCGCGCGCGCGGAATGATCCACCAGCTCGACCACGACCGTAAGCGACAACGGGGACGTCCACACCGTGACACAGCCCGTGCGGCGCCAGCCCAACCGCGCCTGTAGCGAGACGCGGTACGTGCAAGTTGCGGCCGGAGGCTGGCTGGCTGGCTGGCCGGCCGGCCGGCGAGACTTCGATCAGTCCCGGCTTGATGCTACGCAAACGGCCGAGCTTTCCATTCGTCTCCACGTAATCTCCACCCAAAAGGCTCATTCGGTGCGTCGGACGCACGTACGCATTATTGCGGTGGCCGCGGCATTAGCGGCGGTCACAAATGCTGAAATGCTGCAGTTCGATCGGCGTGGAGGACTGGAGGTGGAGATCGAATACGACCGAGTATACAACCGACGAATGTAAACGTCACCCAAACTTTAGTTTAGCTAGGAGTATGTGCTGTTGTGCCATTCAATTAATCCGTTCTGTGGACCGTTGTGAAACATGGACGGAGCTAGTATATATATTCAGTGAGGTCGAGTAGGGTCAGGCTCAGAATTGAAGGACGCCTGCATGCATGCCGACTGGCGTGCACTGGCCTTGGCGCGGACCCCGGCCGGTGGATCAGCACTGGTCAGTACGACTGTGTGCGGGCCACCCCTTGATCAACGTGTTACACGTTGGTGCGTGGCTCGTGACAAATGGTATGCCGTACGGCGTGTATATATATGTATATACATACATATATGCATACATATGATGATACGGCTCGTGTCACTGTATTATTACTCTTTTATATATGCTCAAGAACACACGCCTATCCCGTTTATGCATATTAGCCCTTGGAGATGCTCTAAAAATCTACTCGTGGTTCTCTCGTTCGGTAATTGTCTCAGTCTCTCAGATGTACAGCCTACAGGCGCATTGCTTATTGCAATGGGACCCAGCAAGCCGAGTTGCCATTCTACGCTGGTGGTCACTGACTAAGCTGCACAACACTTGCCCGTGAAAGATGCAGTAGGAGTATTGTTTCGTGTGGTCCCTCCAAAGGTGGGGGCATGGCCCCACCATGAGACATCAAAACCTTTTTTTTTCTTCAAAAATGGCGAAATTGCCCTTCAAACCCCCATCAGCCCATCATACATACCACCATGCAAGTATGTGGTCTTCTTTTTGCCCGGAGAACATGGTTCGGCAACAGCTCTCTCTCCTCGATTTCCACTGTATTTCGGAGAGCACAGAAGAACATATGAGATGACAATTCAGAGAGGAATTTACCTCGTGTAGTGGAGGAATCGCTGTCATCTGATGAACCCGTAGTGAGCACAAGTTCGGCGATCTGTGGAACGAGCGGGTCACATCGCCAGGTAAAGGCGACAGCTTGCTCACAAAGCAAGGCACTAAGCACACGGGCACACTAAGCATGCATTACTCTATCTTTTCCACATCAAGGCCACCTGAGACTGAAGACGAGGGACCAGATATTATACGCAGAGAGATGCGGTGGCTAGCTTTATCCAACTAGGATCAAGAGGAAGAACAAGTGAACAAAAGAGATTTGGGGCCGGGGCATGCACCACGAATCCACGATCCCACGGCTAAAGCAGGCAGGCAGGCAGAACAGAATCCAGTCGCTTTATTCGCGCCACACTACGCTGGGTAACCAACTTGCCGGCTGCACTACGCAGAATATAACACCCGGCAAGAGTCAAAACTGCCGAAAAGTCCCCTCCCGTTCACTTCCCCCGCGAGGCGTTCTCCGGACAAGAGATTTAATAATTTACTAAAGAAATGACTTTGTAATTTTACTATCTAGACCCAGACCCATATAAATTGACATGAATAATCTTACGTGTTAATTTTAAAAGTAACATTATAATCAAAGAAAGTATCTTGAGAGTAGACATCGGCCAACAGCCGCACCGCGCACGTTAGATTCCTTGGAGAGAGAACACAATGAGGATGCAAGTGACACCGTGACAGAATCCACTTCTCCGGAGATTCCAGAGGCCACCCAGATACTATTTCCCCCTAGTGCTCCTGCAACTATGGATGGCCAGCCTTGGCCACAAGCTCGCTGGAAAAGAAAGATGGCTACCGATGAGTCACTTGCATGCAGTTGCGGAGCCAAGATTTCTCTAAGTATAGTGCTCAAACTAAAGGTTGAAGCTACCCATGCTAATCCACACAACGAAATACAACAAAGGTACCGAAATAGAACAATTCAGTAATTCAGAAGTGGATTTATGTTGTATTTCGGTACCTTTGCAATTCCGTAATTATATTGTAAATCAAAACAACAGACAATTTATGTTGCAACTCAATTTGCAACAATCATACGTCTCTGCTTACCCGAATAGATGGGACAGTGAAGTGGCCAAAATCAAGTGACATTCTTATCATGGAAAAGAACAGACCCCAACCGATACCGCTGGTATTGGCATTCTATCAAACACCATACAAGCATGACATATTAACACACGTGGAAATCCTGCCTAGACCATCACCAAGTTCAAGGATGTTACCTCCGCCAGAACAGGGAGCTGGATTCTTGACCCGTCCCTGGAGCTGGATTCTTCACTGGTCGAGCAGACGGCGGTGGCGGGCTATCGAGAAGACGGTGGCGGGCGGGCCGACAGTTTGCGACGGCGCCCGACGGGGTTCGGCCAGATGGAGGCGGCGCCGCGGTAGAGATCGGTCAGGCGGCAGCGAGCGATCGGGCAGGCCGCGACGGCGGGCAACGGCGGGCAGTGGTGGACAGCGGCAGCCAGCGGGGTTCAACCAGGCAGCGGAGAGGAGGCGGCGGCGCGGCGGGGCTCAGCCAGGGTCCAGGGACTGGGAGGACTGGAGGAGGGATTTAGGGTTGATGGGTTGCTGGTGGGCTGTTGCGGGCTGCCAGCCGTGGCCTATGAGGCTGGCTAAGGCCCAGCATGAGGCTGAGCTAGAAGCTGGAGCTGGGCCTCTAAGGCTTTTATATATTTGGAAAACTTATAGGTATAAGACTGAGACTTGTATGCGACATGCAGTACACGCTGTACTCTGTTAGCCTGTGACTGCTTGCATTGTCACCTGCCTCTGCTCGATGGATGAATGAGTGATGGATCATGGATTTGTGTGTGTAGTGCAGCTATAGCTAGATCCGAGCCAGATCTCGAGTGTACTATCTCTGAAAGCAACAGTGCATACAGAGTACAGACTGGTATATGGAGCTCTGAGCTCACAGTGCATACAGAGTACAGACAGAGTTAACTCCATTCAGACTGCATCAGACTTCAGAACTCTTCCTGGCTGCATGCAGATAGCTGCTGGATGCATGAGCTAGCTAGTATCCAATTTACCTATAAGCAAATTAACGTCTCTTTGGTATGGCTTCAGATCAGCTTCTGGGCTCAATCTAGCTTAAGTAAAAGCAAAAACTTGATATGTTAGTTTAAGGCGTCGACAAAATCCTTGCTAATTTAGATAAGTACAGTAACAGTAACAAATTGCTGGTCATCTGCGGCAAAAAACACAGATCTATTGCCGGTCAACGCATGCGTAAATATATGCGATCATATCAGGCCGGATCTCGTATGAAGATCTTGCAAGCTAAGCACGAAGAAAAAATACATTTCGTGCTTATTACGATTCTTTGAGAGAAGCCCACTTTGGATTTTCTTCGAGAGAATTGAACTGGAGAGCGTTTCTTCTCGTACTCTTTGAAACGAGCAGCGTTCCTTTTTGGAATATTAGACAATTATGAGATTACTTTTTAAAATAGATAAATCATGACATCTATAAAAACTACCATGTACACATCTAACACACTAGTAAACTTGAACATAGTAATCATGGTTTCACAAAACATGATTATTAACCGAACAGTAAAGTAGCGCACGTACTGTACGGTGGTTGAAGACGAAACCACGGTCGGTGTAGGGTTGCTCCTGTTGGTGTCGAATCGCAGTATCCGACGGCGACCGATGGTAGACATGGACGAAAGACGCACCGTGGTGACGGACATGAGCAGTTGCGCAGAGCGCTTCCCAAAAATCTTATTCGTCCTCTCCTGGTGTAGGATTACAAGAGTGAGAGGTTCCGGAGACCTGCTCTCCCTCTCGCCGGTGCACGCCGAAGAAAGGGATGAAGTAGACTACACTGATAGCGCAACAGAGAGGAGAGACAAATCGATCTGTTCTGATCTAATCTGTTGTATCTCTTAGATCACACACATGTGGAACCGGTCAGATGGACGGGTATTTATATGGCAGTAACACGATCTCGTGTCACGATCACAATCTAAATCGAGTTGGTTTCTATATCTCGTAAAATCCATCAAGTTCCCAAAAGATCGGAACGGCCAAAGGGAACTGAATCCCCGCAAGACGGAAAGCCGGTATTTCGGCGAACAAGGGGTCAGGCTTGGTTGACTGACCCCCGAGTTCCGACTGCTGACCACCAGAGTCCTGACTGCTGACCGCCCGAGTGCCGAGTGACGACCTCTAACTCCCGAGTGCCGAGTGCCAAGTGTCGACCCCTGCAGGCCGACTCCCGACCCGATATGGGCCTTTGAGATTTATTTGAGAATTTCTAAAATATTTATGTGGGTGTAACCTAAAATTCTAGCAATCCCCCACTAGATCTCAAATGTCCATTTAGAGTTTTGTCTGTTTCTCTCAGTTGTTTGATATACTAGCGTTTCAGCGAGGACTGTTAAGTTAAACTCTTGCCTAGATCTTCAAACTACACTCATCCACAACTTGAACAATGGACTATGCCTTGAATTACAAGTTTTCTGCGAACAAGTTTTCCTCAAAATCATAACCAGTACCTGGCTGCTAGTAGCCTACCTCACGGGTGGAGCATATGCGTCGTACTCCCTGGTCTCATAATGAGCTTACTAGAGATCACCCAAGTCTCGTGGCATACGACGTTAAACAGTCAGGCTCATATAGGTGTATTCTTTCAAGAATGCTCTGTAGGATAGCATCTTCGCTAATTGAAGCCAACATAATACATTAATGTATAAAGCCAACCTGCCGTACAGTAGATGAGAGTATTGCATCTTCACTTAGAGAGGGTTAGTAATAAAAATTACTCTCCTCAGTTAACCAATAGCTTGTTTTTTCCAGATCCTAATCATGGGATCTCCGATCACATAGGTTGGGTTACCACTATGGCAACTTATATGGGGCTCACATCCATCTTCCTCGATGCATTTTCTATCACATTCCGTAATAGCCCTTTTGTAAAGCGATCTGCCAGGTTTTTGTCTGTTTGAATATAAGTCGCACTTATTACTCCGGAGTTTCTCAACTTCCTGACAGACTTCAATCGTCTTTTAACGTGTCTTGATGACTTTGCATTATCCTTAGCACAGTTCACTTTGACTATCACAGTTTGATTGTCACAGTTCATAAGAATGGTCGGCACTGGTTTTTCAACCACAGGCAAGTTCATCAATAGTTCACGCAGCCACTCTGCCTCTGCAGTTGCTGTGTCTAGAGCAATGAGTTCTGCTTCCATGGTTGACCTCGTCAAAATGGTCTGTTCGTAAGACTTCTATGATATTACACCACCTTCAAGGGTAAATACATACCCAATCGTGGCATAAAGCTCATCAGTATCAGATATCCAGTTCGAATCACTATATCCCTCAAGCACTGTGGGTGCCAAGAATAGTGAATCACATAACTCATAGTACCTACCAAGTAGCGCATAACACTTTCAAGTGCATGTCAGTGATCACTACCTAGGTTAAATATGAACCTGCTCAAATTGCTCACAGCAAATGATATGTCGGGTCTTGATCTTTGGCTATCTTCTTATTCTTTTAAAGTATCACACTGGGATCATAAGGTGTTGGAGAAGCCTTGCTATCTTTATAGCCGAACTGGCTCAAGACCTTATCCACATAATGAGATTGTGAAAGTGTAATTCCATTCTCACCCTTAATCAATTTAATGTTGAGTATAACATCAGCTTCTCCCAGATCTTTCATATCAAAACTCTTTGATAGAAAAGTCTTGACTTTATTGATCACATCAATGTTTGTGCCAAAGATCAGTATGTCGTCGACATACAAACATAATATAACTTCTTCGCCCCCACCATATCGATAGTATACACATCTATCGGCTTCATTTATGATAAAGCCCACAGAAGTTAAAGTTATGTCAAACTTATCATGCCACTGCTTAGGCGTTTGTTTCAGGCCATACAAAGATTTTAATAGTTTACACACTTTGCTCTCTTGACCCTTCACTACAAACCCATCAGGCTGATCCATATAGATCTTCTCATCCAACTCTCCATTTAGGAAAGTTGTCCTTACGTCCATTTGATGAATGATAAGACCATATGAGGCAGACAGAGAAAGCAATGCTCTGATAATGGTCAATCTAGGGACAGGTGAGTAAGTATCGAAAAAGTCTTCGCCTTCTTTTTGTGTGTAACCTTTGGCCACAAGCCGAGCCTTATACTTCTCAATAGTACCATTAGGCCTAAGCTTCTTCTTGAACACCCACTTATAACCCACGGTTTTACAACCGTACGGTCGTTTAGTGAGTTCCCACGTGCCATTTGATAGAATCGAGTCTATCTCATTATGGACAGCTTCTTTCTAATCATCTGCATCCGGAGATGCATATGCCTCGACAATGGTCGTAGGAGCGTCATCCACAAGGTGCACAGTGAAATCATCACCAAAGGATTTTACAACCCTCTGCCTCTTACTCCTTCTAGGAGCTTCACTGTCATCCTCCTCAAGGATTTTCTCAAACTGAGTATGTTGTTCAGAAAACTCGAAATTAACAGGTGAATTAGGTTTAGGAATTATCTCAGCAGAAAATCTAGCAGTGTTTTGCATATCTTTCATAAGAAACACATTCTCAAAAAATGTTGCATCACGAGATTCTAAAATAGTATCAACATGCATATCAGGCACCTTAGATTTTACTACCAAAAATCTATATGCCATGCTACTCTAAGCATATCCTAGAAAGATGCAATCCACTGTCTTAGGTCCCAACTTGCGTTTCTTCAGAATTAGGACATTGACTTTTGCCAAGCACCCCTAAGTGCGCAAGTAAGAAAGTAACGGTTTTCTTCCAATCCATATCTCATACGGAGTTTATTCTTTATTCATGTTTGGAACTCTATTCAGGACATAACTTGCAGTCAACAAAGCCTCCCCCACCATGTATTTGATAAACTGACAGTATCTAACATGATGTTAACCAAGTCAGTTAGCGTGCGGATTTTTTTCTCGGCAACCCCGTTTGATTCGGGCGAATAGGGAGGCGTCCTCTCATGAATAATACCGTGTTCCTCATAGAATTCATCAAATATTTTGGAAAAATATTCACCACCACGATCAGACCTTAGACATTTGATCTTTCTCTCTAGTTGATTTTCAACTTTGGCCTTATAGATTTTAAAGTAGTTTAATGCCTCATCCTTAGTTTGTAATAGATAAACATAAAAAAATCTAGACGCATCATCAATCAATGTCATGAAATATCTCTTTTCATCCTTTGTCAACACACCATCTCGTAAAGATCAGAATGTATGAGTTCTAGAGGTGCCAAGTTTCTCTCCTCAGCAGCCTTGTGAGGCTTTCGAGGTTGCTTTGATTGTACATAACTATGACACTTAGAACCTTTGGCAATTGTGAAATTCGGAATTAAACTCATGCTGGACAATCGAGACATCAAGCCAAAATTAACGTGACATAGACGAGAATGCCAAACACTTGCATCATCATTAATATTGCTACATATATAGTTCACCGACTTATTGCTAAAATCTGAAGAGGAAAAGCAGAACAAGCCTCCGCAATCATAACATTTACCAATGAATTATCAATGTTTCGACAAGACTAATTTATTAGACTTTAAGACTACCTTAAACCCGTCCTTACACAGAACGGAACCGCTAACAAGATTCTTATTGATAGTAGGGACATGATGCACGTTCCTCAGCTGCACGATCTTTTTCGAAGTAAACTTCAGATCTACCTTTCCAACACCATGAACAGAAGCACGTGACCCATTCCCCATTAGGACGGAAGAATCCTGGATGGCCTGGTAAGAAGAAAACATAGAGATATCAGCACACACATGAACATTGGCACCCGTATCAAACCACCAGCTGGTAGTTTGAAAGACTGATAGAACAGTAGGTAGATTACCATACTCATCCTCAGTATTGTCGATGGTCACCATGTTGGCATTCTTAGCCATCTGCCCTTTGCGGTCTGCGCGATCTGGACAATCTTTGGAGAAATGTCCCAGTTCACCGCAAGTAAAGCAATTCAAATCGACTTTATTTTTCTTCTTCTTAAAGGTAGTGGTCTTCATCACCTTGTTAGGCTTATTTTTTTCCTTTGTTCTTGCTATGTGGGGATTTCTGCACCAAGTTGGCACTAGACTGACCCTCGCCTCCTTTCTCAGAAGCGTCCTTTGCCCGAGCTTTCTCTTCAACATCAAGAGACGCTATCAGATTTTTAACTGATATCTCTTATCTCTGATGTTTTAGAGTAGTGGCGAAGTTCCTCCATGAAGAAGGCAACTTTACAATTATGCAACCTGTCACAAACTTGTCGGGTAGAGGATACTTAACGAGGTCAAGTTCCTTGACAATGCACATAACCTCATGAGCTTGTTCTACCATAGAACGGTTATTCACCATCCTATAGTCATGAAAGCTCTCCATGAGGTATAGTTCACTGCCTACATCTGATGCGCTATATTTTGCAATCAGAGCATCCCACAACTCTTTCACATCTGTCACAGTGATGTAAATATCACATAGACGGTCAGAGAGCATGCCTAGAATGCATCCCACGAAGAGATTATTGGCCTCAGCGAATTTCTTTTGCTCATCAGCAGAAAGTTCGCCCTCAAGTTTGCTAAGTCTCTCTTCTCATACATTCATAGCAGTAAGCCAAAGACAGACCTTTGCTTGCCATCTCTTAAAATGCACACTAGAAAAAATTTCGGGCCTCGGTGCATCCGCAAAACCAGCCATTGAATAAATCACAGATTGCCTTGGATTGTTGGAATATTAAGCAATTATGAGATTACTTTTCAAAATAGATAAATCATGACATCCACAAGAACTAGCATGTACACATCTAACACACTAGTAAACTTCAACATAATAATCATGGTTTTGCAAAACATGATTATTAATCGAACAGTAAAGTAGCGCACGTACTATACGGTGGCCGAAGATGAAGCCACGGTCGGTGCAGGGTTGCTCCTGTTGGTGTCGGATCACAGTACCTGACGGCGACCGACAGTAAACGTGGACGGAAGACGCGCCGTGGTGACGAACGTGAGCAGTCGCGTGGAGCGCTTCCTAAAAACCTTATTCACCCTCTCCCAGTGCAAGATCACAAGAGCGAGAGGTTCCGTAGACCTACTCTCCCTCTCGCCGGTGCACGCCGGAGAAAGGGATGAAGTAGACTACACTGACAACGCAACAGAGAGGAGAGGTAAATCGATCTGTTCTGATCTAATCTGTTGTATCTCTTAGAACACACACATGTGGAACCGACCAGATGAATGGGTATTTATATGGGAGTAACACGATCTCGTGTCGTGATCACGATCTAAATCAAGATGGTTTCCATATCCCATAAAATCCGTCAAGTTCTCAAAAGATCGGAACGGCGAAAGGGAACTAAATCCCCACAAGACGGAAAGCCGGTATTTCGGCGGACATAGGGTCAGGCTCGGCTGGCTAACCCCCGAGTCCTGACTGCTGACCACCAGAGTCCTGACTGCTGACCGCCCGAGTGCCGAGTGCCGACCTCCGACTCCCGAGTGTCGAGTGCCGACCTCTGACTTCCGAGTGCTGAGTACCGAGTGTCGACCCCTATAGGCTGACCTCCGATCCGATATGGGCCTTTGAGATTTATTTAGAAATTTCTAAAATATTTATGTGGATGTAACCTAAAATTTCAGCATCCTTCGGATATTTGTTTGAGCTGCTTGTGATCCAGTCTACAGGGCCGGTGTCAAGCGATCCCTGCGACACCGAGCTAATCAACGGAAGTAAAGTAGTCAGAAAATTCCATAGCCGCTTTCAGTCCTAACTACTTGGGAATTTTCTTCGGAATGCTGATAAGCATGTATTGGTGGTGAAAGAACACAGCTGAATTTCTTGATACCATTTCATCCTTTTCGGCATGACCATTGGCCCTGATCTCTTCTTACCTGATCTTGTTACTGTCTTGACAGTTTGATACAAAGTCTTATATTAATACTACTATCGGCGTGCCTTGGTTTGGAATTTCTTAGTATGAAATATGTGGACTTTTGTTTGGAATTGAGTATAGCATTAGTTGGGCAATTATTGTTGGTCCCTGGATACTAGTATAAGGCAGAATTCGACTAGTGACCTAACAAGATCTGAGATCCATAATATTTAGAAGTATATGGTGGCATCAATACGCAAGCATGCAATCTAGTACAAGATCCGGCGGAAAGGCTGTGTTCACTGTGGCAATGTCAGCTTGGTTTTACACTTTTACGGAGTACTTCAGAAAAGGGCATTGCATCCAAATTCTAAAGTCGACCAAGATCGATCAAAGATTAGTAGAGTCTAAAATAATGTTACTGGTTCAGGATCAGAGATCACTTTCCTTCAGGTTTTCCTTGATATGTGTAGAGTAAACTCTATAGTGGGAACAAAATCAGGTGCATATTGGATGCACCAGGTGAACAGTGCATACCTAGCTCCGATGTGCAATACGTGTTCCTCAGAAAAATCCGACGGCAGCGGCGGCCTGGGCTCAGATCGGAGCCAGGCATGCACTGTTCACCTGATGCATCAAGTATGCACCTGATAGTGCTGGATAGTTAGGAGCAAGCCTATGCATTTTCCATGTATCAAACTTCATAAGTCAGTAATCAACAACGAGATTAAGGGGGGCAAAAAGAACCAGTGAAGATGAGAGAGACCTCTGGTTAAACCATATTGTAGCGGCACAGGAATAGCATAATTAAGCTGAGCTCCAACAACCTTCAAGGCTTCTTTAGAATCCAAGAACTACGAAATTTTCTAAGTTTCCTCCATTCCAAAGAAGCTTCAAAAGTAATGAAAACGATGGTCGGATTCGACAGTTAATGCGTGCATGCAACCATGCAGATTTTGCAACATGTGGATGAAAACATCCAAGGCGATCAGGTCATAAGGCACGCCGTCGAGCTAGAATTCCAACAGTAGGGAGAGCTCAGAGCTCAGAAGTCAGAACGCTCTTGTTGTCTGATGTGCTATAGGATTAGTCGAACTAAAATATATTCCGTGTACACTTTCTCATTGGCAAGCTAGGCAATTTGAACATCGCTGTAAAGTAAGCTTAAACTATGATAAAGTCAAGAGAGTATTAAAGTAAGATTTCAGCATTGGCACTAGCATGACAAAACAGAAAGTATCATTCTTCAACTACCATCCGATTGATGAGGGACCATATCTTAGCGATAGGATCTGACGTCGACGAGAGAGATCAAAATAACGAAGCTGTTCAGCATACACACCAGGTCGATCGATCGATCGATCATAACTGTAGTCAGCTAGCTTCCGATTGATGATCATCAGCACCAGCACAGTATGAGCTTGAGAGTCATGCATGGCATACGACGATTGGTCAATATGGACGGACCAATGCGGTTGCACGAACATGCGTGGGCACGTACTCTAGCCTCTAGGGCTCTTGTACAGCTGCAACTTGCAAAGCTCCACGGCTGAACCAACTCATGGGTCCAAGCTAGGACAGATGCTGCTCCCGATCTCTGCACAGAGATTGCTGTGCAGATTGCAAGCCCCGCGTGGGCTCCTACGGAATCCTACGGCTGTCCAGTGTGCAGAGGCAGCGGCAGATATCGCCAGCGAACACCATCATGATCTGCGAGATTGACCCGGCCGGCTGTGTCTCGTGACACCCGAAGAAATCTAGCCGCTGGACTTGTTACCTACCCACTGTATATGCAGCAGCATGCACATCTCACGTAAAACTAGGACGAGCTAGCTAGCCAAGACAAAGGAAAACAACATCCAGCTAGTAGTACTGCCGATGTCAAACATAAATAACTTGACTATTTGATACTAAAATTTTGATAAATTATTTTAAAACAATTTTTAGTTTTTTATAAAAAAATTGAAAAAATTACACCGGTCAGATGTATTATCGTACCTAGTCCAACGAATAATCCGTCTTTTGAATGCCTAGCCGGGACGAGAGGGAGCAGCAGTAATGGGCTAATGGCACTGTATGCATGCATGCGTCCACAAAATTTACAAGCTTGAGTTGTCGACATAGGCAAGTACAAAGTTGTTCAGCGCTCATCTCTGGACGGTGGATGGATGAACGACAACGACGACGTACGCCCTGCTGTGTTTCTGCGGCGGCCATGCTGTAGGCTGTAGGTTAGTAGGTATAGTACCTGCATACGACTTGCTACACAGTATATATCCTTGGATCCCCGCATTGGCCGGCCAGCCGCGCCAGCGCACGCACGCACGCAATCTCCACTGCTCCAATATATATTCTTGGGAGTTCGTGTTTCGTGTATCTCATGGGTACGTACGTAGATTTCGCCTTGGCATCGCCGGATCTCATTGTACATCGATAGCACATTCGCACAGGGCAGAGGAGCTTCCCCCAACCAGGCCGCCACTCGGTGAGCTAGACCAGCGTCCGCGCTGACGCGCACGCGGACACGGCTTGCGGACAGGTTTGATGGGGACATGCATGCAGCTAGCTAAAGCGCGAGGCATTTGTGGCAAGGCGATTTGATGCGTGGGTGATTTCCGGACAAAGGCGCACGCAGTTGGCTTGCTTGATTTATTCACATCGAGCTGAACAGATTATGGCGCCCATGCTACGAGGAGATCGATCACGGATTCACAGCGTGGCAGGGTTAGTGCGGGCGGGGCCGGCCGGCCGGCCGAGTGGGATCGTCGAGCGGGGGCTAAAAAATGAGGCGGAAAGATTGCGGCGATCAACCTCGACGACAGCCAGCCAGCTCCGCTGCCCACGCCGCGCCTGACCTGATGAATCGATAAAGCGAAGATACAGAGATAGAATGACGAGATGCCAGCATTTCCATGCAGCCTCATGCAGCAACTCTGCAACTGCATTGTATATTTGCGTTGCCTATCCTATTGCTTGCTTTATGTAAACAAACTGTACACCACCTCAGCTGCCTGTTCTATTTTAGGCTTGTCTACATGACTGCACGCAGCAACTCGATCTCAGCAAAATCTCAAAGAATATCGTGGAGTCGTAAAGGTGAAGGTGAGATCCGTTGCTTGTGACACATGCACAATGCCGACCTGGTCCGGCAGCGATCTTCGTGTAAAGTATGCGCGCACTCCGTACGTCAGTTTGTGAGTAACCTAATGACCTCGTCGATACGATATTGCCATTTACAATTAGGCTACTTTAGCTCGATGTCATATGTCTATACTCTATAGTCGACCTCTTTTTTAATAATATAGTACTTCTGAGTTATAATCGACTTATATATTATATATAGTACTTATCTGCAGGCCTGAGGAGCTTTATAATTTTCTGTCCTGCCCTCCTGGGCACGGTCAATTACAGCACTACCTTCTCCACTGTGACTTTAAACCTGACAAAACAGGGCGAGGGCTAGGGGACCGGGCGATGCACAAGGCTACAGGTTGAGCAGCTAGCCATTGTCTGCTCAAAGGCCTAACCATAACCACAGTGGCCAGAATCTCCTTTGGGTCCATGCCTGAAATTCCAAAAGGGTAAGCAACTGATCTTACTTTTCAGCAACAATGGCGATTTATCTGTACCCGTGTGTTCTGTTGCTACGTCACCGACCTCTGCTGATTGTTCTTTTCGTGCAGAATTGCAGACTTCAAATCTTCTGTGAAATGTGCAACTTAGTAGGGACTAGGGTGCAGTATTTTAAAGCTTCGAAGGCTGCTGCTTATCTAGAACAAGTCAACAACTTATCACTGGTTTGTTTAAAAACATACTCGTAAGTATTTTTAGAAATTTTTTAGTGGAAATTATTATTGAATAAAAAAAACTATGATGTCACATATTTATTAAATAAAGGATAGTTAGAGGCGGGAGAATGATCAGGAATAAAATGAGAAGAAAATTAAATATGATGTGATTTGTTTAAATAAAAGGTACTATAAAAATACATATGTTGTAGTATAAATTTTAAATTCTAAAAATACATATATTTTGGAATAATTTAAAGGAAAAAAAGAAAGACGAAAGTTTGTATCTCCCGGAATAAATAAGACTAGCTAGCTAGTTGCGTGATGCATATTGCTCCGTGGGAAATATAGAATATGCAGTAGTTTCTTGTTCCTTAGAAGAACTCCCATCATCTGGTTTCAATTCACGTTCGGTTTCCCCGTTGTGTTTGCCAGGACCACAAACAAACAGTCAAAGCCTCGCTGTCCCATGTCGCAGTCTTTCGCTTCAGCTGATGTCGGTTAGCACTGTAGCTGGCTCAATCACAGCGATCCTGTGTGATTCGGAAGCGATCGAGCACCGGCACACAGGTCCATGGCCAACGTGTTCGCCTCCGTGACGCTTGACGGTGTACGTACTTGCCCTCTCCCTCCCTGCACGGAACCTACCTTTGAGCCGTAGATCATGCACGCCGCGCGTGTAGTAGCAGCCAGCCAATTGGATCTCTTCCCAACTTCTCAACGCTGCAGCTCAGCCGCGCCGCGCGTAGGCGTAGCATGCGCCGGCGGCGACATGTGTCGGAATATTAGGCAATTACGAGATTAATTTTCGAAATAGATAAATCATGACATTCGTAAGAACTAGCATGTACACATCTAACACAGTAGTAAACTTGAACATAGTAATCATGGTTTCACAAAAATTGATCAATAACCGAACAGTAAAGTAGCGTACGTACTGTACGGTAGCCGAAGACGAAGCTACGGTCGGTGCAGAGTTGTTCCTGTTGGTGTCGGATCTCAGTACCCGATGGCGACTGACGGTAGACGTCGACGGAAGACGCGCCGTGGTGACAGACGTGAGCAGTCACGCGGAGCGCTTTCCAAAAACCTTATTCACTCTCTCCTGGTGCAGGATCACAAGAACGAGAGGTTCTGGAGACCTGCTCTCCCTCCCGTCGGTGCACGCCGGAGAAAGGAATGAAGTAGACTACGACGACAGCACAATAGAGAGGAGAGGCAAATCGATCTGTTCTGATCTAATCTGTTATGTCTCATATATTATATACTTATGAAACCGGTCAGATAGACGGGTATTTATAAAGGAGTAACACGATCTCGTGTCACGATCACGATCTAAATCGAGTTGGTTTTCATATCCCGTAGAATCCGCCAAATTCCCAAAAGATCGAAACGGCCAAAGGGAACTGAATCACCACAAGATGGAGAGACGGTATTTCGGTGGACATGGGGTCGGGCTCAGCTGGCTGATCACCCGAGTTCTGACTACTGACCACCAGAGTCCTGACTGCTGACCGCCCGAGTCCTGAGTGCTAACCACTAACTCCCGAGTCCTAAGTGCTGACCACTGACTCTCGAGTGCCGAGTGCCGACCCTCGACTCCCGAGTTTGGTATGGGCCTTTGAGATTTATTTAGGAATTTCTGAGATATTTATGTGGGTGTAACCCAAAATTCTAGCAATCCCTCACTAGATCTCAAATGCCATTTAGAGTTTTGTCTGTTTCTCTCTGTTGTTTGATATACTAGCGTTTTAGCGAGAACTGTTAAGTTAAACTCCCGCCTAGATCTTCAAGCTACACTCATCCACAACTTGAACAATGGACTATGCCTTGAATTGCAAGTTTTATATGCGAACGAGTTTCACTCAAAGTCAAACTAGTACCTGGCTGCTAGTAGACTACCCCGCAGGTGGAGCATATGCGTCGTACTCCCTGGTTTCATAAAAAGCTTACTACAGATCACCCAAGTCTCGTGGACTGCGACGTTAAACAGTTAGGCTCATATAGGTGTATTCTTTCAAGAATGCTCTGTAGGATAGCATCTTCGCTAATTAAAGCCAACATAATACATTAAGGCTTAAAGCCAACCTGTCTTACAGTATCTAAGAGTATTGTATCTTCATTTAGAGAGGGTTATGGGCTAGTTAAAGCTCATACAGTAATTACTCTCCTCAGTTAACCAATAGCTTGTTTTTCTCAGGTCTTACTTCAAGGGATGTCCGATCACATAGGTTGGGTTATGTAACGACCCGTCCGGATTTCGGAAATATCGTCGAAATGGACATGTGGATACGTTATCGAAGACGAACGAATTTTAGAATAAAATCGTTCCATTCGGCAGTAGTTTCATTGCAGACCT
>KE372615.1:274426-295396 GCA_000418225.1 Zizania latifolia | reverse complement strand
GAGTTCTCTCTGTCGCAGGCGCTGCATCCTTCTCTTCTGGTTCTTTGTGAAAATGTCGCTTGGGCACCATTGCTCATTCTTCTTCTGATGGTTATGCCGATGCCTCTCATCAGACAAACGGTCACCGCCCCCTGGCAGTTGTCTTTTGTGTTGACGGGCCCAAGCGGCTCGTGCACCGATGGTTTACGCGGAGGAGTCCTTCGGTCACCTTCATAAGATCTTCGATCATCGTCATAAGGTCTTCGATCATCATCATGGGGCCTCCGACTGATTTTGCTGCCACTGCATTCGGGGCAATTATCCATTGACGGTAGCTGCATTCCTTCATTTCAGCAGAATCTGAAGAACTCGCAGTTTCAGTGGGGGTTGAACCGCGAGGGGGCCTGATTGATCTCATAGTCATCTTCCTCACTCGCCTTTCTTTTATACTTGTTGATCAAATCTGACGAAGTGACTTGCATATGATTCCTATTCATCCTGATGCGCCTATCTCCCTCTCTGCGCCGTTCATCGGGGTGCTGGATGTAGACCATATTGGTGAGGAACGGGTGCCCGTCGATGTTCATCGGCCTCTTCCCGTCGTCGAACTTGATTCGGTCTTGCTTAACGGCCGATTGGATTTGCTGCCTAAACACCTTGCATTCATTGGTGTGGTGCGACGGAAAATTGTGCCACTTGCAGTACTTCCTCTTCTTCAGCTCATCGACCAACGGGATTATGTGATTAGGCGGCAACTGGATCTGTTTCTCTTTCAACAACAAGTCAAAAATTCGGTCTGCCTTGTTGATATCAAAATCATACTTCTCTTCTTTGCCCGATGCCTTCAACTAGGGGCAAGCAACAGGCTTCTTATTTTTGGACCACTTAGTGAGTCCAACTTTGGCATCGAAATCAGTGTCTTCCTCGGAGTCCGATGAATACGCTTGAGCGTATACAACCTTCTTTTGAAACTTGTCCCTCCGAGCTTCTTGGAACCGGCTCTCATGGGCCGATACCCGTTGCACCAGGTGCGACAACCTTTTAAACTCCTGAGATGAGAACCTCTCCTTGATTGGGTTTAGTAACCCCTAAAATGCCAACTCAGCTAATTGGGTATCGCTAAGGCTGAGACTGTAACATCTGCTACGTACGTCCCGGAACCTCTGAACATAATCTTGCACCGACTCGTCCATCTTTTGTCAAACCGCTGTGAGGTCCGTCAGCTTCATCTCGTGTATGCCGGCGAAGAAATATTTGTGGAACTGCTTCTCGAGGTCCGCCCGTCCTCTGATAGAATTCGATGGTAGCGAAGAAAACCACACGAAGACCGATCCCGACAGTGATAACGGGAAGAATCGGACCCTAAGGACCTCATCGGCCGATGCCTCCCCGCACTGGGCGAGAAAGCGGCTCACATACTCAATCGTAGAGATCGAGTCATGCCCCGAGAACTTGGAGAAGTCGGGCAACTTGTATCGGTGGAGCAACGGCACTCGATCGAACCATTCCGGGTACGGCCTCCGATACATGTAAGTCTGGTCCTTGGGCTTCAGACCAAACTGATCGCGGATGACCTCAGCGATGCGATTCACCCAGTCCTCCTCTTGCTGATTCGGTATGGGGTACCGATCGGGCGTGGGCGCCTGAGGGTACTGATCGGGTCGAGGGACGTTGTAGTGGTACTATTCTCCATGGGTGTAGGGCTGTCCTCCGAAGTATGCAGCCCGGTGGTACCCTTGAGGGATACCATTGGATGCCCCCCTTGGTGGCACGAGGTCGGGAAGCACGCTCCTCTCGATGTCGTAGGTGATCTGTGGGGCGTCGTGCCTCATCGGCCCTTGCAGATCAGCAGCTAGTGGCTGAGCCGGCCGAGGAAGTTGAAGTGTCTGGGATGCTTGAGGGTGGTTGACAGGAAAGTACGTCGGGCCCCATAGCGGCTCCTGAGCTACAGTACCCTCGACGGTCTTCTTGATCAACCCGTGGAGAGTGTTAACCAGGACCCCAGACTGGTTGATGAGGGCGTGGTTAACTGCGCGGTCGACAGCTTCTTGGAAGTTGACGTGGGGGCTGTCGGGCCGCTGACTAGGTTCTCCAATGAAGGTAGGCTTCGGCAATTGGGTTTTCTGGACGGGTCCCGATCTGATCATGCCGAAGGATTCGAGGCACATCTTCTGATAATCATCAACGTGCTTCTGCACTACCTCTCTTTGTTCCTCATTCAGCACTTCCATGGTGACCTAGATGACGTTGTTGCTATCGAATTCTTCCGCCATGGCGGGAGGTGTCGTTGAAGATGGTCCCACCGGGCATGCCAAAAAGTGTGTTGGGGGTGAAGTTTTTGGTCACACGCGTGGCCTGAGAGATCTGCTTAACTCTAGTGCAGGTCCCAAATTTACGGTTCGTGGCGTGCCAATCAGTTTGATCATGTAACTAATAAGATAAACAAGAAAACCATAAGTAGTAACACCTATCAACTATCGAGCCGATGGTTTCAACGCGTATCGGACTATCTATTAAATGACTGTAAATAAAATACAATAAGAATATGGTAAAGGCCAATCAACGCAGCATATCAAGTGCACGATGTACGAGAAATAGATCTACTGTGAAACCTATCAAGACATCGGTATCGGCCTGAACCAACTAATCTGTAAAAGCGATTGAAAATAGTATCTAGGCCAGCATCGGGTCGTAAAAGCAAGACAAGTGAAATAACGCCAGGCCGATGCGCATCGCCCGACTCCGATACCCTGGATCATCGTGAAATTTAAGCGTGTAGCATTGACAGACATGAGATAACCTATCTGTGTTCTTATTATCTTTTACTGTAATCACGAGATTGGACCGAACTAAGACAGTCGCTAAATCACAGCAAATCATAATGCTAAACATATCGGAACACGCTTCGTCCAGATGAACGATACATGATGTGAATCAAATACATAGACTAAGATATTGAACTTAACCGATGAAGCCTTAGACTAATATGTTTGATCTAAACCATGCATCTAATACAGTATGATCGATACATAGACTAAGATGTCAGACCTAACTGATGAAACCTTAGACCTACGAATCAATACATGTTTGGCGGAACTTACCCCTCGCCGGAGATCGAAACGATGCAGCCCCGCGCGAGAGCAAGAACTCGTCGATGGCAAGTTTGGCGATGCGCCGAGAGTTGATTGATATGTTGATTGATTCCTATTCTAATCTAAAATTTACATATTTATAGTCCGGAGACTTGCCGTCCTATGCAGATACGACTGTAACCGATTTCATCTTTATCTTCGCAGCAAAATCTATCCCCTCCTTTATCGGCTTCTTTGTATCTTTATCCGGTCACACGTGTGCGTTGCGGATGGGCTTCATTGACCGTGCTTTGATCGGACTTCTTGACTTTCATTGACCGTACCGAAACTTTGTTGGGCTTGGACCTTACCAAATTTTGTCGTTAACACTACGGCGACAGCACAACAGAGAGGAGAGACAAATCAATCTGTTCTGATCTAATATGTTATGTCTCGTATATCATACACTTATGGAACCGATCAAATAGACGAGTATTTATATGGGAGTAACACGATCTCGTGTCGCGATCACGATCTAAATCGAGTTGGTTTCCATATCCCGTAGAATCTGCCAAGTTCCCAAAAGATCGGAACGGCTAAAGGAAACTGAATCCCCGCAAGACGGAGAGCCGGTATTTCGGCGGACATGGGGTCGGGCTCAGCTAGCTAATCACCTAAGTTCTAACTGCTAACCACCAGAATCCTAACTGCTGACCACCAAAGTGCTGACCGTTAACCGCCCGAGTCCTGAGTGTTGACCACTGACTCCTGAGTCCTGAGTGCTGATCACTGACTCCCGAGTATTGACCCTCGAGTGCCGAGTGCCAACCCTCAACTCTCAAGTTTAGTATAGATCTTTAGGATTTATTTAGAAATTTCTAAGATATTTATGTGGGTGTCGTGCATGTGCGTCGTGGCCGTTGCTTCCTATAACCTCGCGATAGCCGCCGGGCACACGTCGCGTGGCTAACCTAGTAACCTGCACATGAGAGATCGAAGCGCGCTTTCGTGGCAGGGAGTAGCTTAACGCGCGCGTGCAACAATATCGAGGGATGCTGCTGATGCCGTTCCGCACAGCCCGCACTGCCCCGTGCTGTAGCCTCGTAGCCGCCTTGCTTTCTCGTTCGCGCGCATGTACGTCGCACTCGCAGGCCAGCGTCGAAAATCACCGCGCGAGGGGTCGACTGGATGACAATCGACGGGCCGTCGTGTCTACAGAAACCGTGCGAGAATGACCCACCGATCGCATTCATACCACGGCGAAAGCCAAGGCGATCTCTCCGCATTCATGGCGTCTAAGCGTCAGCCACAGTGACGACCCAAGATTTTCTCGCCGTCGATGGTCGACGCCCGGCCTGCAGCCTGATGCTAGTGCTATCTATCTACTGTGGCAGGTAGTAAGTAGCGGTACGAGTGACACGGAAGCTGCACGCGCTGCACGAGAGGCGCGCTAGCTAGATTGACCGAGCGAGACCGGACTGATCCACGCATAAAGTGTAGCGCGGATCACGTGGTGTGGAGCCAGGAGATCTCTCATCAATCGCATCCTTATGGAAGAGCGCAGTCCAATTGGCTGCCGCGCGCGCACGGGGCAAGAAATGGCAGCAGGAGGTAAGCAAAGCCTTGGTGCAGTTGGTTGAACGCTCAGCGCAGGCACGGACTCTACAGGAATCCGCTTTGCAGTTGCAGACATTTGCTGCAGTTTGCGCTGCCCAAAGGGATCACTGGCGTGTCGCGTTCGCGTAGTCGCATTTAACCCGGATTGGGTTCCCCGAAGGGATGACACTATGAGCAGTGCTGCACTGTTGTATGGTTTGTTCTCCATACTGTCTCCTCTCTCCTCTGCACGCCATCCTATCCTTAAAAACTACTGGATCATCATCCATGCGCGGTAATTAGGATAGGACGGTACACCGATCAGCCAATCAAGCGTGAAACGAATCACATCACTATCATCGATAACGTGGCAATCGCCAAAGATCTAATGGACACGCTTCGTGAAAGGCGCTCGAGCGGAATGTGATTGACCGGCGGGACAGAGGCAGGCTCGGGCCCACGTGGATACCGTGCTCCAATCCGAGTTTCCATTAGATTCTCGGGTCCCGGTTGCGCCAATGACGAGACGTCCAGACCCTTTCTCCTCCTATATAAACCCGCACACCACCCCAACCATGAGATCCATATCAGATTTGCGCTCTCACAATTGTTATCTCCGCTCCTCGTCTCCCTGTCCATCTCCCTTTCTCGCTCCATTCATCTACAGTCTTTCGGGAACCAAGGATCGATCGCGAGGCAGACGTCCCGACCGAGACAGCAATCACCGAGCAGTGAGCTGGACGACGACACCAACGCCATCGGCTTCCTCTAGGTCGGTCTCATCCTGGAGCAACGTCCAATGCGTATGCCCCTATAAGGCTGTGGCTTCGCGGGCTAGAGCAAGGAGAAGCCATGGAGTTCAAGGCGCTGCACCTGTATGCCGCCGTGATGGTCCTGCTCCTCGGTTCCTCGGTCAACTTCATCCAGAGCCCCACCGACGTGCTCGGCCCGGTTGCACTCCTCGAGCCGACGCCGTCCTCCAAGAGCGACTTCGGCGCCGTCGTCTCCGACTCGCCGTTCGCCGTCATGCGGCCCGAGTCCTCTGGTGACATCGCGCTCCTCCTGGGCGCGCTGTCTTCAGTGGCTCCGAGCCCGAGGGCGACCGTGGCGGCGCGCGGCGCGGGGCACTCGCTCCACGGCCAAGCGCAGGCGCGCGGCGGCATTGTGGTGGAGACCCGCGCCCTGCCGCGCGACGTGCAGGTGGCGGCTGTGGCTCATGGTCACGGAGACAGCGGCGGGGCCACCACCATGCCCGCTTACGCGGACGTGGGGGCCGGCGCGCTGTGGGTGGAGGTGCTGGAGGAGTGCCTCAAGGCCGGCCTCGCGCCGCCGTCGTGGACGGACTACCTGTACCTCACCATTGGCGGGACGTTGTCCAACGCCGGCATCAGCGGCCAAACGTTCAAGCATGGCCCCCAGATCAGCAACGTCCTGCAGCTCGAGGTCGTCACAGGTACTGCACGGCCACAACTTTTCTGCTCTCTCTCAGCGAATTTTCGTCTCGTCCGATATGTTTCTGATGTTCTCGCCGTGTCGCTTGCAGGTAAAGGGGAGGTGGTGACATGCTCCCCCACCAAGAGCCCCGAGCTTTACTACGCAGTTCTCGGTGGGCTCGGCCAGTTCGGCATTATAACCAGGGCAAGGATTCCACTCCAACTTGCTCCTCCCAAGGTACGTACATGCCATCAAGAAACAGAAATGTGAAAAGCTGTCTCTTTTCAATTGACCAGCTTTTGTACGTCTTAAGCTTTGCTATAACAACTTGTCATTGTTAATGCGTTACCATCGCGATCCTCATTAGGTGAGATGGGTGAGGGTCTTCTACGACAGCTTCGAGACCTTCACCGGGGACCAAGAGCTACTGGTCTCAATGCCGGAGCAGGTGGACTATGTCGAGGGGTTCATGGTTCTGAACGAGCAGTCCCTCGAGAGCTCCTCCATTTCCTTCCCTGCTCAGATTAACTTCAACCCGGACTTCGGCTCCAATGGCAGGAAGAAGGTATACTACTGCATCGAGTTCGCAGTGCACGACTTCCAGCTGAACGGCTCCAGTGCAGACCATGTCAGTCTACTCCTAATCAATTTAACACCTCAATTAAGTTACCATATCCGTTTCAGTGACTGAAAACGGCTACTGAATTTTCTGCAGGTTGTGGAGCAGGTCTCAGGGAAGCTGAGCTACCTGAAGCCCCACAGGTACAGCGTGGAGGTGTCCTACTTCGATTTCCTGAACAGGGTGAGGATGGAGGAGGAGAGCCTGAGGAGCCGGGGGCTCTGGGACGTGCCTCACCCATGGCTCAACATGTTCGTGCCAAAGCACGGAGCCACACAGTTCAAGGACCTGCTCATGGACACCGTCTCGGCGGATGACTTCGAGGGGCCCGTCCTCGTCTACCCTCTCCTAACTGACAAGTACCTCATTTTTCTGTCGCTCTTACTCCCGTTTCTAAAATATAAATATTTTAAAGTTTTTTCAAAGATATTTAGAAAATTTGAAATTAAATAAGCAATGGCTGAACTGAGGAGATAGGACAAGAAATTAAATAAAGGATGGTTATAATTAGTTAGATGAGTATGTGAGAAATATATATGTTTTGGGATACAATTTTAAACACTAAAAATAACTAATTCGCATGTCCTAAAATATAACATATTTTAGAGTTTTAAATTTTATTTTAAATATAATCTAGTATCAATAAAAGTTCACTTTTAACTCTAAAATACTATTCTTAGACTATAGTTCTTATTAATTCGCTCAATTGTTTCTAGGTTTATACTTACTCCGTTACTCGTCTCGAGCAAGACATTATATTATTTTTGTTATATTTTTGAAGGAGGGAGAGAGTATATTAGAGAATGAAGACAACTAATAAATAACATATTGCACATCAGATTCCACGGTAATGCAAACTATTAGCTTGGGATGTCTTAGGCATCCGTCAATAAAGTTGCTCTTGATAGCAAAAGGCTCACATAATAAAACTCACAAGCAAAGATGTGTAAAGTGATGCCTTTCTCGCAGCATTTGCAAGATTTGCATGCATAAAAATCATTCAATGATGTGGCGAGACCGCGAGATCACCTTGTGACCCACAAGAAAATCTCATACATATGCCAAGTTGGAAAAAAAGTTGGAGACTTTTGGGCCGGGCGATACGATAACCAAACTGAAGATCAAGTGCTACTATCTTGTGGCTGTTGGTAATCTGTTCTTGCTACTTGGTCGTAGTTATCCTCTCCAGAAATGGTTTGCACGGCATGTTGGCCCAATTGTGACAAGGCCATGGCATCTCCCAGCTGCAGCCTAGATACAAGCCTGATAGCATTCACCTCATGGCATCTTTTCTCTGCACCAAGCACCTATGCATACCTGGTTTGAGTTTTCAGTTCCCTGCAAGATCATCTTCAGATTGTGTGATGGAAGGAAAGCTTTCAGACAGTGGCTTGCTATTGATTAGTTGATTGCTGCAGTAGCAGTACCGTCTTGCATGTTGCTCCCTTTGCGCTGGTGGTTAGCGTAAATCAGTAGTCCCTTTCCATGCTGCCTGTTTGTCTGTTGCTTGCCCGTGTTTCTCGTTGCTGGTCCAACCCCTCCTTGACATTCCTCCCTCGCAGCAACACTGTATCACTGAACCGTTGCATTGGATTACATCTGCAAGATACAGTAGCAGATAGCGTAAGTTGCAGTAGGCTAGCGCCAACTAGAAGTAGGAGCTTCCTCCGTGGTTGCAGTCATGTGCTCGTGTGTGAACTACTGAACTCTGAACTCGTCTCACACTCTCACTCTCTCTGCCCGGTGGCAGAGAAAGAAAGGAGCTTGCACCTTGCACGGGCGACCTTTCTGCTGTCGGATTAGATTCTCTGCACCTCAAAACCCTCCGTGCAGTGGCGTGATCCTGACGCAGAAAAGATGTTTTACCTTTTCCGGACATAAAATTTGCTCCGACTGTACGAGAAAAATTGCCGTTTTTGGAAGGGGCTAGCTCTGTTCGAATCCGAGTAAATTACTGCGTCGATGTGTTGTTGACTTGTTGCTTATTGTTTCTGTCTTGTTTTTTTTTTTTCAGGTGGGACGGGAACACGTCCGCGGTGGTGCCGGCGACGGCGGAAGGGGTGATGTACATCTTCGGCGTGCTCCGGTCAACCGACCCTGCGCGGTGCGGCCGCGAGTGCGTGGAGAGGATCAGGGAGCAACACCGGCGGGTGGCCGATGAGGCGTGCCGGTCTGGCAACGGCGGCGGCATCGGTGCCAAACAATACCTCGCGCGGCAGCCGTCGCCGGCGCACTGGCGCGACCACTTCGGGTCGACTGGCTGGGGCCGGTTCGCGGCCCGCAAGGCGCGCTTCGACCCTCGGCACGTGCTCGGGCCCGGCCAGGGCATCTTCCCGAGGACGGATAACGCTGCCTCGATGTGATTACGCCGGCGCGGCGCAGTCGCCGGGCAAACTTCCGGTCGGCGAAGCTCCCAGCTCACGTAGGTAGTCGAGGACATAGGTTCGTAGATGTGTCCATTGCGTTTTTATCCGTTTGTATGCCGTTTTCACAATTGCACAGGCTGAGCTGATCGTATAGACCGGCTAAAATCACAGTCAAGTTTTGTCGGGATCCATGTATTAGGCCCATTGAAAACCATCTGAAACTGTGAACCGTGCGGCCCACTACAACATTGCAGGCAGCCAGGCACTGGTGAGCCGTTAGCCTGCAGCACGGCTTTTTTAAATAATAATAATAAATTTAATTCAAAATTATGAAAAATAGGTCCAGATTTTAAAAAAATTGTAAATTTAGTCTTCTGTGATCAACTAAATATCAACAGGAATCTATCGACCAACAGTCAATAGTCAAAAAAAATGGGCAGCATGCCGTGCAGAGTTGTGGCATAGCAACGGAGGGCTACGTGCTGCATGCATCCTGTTTTTACAAATTCACACTGCATGCAATTATGCAAATCTCTTTCTGTCTCTTGCGTCAGAACTCCACGCTGCTCATCCCGTTGTTGCTGCTTGCGCTGCTCGATTTTTATTTTTCCTACCAACAAGTCAAGGTCGATAAGGATCACGTCGATACTTGAAATGTTTACATGACACCTATTGACGCTCGTCGATAGGTCTTCTATCAAAACTTTAAGTGTCTGATAGGAACTGTTTTTATTATTTTTAGAAAGGCACACCAAAATTTGAGAATTTGTAGAAAAATTACTGTTTTCAAAAATTCCAAGTCTGCAACCCCTTCAAGTAGAATCGCTGATGTGAACGTATGTCTTTTTCTTAAAAAATACTAGTAGTTGATTGTGAATGAAGCGTTGATTTTACGGGATTTGATTCAGCTGGTCAGCTAATTAGCTCGTTAGTCTAAAATAAAATGGGAAATGATAATGAATAGCTTAAAATATGAAAAACGATCCAGACCCATGTCCATCCGGAAATAAATTAGAGTTTGATGTGCTTCAAGCTCTTCACTGTAGAGACCCAGGGTTCACGTAACCGCACCGACCTTATGCTCCCGTCAAAATTCAAATTCAAATTTAAAAATTTTAAATATACTTAAAAAATTCCTATAAATACTAGATGTTTTAAGATAGTTTATGGTGAAATTTGTTTTCAAACATATTTAAAATCTTAAAGTTATGAGTGAAACAAGATCGATAAAATATAAAAAAGAAAAAAAATTGGCCTAACCCAAAAACCTATTATATTATAGGCAAATTATTTTTGTTTTTTTTCAAAAATAATATTACTATATTTCTAATGTCCTACCATTTAATTCAATCAAAAATAACAAATATTTTTATCACTGTATTACAATTTTTCTTTACATTTCTAAAATGTTTCTATGTTTATAATTTTTCTGAATTATTTAATTTTCGACGTAAACCGAGTGGTTACCACGACTAATCGAGCGGTTACCGACGCCAAACCGTTCGGTAACCGACGTCGGTAACCATCCTAAATCGAGCAGTTATCGAGTCAAACCGAACGATAACCGTTTGCTTCAAAATTTTCAATTTAGAATTTGAATTTTGGTCGTTTTACCACCGTTACCGAGTGGTAAATGTGGTTACCACCTATCCATGCCTAGGTGGTGCCCAAGCCAGAGCTATATTGGTTAACCCTGATACACATGAAATACGGAGTTAATCTAAAGATAAAGAATAACTGGCCAATGAAGGGTGTCGCCGATGGCGTGACGGGCAGGGGCGTGACCGATGAAAGGCGGTTTAACAAATCTGTAGGCTCTATCGGCCGCACCCTCCCAGCCACGTCACTCTTGTCGGCCTTAACGCACTGTGTCCTCTACTATCGGACCACATGGGTTATCTATATTTAAAAGAATTCAAATGATAAAGAGTTTGAAAGAAAAGTCTGAAGGCTTGCCTTCCCTAAATTTATTTCTAGTCCATCCTCTTGAGTCAAGGCGGTGAACGGACCACTAAATTTATTTCGTGTCCATCCTCCTGACTGTTGAGTCAATACGGTGAACAGTGAGTGCCACGGTGGTGCAGCCGTGCCACGTCTGCCTGTCTGGGAGGGCGCAGAGTCGGAAACGGTTATCTTCTCCGACCATATTGAGAGTTGAGACATGGAGCATTATTAGGATGCGCCAAAACTTGTGACCAGACTACCAGATCCGACAAGAGCCTCCAGGATTGTCTATCAGCTGAGAAGCTTGACAACACGTTGCAAAATAGATGTGATCATTATAAGCAGAGAATTTATCTTCCCTTTTGCAATCCAAAAATACACATAACAAATTCAAGCAAGAAACCAATGCCAAGAACTCATCAGTCCATCAAGCCCTTCAGAGCATTTGAAACAAGGAATAGTGCTAAGAGAAATTTTTTTGTCTTGGTACTAGTTCTATATATTAAGAGGGTAGTACTAAGTAAACTAAGACAAAACATAGATTCTATGTATAGATATTAGTTTCATAAATTAAATAATATTATTTTTTAGTTTGGTAGTTGCTCATTGGATAGAACATATCTATTTTTGTATTTTTTATGTTGTTAAGAGTCTCACCTCTAGTGCTATATATTGTACCATTTTTTTGTAAGAAATAAGTCTATCTATATGTTCATCTAGTACTAGTTTAAGAGTACTTCATATTGTAGATGCTCTCAAACCAATGCCTGGTTTCACTAGATTAAAAACATGAATTCTACTTCCCATCTAGCTCAATTCATCCAAGTGTTCAACATCATTGGTAGCACAGCACTAAATCCTAATATGCCTGATTCTCTTGCTTGGAAATGGATTTCGCATGGCACGTACACCGCCAGCTCAGCTTATAGAACCCAATTTGCGGCCTCAGTTCGCCCTATCATATCAATTGATCTTTGGAAAGCCCTTGCATCGCCCCGGTGCAAATTTTTCACGTGGACTCTGATGAGAGAAAGACTCCTGACAGCAGATAATCTAATTAAAAGAGGCTAGCCTTGCTCTTCTTTGTTCAGCCTTTGCCGAGCTGCATTTGAAACTACAAATCATATAGCCCGTCAGTGCTGCTTCACTCTTTAAGTATGGAACAATGTCCTTCATCGTTTCAACTACGTAAACATCCCTCACGTGTCATCAGAAAACTCTATTGAAAAATGGTGGCATCGATCAGCTCACAGCCTCCCCAAATCTTCCCGCAAACAGTTCAATGGCCTCTTGATTCTCACGTGGTGAAACATTTGGAAAGAACGTAATCGAAGGATATTTCAAGCTTCAATCAACTCAATAACAGAAGTAGCTGAAATGATCATAGTTGAATTTGAATTTCTTATGAAACTCTAACTTCCTCCCTTCTTTCTTTCTTATCTTGTTACATCTCAACCATCCCCCTAAAAGTCTGATTCTGTGTACATGTACTTTGTTACTCTTAATAAAGCGACTCTCTCGTTTCCTTTAAAAAAAATCAAGCAAGAAACCAATATCTTAAGTACTCAGATGTATTTATTTAGATAGCCAGATAGGATAAACAAAATTATTGTTTAGATTAAGGATGTAATTATCTTATTTTTTGTTTGATTAAAAATGCAGTTTAGATCTAGCGTCTTCTCTCGCACCGCCGCTACCACCACCGAAGTCACCCTCTCCTTGCAGTGAGCAGATCTCCTTCCCCTGCTTTGCCACGCCGCTGAGCTCGTATTCTCCCACATCGTCGTTGTCATCAGGGCTATTGCTGAATTGGATTGACTATGTCCGGTTCTTTTTCTCGGATGAAGCCATCCTAGAGCCAGAGAACATATTTCTTAAACTGAGATGACTTTATTCCTTCGCTCTTAAACAAGACGAATGAAACATTTTCCTAAAACAAACATATCCTTAAATTATCGGACACAAGAAATTATTCAGAAATGGCATGATATGCGAGCGCAAACCGTTTAAAATTCAAATAGCAGACTGGATTAGTTTCTCCAGATTCATGTATGACGATCCATTCTCCTCCAGAACATGATTCGCCTTGGCCTTCAGCTCTTGAACTTTCTTTATCCTTTCTTCACCTTCGACTCCTCCATCCATGAGACTCTTCAAGGCCCTCTTCACCTGTTCTGCTCCAACCTCTGCCTTCTCCTCGCCGCCGCCGTCTTTGCCTCCGGTGAGCAAGCCCTCTGTCGGCTTCGTCACACCGATGGACACGCCGATCCCAATCACGTCCACGATGAGCTTTTCGTTCAGGAATTGCTCCGCGCTGAACGGCCACGCGGCCATTGGCACGCCTGCGGCGATGCTCTCCAGCGTGGATCCCCATCCGCAGTGGGTCAAGAAGCCGCCGACTGCCGGGTGCGACAGGATGGCCACCTGCGGCGCCCACCCACGCACGGCGAGGCACTGGCTGTCCGCGACGCCGTCGGCGTCGGTGTTCTGCTGTAGCCAGCTCTTGACGTCGTCAGGCAGTGAGTCGGCGCCCTTGATGACCCAGAGGACAGGCCATGGGCACGACACGAGCGCCATGCCGAGCTGCATGAGCTGCACGGGAGGCATGCGCCCGGCGCTGCCAAAGCTCACGTACAGCACGGACTTGGGCTTCTTGGCATCCAGCCACACCATGCACCGCTTCGCGTCATCTGAGGCGGCGCCCGAGTCATCGAGAGTAGGTGAGCGGCACAGCGAGACGGGGCCGACAGCGAACACCGTCTTACCTGTGGCCGCGGCGAGGCGAGCGACGCAGTCATGCTCGAGCTCTTCGAAGCTGTTCACCACGATGCCGTTCACGGCCAGCTCGAACTCTCGATGGTCTCCCAACCTGTCCTTAAAGGCACAGGACGGCTGGAACTGCACTGGCAGCTGCCGTCCCGTGAACCTGCATTTGAAAGGCGACCGCCTCGTGCGGCTTGTGCCTTTGCAGGTACTCGCAGCAGAGCAAGGAGAACGCGCAGAAACCGTGGAAGATGAAGCACGGCGTGCCGAGCTCGCGCGCCATGACATGCGCCCACGTGTGAGATATTCCGGCGATGATGCAGCTCGGTCGGCGCGGCCTCATGAGGCGGCAGTGGTGCGCCACCGCGTCGCCGAACTGCATGGCGGCGTCGAAGAACCTTGGCACCATGTCAGGCGACGGGACGTTGTCAACCCTCTCGCACCCCTCCGGTAGCCCGACATCAGCGACCGGGAACGGGATGGAGGTTACCATGATCCCGGAAGTGACCAGGTCGCCTGAGCGGTTTACGCAGCTTTGGACGAGCTGCGCGTTGATCGGCGTCGTTATGATGGTGACCACCGCGCCGTGCGCGGCGAGGAGACAGGCGATGTCCACAATGGGTATCAGGTGGCTGGTGGCCAGCCATGGGATGACCACGAAGTGAGGTTTTGGGGTTAGGGTAATCTCCATTTCGAGTACTCCCTAGTGTTCGCGTGGCCTTTGGTTAACTACGGGGACTTGATCCCAGCCCAGTTTTTGTGATGTGTCTGCTTGTTTCCGACTTGCAGCCGGCTCCAGGGTACAAATAGCCAAATAGGATGGGTTTGGTTTGCTGGCCTTTACGGTATATTTTTTAAAAATTAAAAATTTGTTATGGTTAACATTATTTTTTTATTATGATGTTACTTCAAGATAATTACATTTGAGACTATTTAATTTAATGAGGTGTGAGCCTTGGTGGTAAAAAACGAAGCAATTTCTTGATGATAACAAAATATCAAATCTCTCATTTTTTGTGAGTAGAGGGATGTTATTGTAAGTTATTACATCCATCAAAAAAATATAAGGTATATTAATGTAAAATTTTGATCATTAATTTTCAATAACATATTATCAACAACTATGAAATTAATATTATATAAAAATACATATTTTTAAATTAATTATTAATCAAAAAATAAATATTGACTTTTAAAATATATGGACGTCTTATATTTATTATATGTGTTTGTATGTGTGTGTATATATATATCAATGCTCATGAAATGGCTCAAAACGTGTACTTTTATGATAAATTTAATGTTAAATCTATAGTTAAACTTATAGTTTTGTGATTAATTTTCAACATACTTGTATTTTTTCGACACTTACCTTTGAACAATTTTTTCGAAAATATTTTGCTAGTCGATGTTAGACAGGACTCCGTTAGAAATCACAGTCAAGAAGTAAGATGGAAGTGAATATGAAAGTTATGTCAACTAAAAAAGGCGCCTGCGAGTAAATACCATCTTGTCTGCCGCCCTAGTGTGTCGATAACTACTCGAGGCGACGGGCAGGCAAACTCGGGATTTCGTCCGTTTTCCCAACCCCATTTGCATGCGTAGTCGATGTCTTTATAGGAATTGGACCGATCTGGCTGTTGAGATTGAAAGGTTCTACACGGATGATTTGCGCGGCGAGGAGTTGGAGGAGCAGGTGATATTTTTGAAGTATTATTGATGATACTTTCGAGGTATTAATGTATCATGAACATGGTATCATTTATGGTATCATTCATGAACACTTTCGAGATTGACATGACTTTCGTACGTCTAAGATACTAGTTGATTGTACATGCATTATAATAAAAAAATATTACAACATTAAAAAACCATCGTGCCACCACATGTCAGCGAGAAGGCATGTCAGCGAGAAGGATTATAGTGATAGCAGATTTATTGTCAAGTAGTATAGATCTATATTTTTGTATATAGAGTTTTGTTCGCGAGCTGCTATTGGGCTGTGGCGCTGTGCTTACTATTTCTGTCCCTGAACTCACGTGTCAATGAGAAGCGTATATAGTGATGATAACAGATTCACCATCACTAGCTTTTTTAAAAACTAACATAGACTATGGATTATACATATCAGTGTCGTATGATATTTGTTGGTGATTTATAAATATTTTATCAAAGTATTGCATATGAAGCGTATGGTTGCAAATCAATGCTAGAAATGGCATTCGAAAGATTAGGGATATTACATCCTATTATGTTTGAAGAATTGCTCGAACATGAACTATTCGAATAACTCTAGATAAACATCTATCTAGCCGATAAGATGAATGATAAGTATTCCTCGTTTATGTCTGCTGTTAACTATTAGCTGGTGGGCCTATTCAGTGAAACGACCGACATGATGGTTCGTTCACACGGCTGCTAATAGGCTCCAGTCCAGAACCAGCATCCCCCCAAACATGATATTTCACTTCTTTAATCCAATCCAACCAAATCTAATCCCGGCTTAAAACAAGCCTATTTACAGCCCAAGCCCAAGCCCAAGCCCAAGCCGTGATTTGGGCCTTAACCAAGGTAGAACAACATGAGCGGCGCGGCTCTCGAACCGGCGCAACCGGGCCGGCAAGGAGCCCATCAGGAGTCCAGCCACGGGCCTTCGCCCCACAAGCGGAATCGTGTGAGGCCGAACGCGTCTGACGTTCGGGTGGTGCACTGGTGCCCCGCGCCGCACGGGCGGGGCGGGCGCACGGCTCGTGGCAGGGAGCGGCGAGCTGAGCTGACCACCCATCAGTCAAGTCTCGGGGGGTCCAATCGACTGTGTGACGCCAGAGAGATTCGTTGCGTGTGAGCGGCGTGCCGAGTAAGATGGCCATCAAGGGATTCTCCACGCAGTCTGTCCGCGTCAAAATATTTGCTCCCTGCCTAGGACGCCTGCCCCTCCCAAACCCATCATCCACTGCGGCGGAAACTTTTAGCCCTACAAACAATCAATAGATTATCGTAGGCGCGTTTCTTCTCGACGCCCCGTGCTTTGTAAGCAGCCAAGCGGGGGACTGATTGCAAAAATTATCACACATTAGAAGCATGTAAATTTAAATTTAGATAAGTTTTAGTTAGTGATATGTAACATGTGCCGGTAATGTATTATTTGTGACATAAATTATTGTATTTTTATTCAATATATCATGTTGTTTCGTTACATGTATTGTTACGCTGATACATCTTCTCCTATTGGGTTGGTATCTCGAAGGATGTTATATGTATGTGGTGTCTCCTGTTCTTCTCGAAAAATAGGAAAAGGCCGTGATAATCACGATAAGTATGCAAGATCAAATATATTAAATACAAAATAATTTAGGCAAATATGTGTATTTAATGTGGTCGACTAATCCTTCGGGCCATGTCTAGATCTAGTTGTCTCGATTGCCTCGCTTGTCTGCTAGACCGTATAAAACAGTTTCCACAAGGGATGGTAGAAGGCTTTGTAAGGGTTCTTCTTTACCATATAGATAGTTTTTGTGTTCAATCACGTCACCTTACTTGACCACATTTTTTCAGTGTTTGTTCATGAAAAGTCATAGCGCTATTAAAAGGGGTGTCCTTGTAGTTGGGCCACACTATAGGTCTACTGTCACATAGGCACATCGTCTATGTTTAGTGATGCGCTCTCTCTAAATATTACATGATAATACATAATTCTCTTGACATCGACACTTCTAAAGCTTCTAAATGGCATGGTTTTTTTCATTTTTATCAAACTTTTAGTATTAAATTTATTCATTTAATCCTAAAATAAGTACTTTGATTCATCGTTGATGGTCATTCGTTGAAGTTCTGTTTCATAGGGCCCTGTCGTTGAAGGATTTGCCTCAACTTCGTCTCTAGAGCCATGACAAAAGTCAAATTCGAGCCATATCACTACAATGAATATGATGTGACGTGCCACCACAGGTCAAAAACCCCCACGGAGAGAGAGACGGTGGTGACGACGACTGACGACGGTCAAGGCCGGAAATGAGTAAATGACGACGTAGAGAAGTTTTGCATCCGGTTATACTAGCTTACCAATACGTACGCGAGCACGGTTTGGTTTATGTAGCTGAACGCCTCAGGGTCTCAGCCCCAGGTAGCCCCACGCAGCCGTTTGACCTAAGGCCTCCAGGCTCCAGGGCCATGCCTAATCCTCTAGAGGTCAGGTGCGTGCAGCATGCATGCTTTGAATCCTCCATTTTTTGTCCTTGCATAGATTTGATCGATGAACATGACTAGCTGTGACGCAGGACAACCGGATCCCAATCCTGAAGATACTCTTGTGGTTCTGCTCATCACTCTACGTGTGCCTAGACCTGTGTCCGTCTAATCGTCTGCTGCAAGGGTCCGGCCGTTTCCTTTCGTTTGCTTGCGCTTCTTTTGGTATGATTCCAATCTGCTGTCCTGCTGCTCTGCTATGATTCCTTTCGTTTAGCCTTGAGCGCTGTTCTGCTGAACGATCCCAATCTTTTGTCCGCCTACAGGTCTGCTGCGCGCTAGCTGCACTGCGTGCACCGGATGACACGGCTGATATTTCGTTCTTAATTTGGTCCAGTAAAGAGCTAGCTAGAGGTAAAGGATTTGCCTCAAAAGCCATGGCTAGCTAGCTACTCCTGAACCTGCCCAGCGTGGACAATAACTTTTCATCCATCAAAGGGAGGCAAAGGGGTCAATCTCTGAGCTCCGAGTTACACTTGTCAGTTGAGCATACAGTATGTCATGAGAGCTCGCGATCGGTGGCAGTGTACGCAAGATTTTCCTCGGAACTCGCCCTTAGATCGATCGCCGCAACTCCGCAAGATCGGCAGATCGCCATGCCTGGCGAGGCGTGTCTGCAAGAATCAAGATGCAGCAGCATAGACCATTTATTAATTAGTGGGTTGCATTGCCGAATGCCGGTTGCCGGAATCGGTGCAGCGATAGTGAAGGCAATGGCTGGCTCGTCGCAGTGGAATTATTCCCCGGAAGGGACAGCGGCAAGTGCGGCGGACACGCGGAGTAGGGTGGGGATCGGCTCGCGTCGCATGCATGCATGGTGATGCGGTGGCGCCCGTAAAAAGCATAGCCTGGAAGTATGCGAGGTGGCCTCTGTCCCGGTTGAATACATTTATGGAGAGACACAAGTAGGGAGTGCCATGAATCTCGAGCAGCGTAGCAGCATTAGCATTACGGACGTTTGGCGTTGGCGTGTACGTACTTGATGAAGTGTATTTGCTATTGTTGTTATCACTGATGCTGTATCAATTCCTGTCTAGTTAACAGTTGATGCTGTTGCATCCTGCATGCGTGCCACATAATTATTAACATCCAGGTATTGGAGATTCACAACACAATCTCTAAGTTTGGAAGTAAATAGTGGCGTGTGTATTCGCTATATTTTACAGTTTTACTGCATAATCTCTCACTTTGGAAGTAAATAATAACGAGTAATTATACGTGAATCGGCTCTTCGATCTGTACACAAGTTCATGATTATGACAGGAAGCTGTCTGGCCTCTCGGTAGCCAATGAGATACGGTGTATCTCAGAGGCACACCGTATAATCAAGTACCTGTACACCATTTACTGACGTACAGCACCGCGATTGCTCGGATACGTACACATAAGGCGCAAAACTGGTGCATGCATGTACGTATATCAGATTTGTACCGCAAAATGGCTGCCATCTCGCTCGATCGCCTCCCCGGCCGATTACTTGATCGGTCCGTTGCATGCACGGTGTATTTATGCATCCTATAAATGAGCAAACCTCTGCCAGTACCAGTGCTGCTATACAACGTTGATACCGTACATACTATAGCTAGACGGGTATGTATCGTATACTGGTGCTACAGCGAGAGAAACACAGAGATATACTGCTGTACTGAGGGAGATCGATGAAGCGCGTACGCTCGTCGGCTCGTATGCGTAGGAGACTAGGAGCTCATTTAAGAGAAAAGATACGGTGGTGCCGGTGGCCGAGCCGGGCAGGCAGGAGCGCCAGCGCGAGCGCGAGTTAATACGCGCAGCATTGCTCGCAGCGACAAAAGATACGGTTCGCTGCTGGCTGCTGCATGGTCGCGCAGGCCCCGAGCCGTTGCGACCGGTGCTGTCTACATGCCAGCTTGCGCGCGCGCGAGCGGCGAGTCGTCATTGCAGTTGCCACACCCGCGACGGGATACGGCCGTATCCGACCCGCGCCGCGCTGTATCGATATCTGTTGGATTCACCCCTCCTGCTGCCTCTCTGGTCTCTCCCTGCCTGCCTGCCGGCCGCGATATCGATCTCTCGGTGGGCGCGCCGCGCCGCTGCTTTGCGAGATATCCCCTCGTCTTCTCTCGTCTTCCCCTCGCGGCCGCCTTTATATAAAGGCGCACCACGGCTCCATGCCACGCTGCCACAGTCGCAATCTCACCGAATTCCTAGAGACTTCCTTGTGCGACGAGGCAATAGACGTGCTGATGGCGGGCTGCAGGAGCCTTGGCGGCGAGATGGGGGCGCCAGCGCCGCACGTCCTCGCGGTGGACGACAGCTCCGTCGACCGCGCCGTCATCTCCGGCATCCTCCGCAGCTCTCAGTTTCGCGGTGAGCACGGCGTCTCTTCTTCTCCCAAGTTTGTTGGTTTCGCTGGCTTCTGAAACAATAGAGACCTACGTGCATGTGTGCAGTGACCGCTGTGGATAGCGGGAAGAGGGCATTGGAGCTGCTCGGCTCGGTAGGTTACTGCCCGATAAACCTCTATCGCCTTCCTGTTGGCTATGCATCCCGTCTCTTTTGCATGAGAAGCCGTAACGTTTTCTTCGCATACAGGAACCGAATGTGAGCATGATTATCACTGACTACTGGATGCCGGAGATGACTGGATACGAGCTTCTCAAGAAGGTCAAGGTAATCAGAATACATGGCAACCGCTTATTTCTGCCAGCTTCCATACACGCCGACCATACAGAGTGAAGTGTATCACTAGACATTAGTATTAGCCTTTTCTGATATCGCAGTGGAAATGTCATATGCTTGCAGGAGTCGTCCAGCTTGAAGGAGATCCCTGTGGTTATTATGTCCTCGGAGAACGTGCCTACAAGGATCAACATGTTAGTATTATACTACTAGTATATATGGGTGGTATGGGTGCTCAGAGAGATATTCTTCTTCCTGACACGTTCTTGGTTTTGACAGGTGCTTGGAGGAAGGA
>KE372615.1:258704-274385 GCA_000418225.1 Zizania latifolia | reverse complement strand
GTGTCGCGGCTGTGCAGCCGCGTTCTCCGGTGAGGGCTGCCGCCGCGTGGCGGAGGCGGCGGAAGGACCAAGCGGCGTCATGGGCGACTGGGCGAGGGCGGCTGAAGCTTTTTTCCCTCATGCATAACTGCATACGCGACTTCCGTGTTTTGGGGGTGGAATTGAATAGCAGCAGGCAGCAGTAGTATACTAGTAGCCAACGCCAGCGCGCGTGCAGATGCGGTTCATGAGGCTGTACTTTGCTTCTCCGTTTCTCTAGTTTTCCCATTCCAAAGTGTCACATTTTCCGTCCCTGTATCGATCTGTATGCTTCGGACTTCGGTTTCATCGGTTCGTTTTTTCAGTAGAAAAAACAAGCTGCAGCAAGTGTCAAATGGTGATGTAGTTTGCTTCAGGTCTCTTGTTTTAATCACCTGTCCCCGTTGGATTGATTATGGTAGATACGAGTGCTAGATATCATGTACTATGTAGAATAGTTGAGACTGGGGAACGAAGGGGATAAACGTAGGGTCGATCCCCTGGTCGTACGGCGTACGCTCGTATTTATCCAGTGATGTGACTTTTGGGGAAACATGGCCTTAAAAGTAGACTGGGTGCACAGTTCCTACTGTCCTGGGAGCACAGTGTGATGCAGGCCTGACAATTCAGTAAATTATCTGATCTTGATACCGAGAAGAGCATGCATGCCACTATGCCAGAAAAATTGAACTGAGTTCGTTAAGGTGGTTAATTGGGATCAGGGTACGTGTAACCTTAAGATTTTTATGGCCAGTGTCTGTAGATCGAAGATTCTAAGGGGGTTTAGTTATACGGATTAAAGTTTAGTCCGTGTCATATTGGATACTTCGACATCAATTTAAATGACTAAACGTGAACTAATTATAAAAATAATTGCAGAATCGAAGGATTATTCACGAGACGAATCTATTAAGCCTAATTAATTCATGATTAGCAAATGTACTGTAGCATCACATGGTCAAATCATGACGTAATTAGGTTTATTAGATTCGTCTCGCGAATAATCCACCGATTATGAATGGGTTTTATAAATAGTCTACATTTAATACTCTAAAATAGTATCTAAATATTCGATGTGACAGGAACTAAAGTTTAGCCCTGTAACCAAACGGGTCTAAGTTTCTTTGGTGTGCTGTTTTGTAGAGATGAGTTTCAGACTATCCTGTGTCTGTCAGTCGTTTGTGCAACTTGACATTTTGCTATATGGTTGTTCATTGGAGCCTTTAATCTTGAGCAGACGCGGACCTTTGTGCTCTTGCAGAGTGGTGTTTAATTTGCCAGAAAGGACAACCCAATTGATACAAATGCTACACTGACACCTCTCCCATTTTGTTACTGACAGGTACGTAGTACAGGCAAAGGTGCCCAGGTATTATCATGCATCAGTAACACATTCTGTTTTAGTTAGGGTCCTTTATGTACAACAATCCTAACCCTGCAATAAAATTGATTGATATAATTAAATAAAATTTAAATGTGTAGTAACCGGATATTGCCCGCCACTCTCCATCTCAAAATATTATGGTCCAGAATAAACAAGAAATTTAATATAATTATTAAACCGACCTGAATCATCTAACCCAACTCCAAATATTACGGTCCGGAATCACCAAGAACCAAGACTAGTTACCATACACATGCATACACATATTGCCGTCCAGAGTCACTGGATATCAAGGACATTAGTTATCATATGCTTGCATGCAAAGATCTATAACAGATAATGTTTTAATTATTTTCTATAGTTCAAAAAATACAGAAAAAATAGAAGGTGAGGAGGTAATAAGTCATATTATTTTAATCGTGGTCGTTAAGTGCCTATTTAGTAAAGCTCTAACTTTCACGTTAGATCTGGAGTTTGTATAATATAATAAAATAGTCTTTTATTTTTAGTGCAAAATAAAAATAGATTACTCATTAAATGATCAGCTCTAAAAAATTTTAGATCTATAGTTATGCCAAACGAGACCTAAATTTATAACAATTAACAGTCATAATTTATTTTGTTTTACCTTAAAATTCTCTTTTTTATATTAAACAATGAGTTACGAACCGACTAACACAACTGACGGGCCGGATTGGTTGGGCCTGCAAACGACGGAAAGGCAGCCTCGAACAGAAGCAGGTGGACAGGTGCTCTGGCCGGCCCAAACTTCTTACAGTGCATGTTTGTTTTTGGTCTGACTGACTGATTTACCATGCTTTTTACAGTATGCTAACTGGACAATCCTGTCCAGTGATCTTTATTTTTATCTATATATGGCACAGCTCTATACATACAGGATCCAGACGACCAGATCAAAGAGCCAATGGGTTGCAAATGCAGCCTGTATCTTTATTCGATCGTCCTGGTTGAGCAAGATGTTGCCTCTTGCATTCCAGCGTCATTTCGAAGTAGCATCTCTTGTGTGAATCATAAGAGGTTCCTGTGGCACTTCAGATATGCAGAGTTATTCAGTTAGGCGTCTTGTCCAGAGTTCTCTTCAGATCGAGAAGTTTTGACCACCGTTGGCTGTAACCCTGCTTCTGGTTACTGCCATCTGTGGATTCAGAGATAAGCATACGTTTCAGTGATCTCTACATCACTAACTGAAAATAAATTTAAGCTCAGATGAGTGCATACATTGCCATACAACTGTCGACTTCTCGCACGCCTCTGAGCACGAACTCTGCATGAGTTCCAAAATTTAATCAGTAAGAGATGCCCGCGAAAAAAATCGACATGGCGTAATGTTTTGTGCAGACCTTGGCTGATGCCGTTAGCCGTATCGTCTCTTGGATCACAGAGTCCAGCTCAACTTCTACACCTGGTCTCACATAGATGACCTGCTTACAAAGTAGAAGATGTAATTGCCGTATTTTGGGGTAGAGTAACGATAAATTGTTTCGTTTACTTTATGTTGCTGCTAGCTGAAAGTCTGAAACAGAGAGACGTACCGATGGATCGCTATCACCAATATCAGGCATCCTCCCACTCTGCTCCTTCCTGGTTGAGGACAGCACAGTGAGGTTGAACTGCTCGTCAATCTGCAATAACAAAAGCATACTGAATGTTCTCAACGAGGATATACTGCCTGCAATGCTGAATTGCACCTTTCAGTGTTTCTGATGAGTGCAAAAGTTTCTTGTCATAGCTTGCATAGAAGGTTTCAAGAAAGAGCACTGCACCTTTGCGCAGTAGGGCGAGGAGCAGGAATCACATATTTTGCTGAACGACGTGACCACTCGCCCTTTTATGGACATCCCAAACTGAGTATGCTGGAAAGCGGATCACACAAACCACCAGTCAGGTCCTGAGCTCACTCGCAGGTCTCACTGGCTGGATGCTCCCTCTAAGATTGCCGGGCATGGGTTCAGCTGATCAGTTACCTGCTGGACTAGGAGGTGCACCATGACGTCGGCGTCGTTCTGGCCGTCCTCGATCAGGTCGTCCAGGTGAAGCTGCCGCAGAGTCAGGTCGACGTCACTGCTCCACTGCTCCCCTCCGCCGCACGACGTGCCGACGGACACGAGGCTCTGCCGCGAGCCCGGTCCCCTCCGGCGGCTCCTCCTGACGCTCTGAAAACAATCAGGAGGCAGCATAGGTCAGACGACGAGCCACAGTTCCTGACTCGATCCTGAGCTAGCAGCCTAGCACTGAACACAAGAGGAGCACGCGTGGTCGTAGTTGCTGTGACTGTGAGCACCACCTGCGTGATCTCCGCTTGCTTCGGCGGCTCGGCGGGAGGCTCGTCCCGCCGGCCGGCCGGCGGCTGCGCGTGGGCGGCGAAGCCTCTGCACCTGGCGGCCTGGGTCCTGCCGCCCGGGAGCGGCGCCGCGATCGTGTTCGGCGGCAGCTGCAACCTCACCGCGGGGCTGCAGGCTCTCGCCATGGTTTCTCCCCCGCGCAGCAGCTGGCGTACGTCCTCGAGGCTGGAGATACAGTTGGCAGCTGTCTACACTCTACAGCCTACTGTTACCTTATCAGCTTATCGTTTCCTCCACCGTGGCGCCGGTGATGTGTGGTGCTGGACCGTTGGTCCGTGTTGGCTTCGTGTACAGGTGCTCGGCCAGTGAACTTGAGCCAGCCTAAGCTCGAATGCTCGATGCGATGGGCCGATCACAAGGGCCCAGGGCCAGACCGGGCTTCGAAGATCAGAGGATGGACTGGGCCTATTCGGCCCCTACACATCTTACACTTCCAATAGTGCGCAACCCGTGAAAAGAATCCGGTCTTGAGTCTTCAGTTCTTCACCCTGTCAACTCCCATCTCTTTTTTTGTGAACTCAACTCCCATCTTGGTCGTGACTCATGAGCATCCACGAAGACATGTCACTCGAAGGGGAGGACAGCACGTACGTACCCTTGCCTGCAGATTCACACGTGGAAAACGCTTAAACGCACGTGATTCCACCGTGGTGTCAGCCCGGCCGGTGGGACACTGCGGCGGTCACCATCCCCTGCTCGCTCTGCACTACCGCCCAGTGTTGTTTTTTCTTGCTGCTGCTTTCGTACTTTGGTGCTCAATCGGATTGTTTCCTTTTTCACATTTCGGCCTTCAGATGACAATAACCCGACGGTTTTCGTTTCGTCGCATTTCGACGACGTGTCGATAGAGAGTCGATCAACGCTAATTAAAACCTCCGGTTCTTGAATATAAGTAAGAGCAGGCTACATTGCTGATATATAGTTCTCAACATATATATGCATTTGAACAACCACTAAACGGTGAAGAAAAAGATACTAAGAGTCATAATGTACACGTGCCACTAATCATATTACAATTATCCTACAATATATTGTAAATCTGCATCGATAACGGGTAGTCTAGATCTCTTAATTTCATTCACGAAAGACTTGACGTTTCCCTGCGCCAAGCATCTGGCCTCGCCCGTCACGATGCTCCCTCTCAGCGTGTTCATCTGCGCCTGCAAATGCGTCCCTTCCGCGCCATCCATGATCTTCTCGATGCAGTCCCTAACGCCATCTCGGCTCACGCTGCCGAGCTTGAACCCGATCTCCCAAACCCTAGTGATGTAGGCGCAGTTGATGAACTGGTCGCCGGAGACAGGGTAGCACAGCATGCGGACGCCGTGCTGTATGGCCTCCACGGTGGAGTTCCAGCCGCAGTGCGTGAGGTAGCACCCGATGGCGCCGTGCCTGAGCACGTCCTCCTGCGGCGCCCACTCCACCAGCTTGCCGCGGCCGGCGACACGCTCGGCGTAGCCCCCCGGGAGGCCGGTGCGCCACGACGGGTGTTTCTTGAGCGCCCACAGGAACGGCCGCCCGGTGGCCTCCAGCCCAAGGGCGAGCTCGCGGATCTTCTCGTTCCCGATCGGCCCGACCCAGCTGCCGAAGGAGACGTACACCACCGACGCGGCGGGCTGCGCGTCCAGCCACCCGATGCACGTCGAGTCCGCCTGCCACATGCTGGGGTTCTTGCTGCACGGAAGCGGCTGCTGCTGCTGATGTGGGTCGTTCGACGCCGTGACGACGAAGCCGCCGTCGCCTTTTGCTCGCTCGACGACGTTGCCTCCTGCTAGCAGCGGCCCGACAGGAAGGATCCGCAGACCCCGACCCGGCAGCTGCCCTTCGTCGTCGTCGTCGGCGGTGGCGGCACTGCCGGCTTCGCCGGGGAAGGAGTTGACGAGCACCGAGCGGAGGCCCCTGGCGCGGTGCAACGTCTGGAGCCAGAAAGCGAACCTCGATTTCTGGGTAGCCGAGTCGCCCACAAACCATGGCAGCTCATTGGTGCTCAGCTGGAGGTGCGCCGGCAGGATGCCCAGCCCTCGAATCACCTTCTCCTGACCATCGCCGCCGTGCTGATTCGACGAGACAGGGATACCTTCACGTAAGAAAATCAAACAGGCAGTTCAGCGAAACCACGACGAACACAGCACGACACAAAAATCTTAGGCTGATCTCGACCTCCAGTACGTGCTAGCTACCTCTCCTAGGGTATACGCAAGATGAAGTACGTGCACACACTGCACGTGAAGCTGCAACTCGTGTCGACACTTGTCGACACTGCAGCCACGTACGATTAGGCCATCGAGCCGTACGTACGTACGTGGACGCTTGGCGCATGCAAAGGCTACGCAACTCCGAGCACCGTCTTGTCATGCATCCTCTCGATCGACGTGCAGGTGATCGACCGGGCAGCATACCAAACTGCCGTCACCTCACACGGTCGTCGTACTACTAGGCAGCTAAGCATCTTTGTCGTTTTGTACATTTTCCAAGCACATGTGTGCATCCTGGGCCGCACATTGCTATCTAGCCATAGCGAGCTAGACGATATTATGTTGATCTGATCCTTATATGGAAAAAAGTTGTGGTGCACAAGGCCAACATTGGTGTTCCTTTCCACGAACAGCCCGATCATGCCATGGCTAAAGAAATGTCGTACTCCGTACCTATCTATCAATCAGCTGCTTTATGAAAAAGCTCATGTGTCCACCATCACAGCAGAGAAAAGTGCTCCAGATAAGCCAGGCGAGAAGATTATCTCTAAGTTCTGTAAATTTAATTCTAAATTCAATTTATAGATTGAGATACAACAATAACTAATTTAATTATAGATAGTATAAACTCTATTTATAGTTAGATTTATTTTTAACTTGTATAGATTGAATATAAACTTATGTGTTTGTAAAGTGATATATCCTACAATAGCATATAGTTTCAAAATTTTGATAAACTTCTATTATTATTTAGATGACACACAAAGAATGACATCCTTTTTCACACGTGAATGACTTTCCTGAGAGCCTTGTCTGAGTTTTTGGTTCCAGAGAGAAACAGAGCAGCCTTGGACCTAGCTCTATAATTTTGGACCGCAGTTGGATTAAGCATAAAAGATTATGCAATGATAAATATTGTATACATGTGTATAATTGAATTAGCAAAATAATCAATTTTAAACATTGAAGAAACAAAAAAATAATCAGTTTTTTTACATTCTAGAACCAGATTTTTCTAGAACAACATTTGAACAAGGTAGTGGATCTATGGATCTAAGACCGCTTGTTTCTGTTTAAAGTAAAAAAGAAGCATCCAACTTCTTGGTAATAAAAAATAATTTTATGCTGAAATTTCTTTATTTGTTTATGGAACGTTCCTAAAGATAAAACTAACAAAAAGAACACAAAACTTTAATATATTATTCAAAATTAGGCTATTAGATTTATACTTTGCCACAACATTTTAAATAGTAGTAGAAATTATCATATATATTATATGTTGGAAGCATGAGTGAATCTAGAATTTTAGGTTAACAGTGTTAACACACACATCATTAGATAAATGTACTTCTACTAAATAAAAAATTACTATCGTGAGTCAGCCGGGACTACCATCTGCATTCATGTGACAGCAGCGGTGTTAGATTGAAGAGGAACCCCAACCACCACGTCTGGTCTGCCGATGGGAGAGATAGATATAGAAGTCAACTTTTGTGAGATCCGCCGCTAGACCAAAACTGATCAGCTAGAAATACACGAGGCACAGCGCACGCTTCAAAAAATAGTATTCCCTCTATTTCGTAAGTTATTCTAATATCTTTTAGATTTATTTATAAATCAATAGATCTAGACGTCTAGATTAAACGTCTAGATTTATTGATCTATCAGATCAATCAGATCGCACCGGAGCACTTGGCTGGGCAACGAAATCGCGGGTCCACGGCTGTTCTGTTCCAACGTGAAGTTAAAGTTAACATATTATTGCAAACCGATCCAGCAATAATGTCTGGGCATATAACTATCAAAACGTACTACTTAATCCAGTTCGCCAGCCACCCGTAATTACGTTCAAGGATTTGGATTTGTTAAGCGTGCAGCAGCCGTTCGCTCTTGCCATGCAGCAGCTAGCTAGCTACGTATATAGTGGCACACGCTATTGAGTAATAACTAATTAAAGTGGACGCACCTGACAGATAAAAACTGCAACATGCATGCGCCTCAAAGTCTAAAATGCATATAACCATGTTCATGGTCAGCAGTGTCTACCATGCACACGCAACTTGAAATTGACATGCATGCGTATGCGGTGTGTGATCGCGTTTAGTTAGTTTAATTAGGGGCAGAAGAGCTAGCTCAAGAACTTAATTATATAGAATATTTGATGATTTGTTAGTTGAAAAAAGTGGTTTCGATTATTTACCAATATAGCTCACAATTATATATTTATATCTTACATATCATCTACACGAGTGATAAATAACTAAATATTTAAAACTTTTAAGTAACAAATTATCAAATATTTTGTCTAAAATTAAGAATACGGAAACTAAGATCATCTAAGAGATTCATATCCAACTCTTTATTCGTAACATTTAGCAACTTTAGAGCTCTAAAGACTCCCATTCTCTATTTTAAAACTGCCTAAAAACAGGGGATATTTATGAAGATTTAGGAGTGAGGTAAAAAAAGGCCCTTGGAGGCGCTCTTAGCATAGTTTTACGTAAAATCATCAGCATGACAGTGTGTCTAAAAATATTAAAGACTACTTTTGCGTAGCGTTGCATCCTTGCTTATTTACGTATTATCACCGGTATAAATATCTATACATATGAGCTGATTAATAATCAACCTAGATAAAATCTCAATGAGGAAGATCTACACTATTACTTTACGGTAGATTAGATAAAATCTCAATGAATAGTCTCAGGTATATTTTTCTAATTCAATGTTAATAATATCAATTTAGTTTGTCTAGTGATATTAGTGTGACATTAAAAATCATAATTATTAGTTGATAAATTTATAATTACATTATTGATCTAAAATTTTAAATTTGCTGCTCGCACGATCGATTGATCGGAGCCTACGATTAAGGATCGTGCCTCCCACACGATCCAAACTAAAAAAAAATCGCAAATTAAACATCGTACCACATCTAGCAGCTGCTGACTTTGCAGCACCGCAAGTCCGCAGCGCCTAAAATCAAAACGCATGTGATGAGCACGCCGGCCGGCCGGCCACGCCGCATGCTGCATGCATATATGCGCCTCCGCGCGCGCGCGCTGCAACGTTGCTATGCGACCGAAGCATATGCAAGACGAGGGATTACGGTAGATTAGTTAAAAGTTTTGTTTCGAAAGTCAACTGCTCAACTCGGCTCTAACGTATTACGACGTGCGACGGCCTGGCCGGCCGTGGGCGCCGCCGGTGCAGCAATCAGGACGAAATGAATACTGTGTGTATTAAACGCGCGTGTGCGTTGTGTATCGTACACTCGTACGACGCTAAGAATAGTAGTATGGTGTCGATTGATCGGGCGTACCGGAGTCCGAGATGATGCCCTTGCCGATGAGCTCCGGGATGGCCGCGACGGCGCGGTAGCTGGCGAGCATGGCCGGCCAGAACCCGGCGGCCGGCACGCCGCACCGCTCCGCCACGGGGATGGCCCACGACGCCAGTACGTCGACGACGAGGCACGCGACACGGCCACCGCGGACCGAGGACGTCGCCAGTAGCATGCGCTCCAGTTGGGCGGGCATGTGGTGCTCCATGGCGTGTACGATGGCGGCGAACCCCGGCGGGTCGGCGGCGTTGGCGGCGTGCTCCTCCGGGAGGAGGATGCCGCTCGGGATGGAGGTGAGCTCAACGTCGCCGTACTCCGCGTCGACGACGGGCGCCGCTCCCCCCGCACGGCCGCCTGCTGATGAGGAGGCGATGCGGCGGTGGATGAAGTCCGGCACGGCGACAGTGGCCGCGACGCCGTGCGCGGCGAGGGCGCGCGCCAGGTGAAGCATCGGCGTGACGTGGCCCTGCGCCGGGAACGGCACGAGGAGCACGGCCGGCTGGATAGCCTCGGCTCCCATGCTGACGTCTCGATCGGTGTGGCTGCGAGCCTGTGAACGCTACAGCTGCTAAATTGCGGCTAAGTTTTTCTCTTTATTGGTCTGGGCATATCAGGCATTCAGGCAGCCAACGGACGCGTCTGGGGATTTTTATAGCTGTTGCTGCGGCTGTGTCTAATTTTTATGTGCCATTTCCACGCTGGTGCCTGTCACCTTACTTTCTCTGAGGCTGCACGTTTGCTTTTCCCTCCTCCATGGACGGAGCATTCACGCTTCACTTGGCCACTTGGGGAGCAAGCTCATTGTCAGGCACAGTGTGTGTCAGTCCGGCGCGTCCGAACTCCGGTGTCGCTCCCAGGTTTATTCCAAGTTTTGTAGCGAGAAAAGGACACATGGTAAAAGGACTAAAGGCGCGGCGCCTCTCGCGTTTTCTTGCGGTACAGTACTGGTCGCTTTTTGTAGTGGAATTCGATCGGTTCAGGGTGTGATTCATGTGCTGGTTTTCAAGTCGATGGACCAGACGTGCAGTACTGGCCTGAGTTTTAATTTCCGTCGAGAAAATATATTCCTTTTGCCATGTTCATGAATCATGTTGTAGGATTTTTCACTGACGTCGTCTCTAATTAGTAATTACTGGTATGGTTACGCCATCATTCCTGATAACCATACAATTACGGTCAACTATTGCATTTGCTTCTACTGGTGCTCTGAGTTTTCGCTTAATTTTTTCTATATACCTGAATTTTGCCTTTACCTCTGTACGCCCTTGAGTTTTTCTTACATTGATCCACATTAGTACGTCGTTCGTAGATTTTTTTAGAAATAAAAGTATTGCCCCCTCGTTCTTGCCCATAATTGATAGAACAGTCTATCCAGCAAAATCGAAATCTCACTTTAAAAAAGAAAGGGGCGCTGTCAAGACAATCGAAATAACTAAATGAGTGGTGTTAGTGTCCCATATCACTCTACAACCTATTGATCCGTCACTACTGCCAATAGCTGGTATGTCATGACAGAGTGACGGTAGAGATATACTTCCATCACTATTGGTCAATTATTAATTACATTTAGATATCTACACATGTTACTAATAATTAATTATAGTGATGAGTATGTATGTATCTATCAACAATATGAAGACCACATTAGTAAAATTAATAATTATTAGGCTACATCCCGAGCAATATCAGGATCTGGAAGACATTTTCTCATGCAAACACTTGGAACACAACAGTAATCTTGTATATGTATTACATATACAAAAGAAGCGTCACAAATAATTTCATTGGTAAAATTACATTCCATTTAAAAATAACATATCATTAGTGGATAATTTATGGCGACAACTTTCTTCATTATGAATGTGGCGAACCGTGTGTGAATATTATGCAAGTCAAAATCTCAGAGAGAACCTTTCGGCTATAAATTGAATTCCTATGCAATGAATAGCTCTAGATTAGTCAATATTTACATAACTTATAAATAAATACAAAAATTATAATGGATCCTCTACGGTGCCCCACTTACCTCCTTAGAGGGTAAGAGGTAAGATCAATCCCAGTCCTTGATTTTATTAAATTAACTAAAATAAAATTAATTGTTATTGCTTTTTACTGGTACAGTCGTGTGAGCATCCAACCTGTAACCTGTGATCCCCAAGTCATTTGATTCTTCCATTGAGCTAGAGACTAATTGAGGGTTTTAAGATTTTGCAAGCCTTTATATTTTGTGGGCCACATGATTTTGCTCCGGCACACAGTAAAAACGAAAGGACGGATTCTGCATGCAATGTGCACGATTTGGCTCTGATTACGTGAACAGCAAAATGGAAGGTGCATGATATTGCACGGTAAAAAAGGAATGGCCACTGCACGCATGCGCAACAAAAATATCGCATCATATTCATGCATATGATTTAGCATCCGAATGGAAAAGATTATGCATGCATGCAAATTAAAAATGAAAGGATAGCAAATGCGTATAATTTTAAACAGAATGAGATGTGACTTATTATGTTGGTTACTATAATCAAATCTAAACTGTTGAATGAAATAGAATGGCCGGTTGAATAGATCAGCGTATCTTACCTCTAGTTTTTCTGCATGTGCAGCCCGTGCTTGCGTAATTGCCCAGATCACAATGGCGAGGCCCATCCGGCCCACTCGAAACCGATAACAAACCGCTCCCACCTCTGACGTCTCCAATTCCCCGGAGCCACTGGACCTGCTCCTCCATCCTCGCCGCCTCCCCACCCCACCTAGCCGCCTACAAGCCCCACCTTGCTCACCAATGGCTCCCTTCCGAACCGCAGGATGCTCCCCGCAGCCCCCACTCTTCAGCCTCTAACCGCCTCCTCCTCCTCTTGGTCTCGTCGCGCCGCGCTGGGACCCAGGCCAGACCCAATCTCCCCCTAAACCCCGGGCCGAACCCTAGCGCCGCCGCCACGGCCGCGATGCTGCGCCGCCTCGCAGCCGCCGCGCCGCGGGCCCTCTTCTCGTCGTCGACCCCGCACGCGCCGCCGGCGGGGTACACCCCGCGCCGCGAGTACGGGCTGGTGCCCATGGTGATCGAGCACACCTCCCGCGGCGAGCGCGCGTACGACATCTTCTCCCGCCTGCTCAAGGAGCGGATCGTCTGCATCCACGGGCCCATCACCGACGACACGGCCTCGCTCGTCGTCGCGCAGCTGCTCTTCCTCGAGTCCGAGAACCCCGCCAAACCGGTCCACCTCTACATCAACTCCCCTGGCGGGGTCGTCACCGCAGGGCTCGCGATCTACGACACCATGCAGTACATCCGCTCCCCCGTCACCACGCTCTGCATCGGCCAGGCCGCGTCCATGGCCTCGCTCCTGCTCGCCGCGGGCGCGCGCGGCGAGCGGCGGGCGCTACCCAACGCGCGCGTCATGATCCACCAGCCGTCGGGCGGCGCGTCGGGGCAGGCCTCCGACATCGCCATCCACGCCAAGGAGATCCTCAAGGTGCGTGACCGGCTCAACAAGATCTACGCCAAGCACACGGGCCAGGCCATCGACCGCATCGAGCAGTGCATGGAGCGAGACATGTTCATGGACCCAGAGGAGGCGCACGACTGGGGGCTCATCGACGAGGTCATCGAGCATCGCCCCGTTTCCCTTGTTTCTGATGCCGTTGGCAGCGATCTGCCAAACCTTGCCGGGGGCGGCGGTGGGGCGAACGAGGGAACTGATGAGCCATCTCCAGCTTGATAGATTAGATGGTTGCAAGGTGCAAACTTTTTGCGTTCCTCTAGCTGTATTGTTGGAATTAAGGTTTAATTCTTACACAAGTTGTTATTCTGGCATCAAGGGCTTATCCACTAGCTTGCCTGTTCTTTTGGTACTTGAATTAATCTGTGCTGATAACGAATTCAACACTTGCATTCTTAGCCCCATTGATGTTGATAAATTAATGTTAAAGAAGTTTATCTGAAAGACTGAAACCAATGAATCCTATGTGGACAAAAATTGCAACAGTATACTTGATTTTGTATTTGGGGCTAGTTGGCACGAATGCTGTATTTTATCACTGCATAGTGATTGGTAATTTCAGTTGAGCCCCTCTGATTTATGTGACTTTATTGTGTTGAGAAAGTCATGTAGGCCATGAGAAAAGCATACCAGCAAGGATGTGCAATTTGTGTTCCACAATAAGTATTTTGTTTTATGCAATAATGTAACTTAAGGGTTCAGTTCACATGAGTTAATCACTGAAATCTAAAGTCAGTTGCCAATAAGATCGTAGTGAATTTTTCCTCGTTTTAGTAGCAAAGATAGACTCCAATATAGTAATATACTCATTTTCTTCTAGTATATAAAAAGAGAGAAACATACTCTCACAGAATGCTCCTATTGGAAAATTGGAAGATAAACTGGTTAATGTTATCTATGCTAGTCAATAATGATCCTTTTAATTGCATCTATTATATACAGAACAGAGCTACATAGCATTTTTCTGATGCCATCATAGTGGAACACATGAAACTGATAAGTGAACAATTTGAAGGAGCTAATATTTACTTAGCTGTGCCAAATGGACCGCTTGATTAGTTCCCATCCTTTTGTGATCTTCTCTGCCTGCGATGCTTGACATACCAGGTTTTACAGTTTTAGCTCATTTGTAGCCGAGGACCTGATGCTAATCCAGCATTTATTAGATACTGAGAACTGAATTTGGTTGTGTTAGAGCTTAATAGGGTCTGCTAGGTTCTGATGTGTTGACTCGTCTGACTTTATTAGATCAGCAGATAACCAGTCGTCGACAGTACTTAGCAAGCATCCATTTGGATAGTTGCAGACCCAAGAGCAATATAAAGCTGATTCATGGCTTAATAGTACATGGAATTGATGTTTAATGCTTAGAGAGTACCCTTTCATGTGCTTCACATTTTCAACTTTGAAATGGTTCTCAATTTTCATACTCAAAAGAAACTTCAAAAGGGTGGAGGTTTGAAGCTTTATTTATGTGGCTAAGCTTTTCATACAGCTATTGTCATTAGCCCACTTGGTTATTACAATTTATATAGTAAATATTGTGCCTTCATGTTGCGTCCAATTGACAGTTGCACAAGCAACATACTCTCCATTTCGAAATATAAGTACTCCTATTATTTGACATTTGTACTAAATTGTAAGCATTTCTAGAGTACTATTTATCTCATCAACCACCTCTTACAATTTTCTTCATATCTTGGCCAACCACCCTCCCATCCCTAACTATTCCTTGTTTAATGAGGGACATTATAGTCTTTTCTTCCTAACCTAATGTCAACTAAACAACCTAGATATCTTGTATTTTGCAACAGGAGTCAACATGATAGAACATTAAATATTGTCTGTACTACAATTTTACTCGGTGGTGACCCAGAGGTTCAGTACTTCAGTGTATGCTGTTGCTTCATTGTTCCCATATTATCGGGAGCGCTCTATCTAATTTGTTATACTCGTCTTTGTCCTCCCGTCCCATGCCTGATATTTCAAATCTGGTTGTTTGTTGGATGTGACGATTTGGGTACAGCGATGGACTTGACTACATTGTGCCAATGATGTTGTACACTGTATCTATGCGTTATTCAGTCTCTTGGGTTCTCATGTTGTCAGGTATACTCCACTATGTAGTTTATCATCATTCAAAACTATTAATGTCTTCGAATTGGCCGTGTTGCTTTCTGTTGTAACCAGAACATGGTGAGTTCTCCGAGACACTATTGTCAGTATGCTGCTTGAACTTAGCCGCCTTCGTAAAATTTGATGAATGCGTCGTTCTTCGGTTCTATGAACTAGGTAAGCTAGCATTTTCAGCAGTTTACCTGAATACCTGTAACAGTGTAGCTCCTTCGATCGGCCCGTGCAACAGTGTTGGTTACATCAAAAGGGTTCATACGCTGCCTACGCGTGCAGTAGCGTGCCAGGTACATGGTGCTTGTACCGGAGAGGACCAATACCTCCAACAACAATGACAGTTTCCATGGAACGTTACACCGAGGCACCACGCCCTTTTTTCCTATCAAATCCCATCTTGTTGAAAGTTACAGCAGAGTACAACCGAGTCAATGCCCCTACACAAATCAAGCAAAGCTACCAGGCTTCCCATGAGCAGCAGACGCGTGCAATACATAGAGCGCGGCTCAGGCGCGGGAGCGCGTGGCCGGCAGGGAGGTGCCCCGGAGGAAGTGGTGGAGCATGGCGAGCGACCGCCTGGGCGCGAAGAGCGGCACCTGGTGCCCCGCGCCGCGCACCGTCACCAGCGTCAGCCCCTCCTCGTACTCCACCGCCCACCCGCCCACCTGCTGCCTGTCGTACCACGCGCGCCACCCGCCCCACTCCGCCTCGCTGGCGCCGGCGGTCCTCCTCTCGCGCGGCC
>KE372615.1:229621-258694 GCA_000418225.1 Zizania latifolia | reverse complement strand
GGCGGGCGCTGCCCAACGCGCGAGTCATGATCCACCAGCCGTCGGGCGGCGCGTCGGGGCAGGCCTCCGACATCGCCATCCACGCCAAGGAGATCCTCAAGGTGCGCGACCGACTCAACAAGATCTACGCCAAGCACACGGGCCAGACCATCGACCGCATCGAGCAGTGCATGGAGCGGGACATGTTCATGGACTCAGAAGAGGCGCACGACTGGGGGCTCGTCGACGAGGTCATCGAGCATCGCCCGGTTTCACTTGTTTCTGATGCCGTTGGCAGCGATCTTCCAAACCTTGCCGGAGGCGGAGGTGCGGCGAACAAGGGAACTGATGAGCCATCTCCAGCTTGATAGATGGTCGCAAGGTGCAAACTTTTTTCCAATCCCTTAGCTTGTATTGTTAAAATTAAGCTTTAATTCTTACACAAGTTGTTATTCTGGCAGCAGGGGGATTATCCACCAGCTTGCCTGTTCTTTTGGTTCTTGAATTAATCTGTTGCTGATAATGAATTCAACCCTTGCATGCTTCATTTATGTTGATAAATGAAGGTCACAGAAGTTTATCTGAAGCCAATGAATCCCATGTGGACAAAAATTGCAACTTTGCCATAGTACACTTGATTTTGTATTTGGGGCTAGTTGGCACGAATGATGTATTTTATCACTGCACAGTGTTTGGTAATTTCAGTTGAGCCCCTCTGATTTATGTGACTATTGTGTTGAGAAGGTCATTTGTGCGGATCATGAGAAGATCATACCAGCAACGCTGTGCAATTTGTGTTCCGCAATAAGCAATTTGTTTTATGCAACAATGCAGTTTAAGGGTTCAGTTCACATCAGTTAACCACTGAAATGTTATGTCAGTTGCCAATAAGATATTAGGGATATTTTCTTCATTTTAGTAGCAATGTTAGATTCCAATAGACTTGTTTTCTTCTAGTATATATAAAGAGAAACATAATACTCTCACAGAATACTCCCATTGGAAAGTTGGTAGATAAACTGGTTATTGTTACCTATGCTGTCAGTCAATGGTCATCCTTTTTGTTGCATCGACTGTCTCTCGTATATATATAAAAGAACCTAGTGGTAGTGGTGAATCTGCCTTCACACCACCACTTCTAGAGTTGGTAGGATTTTCTGGGGGTATGTATAGATCATTTGTTCGTGTGGCTTTTTCCTGATGTTATCACAGGGCAAGACATGAAACTGATAAGGATAAAAATTGAAGGACCTAATATTTACTTAGCAGTGCCAAATGGACTGCTTGATTGAAACTGTATGGCATCACAAATTTTGTAAAATGGTAATGCAATTAGTCCCCATCCTTTTCTGACCCTCTTATATGATCAGGTAGTTTATTACGGGAGGCGCCTTGCACGGTTTTGTTGCTGGGCAGGCGGAGAACATTGGCCGAAATTTTATTAAGATCATAAGGTTGTTGTGTCTTGTTACAAGACAATAGCAATAACATCATGAACCTAAGTTACCTAACTCCATCATCACTTCTGAAGACAGAACACGCAATGCCACCTGCTGGCTGGAGAGTTGAGCGTTCTTTACTCTCGAACCCTCTTCCTTCCTCTCATTCCAGATCAAACCAGGACACTCCAATGACCACCAGGGCAAGACGTCGCCGGCTTGGAAAAGCTTCTTTCTGATCTGGCTTCACAAGTCACCCAGCTCGCCGCCTGCTGGAAGGATGGGTGGAGTTGAGGGGCTACAGCACAACAGAGTGACCTTGAGAACGGTCAATGAGAAAGGAACGCCCCGCACGGTTCGCCCACTTCCCATCCGCCATCGTGTCGTGGTTCACCTATGGCCGTGAAGAAAATCCAAAAAAAACTCTGGAACACTTTGCTAAATTCTAAATACGGACGAGATAAAATGTAAGTCATAACGATTAAGAAACAAAGCATCAAATATTGGATATTTTATGTGTATGAACAATTCAATCTTGATCGTAAACCTCACACTTGTCCGCTACCAGGCCACCTACAAGTTTTCTGGATAGCTCGTGCCAAGTTTTCTCGACGTAGATAGCCACAACGTGACGGGAACCACCTGACCTGTGACTTTCCACATCTTTATATGGAGAAGCAGCGGAAGCAACCTCTCTGCCTATCTATTCGTATCACATAAAGACGGCAGCGTTGTCTCCCTCTGCCCTGGCCTCCCGTCGTCCGCGAGCTGCAGCCCAACCACCGTTTCGTCCGTTTGCAGCGCAGGTGATGCGTGTCATGGAGAATTGGATCACCGATATGGACGTCAACGCCGGAGACGGGCCGCCGGCTGCCGCTGCCGCCGCCGCCAACACCGTGAGAGCCACCGTGGTGCAGGCCTCGACCGTCTTCTACGATACCCCAGCCACGATCGGTACGCACTAACTCCACTCATTCGATTGATTACTCTCTCTTTTTTTTCTCTCTCGACCTGGTACAAGTTCGAACCTTCCAGCATCTGTAACTTTTGTGAGGTTCCTGCAGGCTAAAGCTGATTACTATGCATGTTTGCATCTGTATCTCGGCCGCAATTAACACTGTATCGGCAAGGTTTCTTGCTGTTCGTTCTCTTTTCTGTATCACGGCAACAACGACTATCATTTTTCTCCGATTTAGACAGACCACAGATGCGAGCTAATTCTGAAACTCACAAGGCTATATTACTTTTGTTCTTCAGACAAAGCAGAGAGATTGATAGCAGAGGCCGCCGAGCTGGGCTCGCAGCTGGTTGTGTTCCCGGAGGTCTTCGTCGGCGGCTTCCCCCGGGGATCCACCTTTGGAGTCTGCATCGGCGGCCCTGGCCAGGTCAAGGGAAAGGACCAATTCTGCAAGTACTACGCATCCGCCATAGCCGTCCCCGGTACACACAAAAAAAAATTCCAACTTTGTCCTTGAGGAAGTCAAGAACATAGTATCAACAGCAACTTGAGTATATAGTAACAACAGCAGCTTGAGTATCTTGGCCTAGTGAGATGGTAGTCTTTACTAATGCATTGACCACAAACCATGCAGGCAAAGAGGTGAGCCGGCTGGCTGCATTGGCCGGGAAATTCAAGGTGTACCTGGTGATCGGGGTGGTCGAGAGGGACGGGTACACGATGTACAACACCGTGCTCTTCTTCAGCCCGGCCGGGGAGTACCTGGGCAAGCACCGCAAGATGGTGCCGACAGCGCTGGAGCGCGTCATCTGGGCCTGCGGGGACGGATCCACGCTCTCCTTGTACGATACCCCCATTGGCAAGCTGGGTGCCCTCGTTTGCTGGGAGAACAAGATGCCCCTCGCCCGCACCGCACTCTTCGGAAAAGGTACCGTTTTTACGGCATCTTCTATGAACATGACATGCAGATTAACCGTACCAGGGAGTTTCGAGTTTCTTGATCGCTGCTGTTAATCAGTCTGTCGCTCGTTCTGCGCTTCTTGCTACCCGTTGTTGACTTGGTACAATTTTTCTCTGAAGTTAATCGAGCGACGAGCTTGTTCTCTTACGTATATATGCTGGACGCAGGTCTTCAGATATACTGTGCGCCGACGGCGGACGACTCGGAGCTCTGGCAGGCTTCCATGAGCCACATCGCCCACGAAGGAGGGTGCTTCGTGCTGTCGGCGAACCAGTTCTGCCGCCGGAACGACTACCCTCCGCCGCCCGACTACACGTTCGCCGGTTTCGACAAGGAGCCTTCTCCGGAGTATGTCGTCTGCCGCGGGGGGAGCGTGATCGTCTCGCCGACCGGCACCGTCCTCGCCGGCCCCAGCTACGACGGCGAGGGCCTCCTCACGGCTGACCTGGGTAAACTACTTCGACACGCTAGATGTCGGCATGTCGCTCTAGATACGGCTGCTAGCTGCTTACCCCGCACGGACGATCTCTGTCTCTTTGCACGTCTTGGCACTGTCGTGCTGAGTCTGCTGACAGTTGACTTAGTTCGATGTTTTTTTAATTATGTTTCCTTTTTTTCTCGAGAGCTTACCTTGTGACGCTTGGATGCAGACTTGGGAGAGATTGTCCGGGCCAAGTTTGACTTCGACGTGGTGGGGCACTCCTCGCGGCCGGAGGTGTTAACGTTGGTCGTGAAGGACCAGCCACAGCTACCGGTGTGCTACGCTTCTGCTTCCGAAAAGTCTCCAGGCTTCATCAGACACGTAAAGGATCAGGGCGTTCCAGATTCATGAATGCGCATCAAAGTATCAAATTCCCGTCCTTTACGTGTATATATTAATTGCTTGTCCGGTTGTCCACCTCCTCCCGTACGTCCCATTGGCCATTTCTATATGACCCTCCCGTTTCTATATGATTGTGTGAACCAGTTGGGCAAGTTGTGATGTTTTTTATCTGGAATCAAAGCGAGATGAGAATCAACACGTAAGATACGAAGAATCTGCGATCTGGCTGACGCAGTCACGCAGACGCAGCAGCATCCAGGTTGCATGCATGTATGTGGCAGCTTTGCCGCGCTGATGTCACGCTCTTTTCTCAGCCAAGCGCCCCCTATTTCGTTCTCATCGAGTGATCGTCAACGCTTCTCCCACAGGTCATATGCTTCTATGTTTCTAGTGTTTCTAGCCATCTGCGACACAAGGCAAGATCCCGAAGAAGCGGCCGTCAAATCTATCGCAGTCTGAGAAAAGGAGACAGCGACGAATCCAAACCGGAAATCGAACATCCAACCCTAGCTAGAATGCTAGATGGGCATGTTCTTATCATCGCCCAATCAACTTGCCTGTACTGTATCGGTGTATTGGTATGTGGGATCGATAGCAGCTTACGCTACGTGCCATCCAACGGATGCAAAGAGATTTTTTGCCTATAGACGATGGCTACGGGCTACCTGCTGCTGTGCTGCTAGCTATCTTCAGTTGTTCACGTTGTGTGTGCTGAGAGGCTGACGGCAGGATTAGCCGAGCAGGGCTCCCAGCTGGTCCTGTTTCTATACAGTTTGTTGACATCTTTTTTTCAGCAAGTGCACTTAATGCTGTGTACTGAGGACCTTGGTGCAGTGTGAATGTACGTTGCCTTCCACGTAACTGTTAGACCTGTAATTGTGAAAGCAATTGAGAGAGAGATGGAAGGAAACGCCACAGAATCGGGGGCGCAGTCCCATTACAAATATATAGACGTTCATCAGCTATACATGTGGGAGTCATACAAGGCAATCAGCTAAACTAGGAAAGTCTATACACTGCATGAAGCATACATCACGGATGATTTCCAACACCCCCCCTCAGTTGCATGTTGCATGGGAGGCAAGCCGACCTGAAGACTGGATCGAAAGTCATTAAACAGAGAGGACGGCAGTCCCTTCGTCATGAGATCAGCAAACTGGTGTGAAGATGGAACATGAAGTACACGGACATGTCCAAGAGACACTTTCTCCCGAACAAAATGGATGTCAATCTCAATATGTTTGGTCCGCTTGTGCTGCACCAGATTGGATGACATATAAACAGCAGAAACATTATCACAATAGACGACAGTAGCTGACAGCAGTGGAGAGTGAAGCTCCTGAAGAAGTTGTCGCAACCAGCAACATTCAGCAATAGCATGAGCAACGGCCCGATATTCTGCCTCCGCACTAGAACGAGAGACGGTTGCCTGACGTTTGGAAGACCAAGAAATCAGGTTGTCACCAAGAAACACACAAAAACCTGAAGTGGAGCGCCGACTGTCTGGACAGCCAGCCCAATCAGCGTCAGAGTACGCCGTAAGAGAGGATGTAGAGGATGAGGCATGTATGGTGAGGCCATAATCTTGAGTGCCCTGAATGTAGCGGAGAACACGCTTGAGAAACTGAAGATGAGGTTCCCGAGGAGCATGCATATAAAGACAAATTTGCTGTACAGCATAAGCAATATCAGGCCGAGTAAGGGTGAGATATTGTAAAGCTCCGGCGAGACTCCGAAATTCCGAAGGATCAGCAATAGGAGCACCAACAGTGGCAGACAACTTGGCCTTTGTATCCACAGGAGTTGTGCATGGTTTACAATTAGACATTCCTGCACGTTGTAACAAATCACGAGCATATTTCTGTTGAGAAAGAAACAACCCACTGGCCGTGCGAATGACTGAGACTCCAAGAAAGAAATGAAGATCACCAAGGTCTGTCATGGAGAACTCACGGCTGAGGGAGGAAGTGATGTCCTGTAAAAGTCCCGTAGAGGATGCAGTAAGGATGATATCATCCACATAAAGAAGTAAATAAGCGGTGGCATGATCTTGACGAAAAATGAAGAGAGATGGATCCGACTGAGAAGCCATAAACCCAATGGTGCTGACATACTGTGCAAAACGCTGAAACCATGAGCGTGGAGCCTGTTTAAGTCCATACAATGAGCGATGGAGATGACAGACATGGGAAGGCCGAGAAGGATCTACAAACCCCGAGGGCTGCTCACAAAATAACGTCTCATCAAGGGATCCATGGAGAAATGCATTCTTTACATCCAACTGATGAATTGGCCAGGAACGTGACACTGCAAGACTCAACACAGTTCAGATGGAAGCGGGCTTCACGACAGGGCTGAATGTTTCATCAAAATCAACACCAGGTTGTTGAGAGAAACCACGAACTACCCAGCGAGCCTTGTACCGAGCAAGACTACCATCAGAGTGACTTATGTTTGTACACCCATTTACCACTGACAATATTTGCACCGGCTGGGCGAGGAACCAAACTCCAAGTGTTATTCTGCATGAGGGCCTCGTATTCTTCGGTCATGGCCTGAAACCAATGAGGGTCCTGAAGAGCAGCACGATAATTCTTTGGCACAGGAGATATGTCAGTGGTAATGACTGATAAATTTAGTCGATCAATAGGTTTCACTATACCAGCCTTGGCTCTCGTTGTCATCGAGTGGAAACCAGGAGCAGGCCGGGCGACAATCTCGTCTGCTGCAGCTGCTTCTACCATATCACCAGGACAAGATGACTGAGCAGCGCTTGAGGTCAGCACATCTGAGTCATCTGCTGATCTTGTGAAATGAAGCTCAGGAGTGGCTGCTCTAGGCGAGTGCATCGACGGTCCAGAGAGGTTGGCCGGTGATGTTGAGCCCGAGGAAGTCACTGGCCTAGCTGCCCCAACAGGCAGCGATGTCGCTGCTGCTTCCATAGGAGAATGCAGTCCCGCTGCTTGCACAGGAGCATGCAGTTCTGCTGCCTGCATGGGAGCATGCAAGGGCCTAGGCATTGTATACTCGTGCTGCTGTGTAGACGTGAAGTCCTGTAAAAAATCAAATGCAGCAGGAGATTTCTGTGGCAGTGAGTATGCAAAAGGAAAAACATCCTCACAGAAGGTGACATGCCGAGAGGTGAGCACTTTGCGGGTGACTGGGTCATAGCACCGGAAACCTTTGTGTTTGTCAGGATAGCCGAGAAAGATGCAAGCTAGAGAACGTGGGGCTAATTTGTGCACTGTGGTCGCTGAGGTGTTGGGGTAGCAAAGACAGCCAAACACGCGAAGATGGCTATAGATAGGAGGCTTTTTGTGAAGGAGCTCAAAAGGAGTGCAGGACTGGAGCACCGTGGTAGGACGTCGATTTAACAAGTATGTGGCTGTGGCGAGAGCTTCAGCCCAAAAGGCAGGTGGCATGCTAGATTGGATGAGAAGAGTACGAATGATGTTGTTTATAGTGCGGATGATGCGCTCGGCTTTTCCATTCTGGGAGGAGGTGTGTGGGCATGAGAGGTGTAGAACAGTGCCATGGGAAGCTAGGAGCTTAGTCATACGAGTGTTGACAAATTCACCTCCGTTATCGGCTTGGATGGAAACAATTTGGTGGTTAAATTGAGTCTGGACATACGGAAAAAAATTGTGAAAAATATCAAAAACATCACTTTTCCGTCGAAGAGGAAATGTCCAAGTGTAGTGAGTGTAATCGTCGAGGATGACAAGATAATATTGTGAACCCGAGCAACTCATGACAGGAGACGTCCAAACATCACAATGCAATAATTGAAAAGGTTTGGAAGAAAAAGAGGTGGAAGTTTCAAATGGCAAACGAACATGTTTTCCTAATTGACAGGCATGACATAGAGTTTGGCTTGATTTATTAGATTTGACAATATATGGAATAAAAGGTAGAATCTTATTGCTAGGATGACCAAGACGACGGTGCCATAACTCTGTGGAGGATGAAGCGAGAAGGGCGGATGACGTAGGATGAGCAGATTGCCGAAGAGTGTAGAGGTCGCCTTCACTATTGCAGCGAAGTGTCTCGGTCTTGGTGAAAAGATCCTTGACAGAAAAACCATGCGGGTCAAATTCAACTGAACGAGAATTATCACGAGTAAATTGTCTAACAGAAAGAAGCTTCTTTATGATGTGAGGAACAACAAGAACATTATTGAGAGCAAAATTGTGATTAGGTGTGGAGAGAATAGCACGTCCAGTACTAGAAATAGGAAGATTAGATCCATTGCCGACAGTAACAAAAGGAGATAAATAGGTGGGCTTAGGAGAGGATGAGACAAGTATACCGGCAGTGGAAGACATGTGGGAGGAGGCCCCAGAATCCATCACCCAGTCACCAGCAGCATTACTGTTAGGCTGAACAGACATGGCATTGAGAGCAGCTATCAGCCCCGTCGAGTCCCACGACGAAGCTGCAAGTCCACCGTGTTGGCCGGCTACAGGAACCAACATTGTTGGACTGTAGGCCATGCAAGCTTGCTGCTGGGGCACAATGGGACGTGGTCCAAGTATGCCAGCAGATCCATTATGCCAAGGGGCGCCCCAGGACGGAGCGAACGATGGTGGCGGGCTAGCCCATGGATTGAAGCAAAACCATGGTCCGTTCCCTGGAGCAGATGCCCGCCAATTGTGTGATCCTCTGTTGCCACCCTTCTTGTTCTTCCATTTCTTGCCACCGCCTGAGGACTTGCCTTGCTGTGTACTGCCGCCGCCGCTGCTGGAGTGTGGCGCCTCAGTGGTTGAAGACACCAAGGCTGTTTCTGCTGCCACGGCAGATTTATTGGCTGCACTTGTCTCGGCCATAGACAGGATTGATCTAGTACGAGGGAAGCTGGGAAAGGGATCAAGTAGCGGGATCAACTGAGTAGTGGCAGAGAGACGTGGGTTCAAACCGCGAAGTGTGTTGAGGACGAGAGTCTTGTCAGAGACAGGTTGTCTGACTTCTCACAAAGCGTCGGCGGTTTTCTTGAGCTTCTGGCAATAGTCATTGATCGACATATTGCCTTGCACGATAGTCCTGAATTCAGCCTCCAGGAAAATGGCACGGCTCTCCTTGATGTCGCGAAACAGATCGTCGATGGCGACCCATGTTTGGCGAGCCGTCTGCGTCGGTTCAACGATAATCTCAAAGATTTCTTCACAGATGGACCCATAGATCCAAGAGCGAACAGCAAAGTCCTGCCGGCAATGCAGATCGTCGAGGTTGGGGTCGGCGGTGCCATCGATGAAGTCCATCAAGCCGTACTTCCTGACAAACACCGTGAACAGAGTGCTCCATTGCGAGAAGTTGGAGCCATTGACGTCGAGCGTGATGGGGACATGGGTCTTCACGCTGGCGACATTCACCACGGAGGTCATGGCGTCTGGTAGAGCGGCGAGCGGCGAGGAGGCAGCAGGAACATCGTTGTTGGTGGCCATCACGAGCAGAAAACAATAGCAGGGGAACGCAGGTCAGACCTGCTCTGATACCATGTAATTGTGAAAGCAATTGAGAGAGAGATGGAAGGAAACGCCACAGAATCAGGGGCGCAGTCCCATTGCAAATATATAGACGTTCATCAGCTATACATGTCAGGGAGTCATACAAGGCAATCAGCTAAACTAGGAAAGTCTATACACTGCATGAAGCATACATCACGGATGATTTCCAACAAGACCGACTAAAGAAGAGTGATCGGACCGGCGGTCAAATCGGCTAACGATAGACGGTTAGACCGATTAGGTGCAAGCGGTTAGACCGGCAGTGGACCGGCCAATGATAGGTGGTTAGGCTAGTTAAGAGCAAGCGATCAGACTAGCTTATGGACCTATAGTCAGATTGAACCTAGGTTTTCGAGTATTGTCGCTGCCTCAAATGTATAATGGTCAAAACTTGTCTCGTGAGCGAAACGAAGTTTTTTAGACAAACCTACAAAGATTTCAAAATCTTTGTAAATTGACTAAAACCATTATAAATGGGTTGGACATACAAGGGAAATTTTATGGTGCCCCTAAATTAATGTGAACCGTCCATTCGATATCATCCGACGGTGGATATTTAAATATGATGACCCATTACCTTTTATGGGGTAATATGTCACAACTCTTTTCTTTTAAAGAGAATAACAGTATGCAGAATCTTATATTTCCTTTCCGCTCAAAATTATGTGCATGCAGTCCCTATCCTTCCGTTTTTGTGAAAATAAAATTTAGAATTCCGCATGCATGCAGTTTGTTCCGTTGTTGCTGTGCACTAATCATGCCGTTAACGTGGAAGGCGCATGATTTTCGTTCGTCGTTAGATGGCAGGTGCATGCAGTCCCTATTTTCATTCGTCGTTTGCCGCTGCTACAGCGCATTTCCCCGCCGGCCGCGCCTCACCGGGCTGTTGCGCATCGCCCCGCAGACTGCGCCTCGTCCAGCTGCTGCGCATCGCTCCGCCGGACGTGCCTTGCCAAGCTCGCCCGGAGTAAGAACAGACCGCGGGAGAAAGGGAGCAGTGCACTACGAGAGAAACAAGTGTGAAATCCGGGAATCCGGGAGCAGGACAGAGATCGCGGAAGGGCAACGAGAAATAGTGACCGGAGCTAGCCGGTTAAGCCAAAAACTATTATTATTTAATTTAGAAAATTAAAAATAACTAGTAGTGTGCCCGTGCTACGCAACGGTAAAATCAAAAAACAATTATACTATTAGTCAGTTAAATTAACGCTACGATAAAAAATTAAAAGACAATAAATGAGCTGAACTTGAAAATCAAAAAAGAATTATATTATTAGTCAGTTAAACACGAAACAAATATTCTAATCCTTTCAAAAGCATTCAAGTACTATATATTGTGAAATACTCCGACACGCTTAAGAATTTTTTGAATTTTTCAAGAATGTTCCATTTACATTCATTTTCATTGTACTTCAATATTTCTACGAGAAACATGATCCTCAGGACATTCCTATCCTGTACATGCATTTCACACACCATTATTAGAAAAACAGTAATTACTTAGATATAGAATATCATATCATTAGGCAAATATAAAAAATATGGGCACTCACTATGCTAATTAATGGTAATCTTATACCATTCTATGAGCGTATAAAGTTGATAACCAGATAGCCTGTTAGATTCCTGCAAATGATACATTGCTGTTACATATTATATTGCACATAAGTAATCAAATTACTTAGGTATTTACACGTTGTAGACAATTACTAGTCAAATGTTTTTGGGGTCAGGATTACTTAGGGATATTACCTCCTTGAGAGGTAATTGCTGCACCATAAAGACCCCCACATACAATAATTAAAATCTTTTCACGTCCTGTCATATTTAGAAACATATTAATACTCTAAAAACCGTGGTCACAATTAGAAAATCCTAAGATTTAAGTTATATGCGAATAAATTTAGATCCATCGATAAGAATACATGAGGTTAGTCAGAGGCCAGCCTCTGTACGAAGTCTATGATATTTTTTCTAATTTTAGTTCAGATTTAATGTGACGTTAAATTTGGCTATCAATACAATCCTTCGTCGGTGGCTACCCTCGTGGAGTCGCGGGCACACTAATGAACCGTTCAGTTATGTTAATCTTCTTGTTCCCAAAAGCACAAGTTTGTTTGAATGCAGGGATTTGCACATAACCGTATCAATCTTCTCCTTAATCTATCATCCCATCCCACGTTCATTTGTGTTGTTTTTCCCATTCTTCAGTACACATCTATTACACGTACATCTACCCTGAAGATAAGCTCGACTGTAGCTGGAGTTCTGCGATGTGATCTCATAACTCACCACTCCCACGCACATACTGATGACAAAAATGTGCCAGCATTGTACCGCGTACACTAATTTCTGCAGAACTGTACCGACAGTGAGTGATGCCAAGGCCAAGCTCCCAACTCCCGACACAAGAACAGAACAAGGAATAATCTTCAGCAGAACAAGAGAGCGTGGCCGTCAGGGAGAAGACCACAAAAGGCTGTAGCACAACTAAAAAATTTAAAATTTCAGACACCGGTGACTGTGTAGACGTTGATTGGTAGTCATGGATAGCTGATGTGTTTATCACGATTTGTATCCATCTCGTCCACTGATGATAAACAATTAGTCTTCTGGTTTTCATTGAAACAAGAAAAAAAACACTGCCCATTGCTGACGGTCAGCAGGTTTTGCAAACCAGCTGCGCGGCGTTTGCGCGTTTGTCACCCTCAAGTCCGGCGGCGGCGGCGCGGAAGTTCCTGATGCGTACGTTGGGTGGTGGAGAGGACGGAAGATTAAAGATGGTCATAATTAAGCTTCGCCTGTCGTTGGTCCAAGCTCACACGTAAATAATACCCGGGGAGCAATGGAAAAAGGGCAGCGTAAAGAGAGAGCGGAGGCTGTCCCGAACGTGCCCCACTACGAGAGATACCTTTGCCAGCCGGGCCCACCAAGGCATAAACCCAAGTTTATAGCTAATCAGCTGGCGCTTAACGACGGATTGGACAACTGAATCAACTATTTCTACGCGGTAACAAACTGAGCTGATCCCTTCAAATTGATCTAAACACGTTTCAAAGCGTCAAAGCGAAGTGTATACGTACAAAAGCAAATGGATTTATATACGACACCAAAGTCCAGATAAACCAGTCCATGAGCCTCGTCCACCATACAACGCCCGGAGCCCCCGGAGCCGAGACCGAGAGCCCCCATGGCCGTGGAGCTAATCTGGGAAGGGAAGGGTCGCTGCTTGCCATCGTGCCACCGTCTCCAGCGAATATCCATCAGCTATAAAACGTCAGGGATTTATCCGTTCCCGTTTTTCCGTCGCAGGAAACAATAATAGCCCATGAGATATTTCGGATGGCGGTAAGGTGTTAAACCGACAAGAAGTTAAAGACACCGGCGGCGGTAGAGGATTGGCAGTAGAGATATCACAGACGGCAAGTCACCGCTTGTGAATTGTGATGCTCGTCGTCGTTGTCGCCGTCCCGCTTTTCCTCCAGAATGATCCGTTGGTCTTTCGGCGATGGAAACGTGAGGATTGAGAGAAGGGTAGAACAGGTAATCCACATATTGGAAAATAAAAAAACTAAAATACGATAATAGAGTAAATTATGAACGGCTTTAATTATGGACAAATCTGTTTTCCCAATTTTATGGGCGGATCGGAAGTGCCCCAAGACTCCGACGGCGCGCGGGTTGCTGTGGTGGACTGGTGGTTGTGGGTGGCCCCGTGGACGACTCTGCCTCTGGCCCCGTCCCTCCTCCGCCCGCGGCTGCCGCTCCGGTGGTGACTCTCAACGAGGAGGCTACGCGGGAGTCCTCTGCGGCGGCGGCGGTGGAGGGTAAGCAGGAGGTAGCGGCGGCGGGGCTGCAGGCCATGGCAGTCACCGTGGTGCGGGACGTCGAGGCGGTCGGCCTGGACGCCAGCACTAGCGGCGCCGCGGGGGAGAAGCCTTCCTGGTTCACCCCTAAGAGGTACGAAATCGGCGCATAGCGTGATTGAGCGGCATCATTGATTCGTGGGTGTGGTGGGTTTTGAGCTGTTTGGTTGCACGGATTTGCTCAAGTAGCGGGTTGTTTGATACCCAATTGGGGCGATTTGGTTGTTTGGCCGGTCGAATTCGGGGTTCGCGTAAGCTTAAATCGGGCTCCCTGGGCGATAGTTTGGATGATTGCGAGCTATGGAGTAGGTGTTGCGTTTATTTGATTGCATTTGCTCTTAAGATTTTGGCGATGCCAATTTGTGGTGTGTTGTGATGTGAGCAGGCCAGCGGAAGTTGCCATTAGTTGCTTGATAGCAAATCATGTGGGATGCGTATTCTGATGTCCAATTAGTTTAATTGAAATTTACTCGTGGCTAGTTGGCTGTTCCATTCGTGATCCGGAGTTTTAGAATGTGTATATTTCTCCTCGGTTGTTTGCTTTTGTGTTATGGATCTGAGTTAGGTACAAGTTTGGTGCGGACTTGATGCACAATTCGAGGTGTAGAATATGCATGTTTTTGGTTTTTGGACGGCAAACCCTTGTATTTGTGAGATACTGAGATAAGCTCAATTAATTTTCGTGGCATTTGAATTATACGGGAGATTGGTCTAGCCTCTCTTGTGGTGTACTTTGGTGATGAGCGTGCTGTGCACTTCAATGTTGGAGAGAAGCTTGAGAGTCCATGAAATCTGCTGCATGGTCACCACTGATCTTGTTTGTAACTGTCCATGAAATCTCTTATCTGCATTTAGAGGAGATGGAGTAGGAGGTGATCCACTGCAACAATTCCAAAGTCCAAAGTTGTGTGGTCTGTTCTTGAATTCAGATTTCAGACTGTGTTCTCTATACAGATTGCTTAATGCATTCTGTGCTTAGTATGTCTCTGAATTTTACTTGCCATTTGACTTTAGCTAAGATTTTCATGTTATGTGTTGTTCAGAACTTGTTTGCGCACTCCGTGTGCACATTCTGGTGTTTGTGTATCTTCTAGTTATGTTTTTTTAATTGTAATTAATAACTCCATCTATGTATCCCTGCTTTCAGTTAATTAGTTTCTATCGCTGCAGATTACTTGTGATGTTTTGTATCATCAACATGCTAAACTATGTTGACCGGGGTGCAATAGCAAGTAATGGTGTGAATGGCAGCCGCGAAAGTTGTACTAGTGGCACATGCACATCAGGCTCTGGAATTCAGTAAGTTCCACTGGAAACTTTTCTATAAATTGTTCTTTTTCTAAATCTCAGCATATTTACTGGTCTTGTCTTATTGTATCTCATGAGAGCCCAGATAAGGGGTAATGCCTATGTTTTTTTTTGCAAATTTTGATATTGTTATATTCACACTGAATTTCTATACAATTTCTTTTGCACTGGTATTTGCCAACCCTTTATGTGATTGTTTTTGTGCCTGCCTTGATTTACTTGCTTTTGATACATCATAAACCACCACCAATATAGCATTTTAATTAGCATAAATCACCATTGATTTATCATTTTTAGTTTATTTCTGATTGCCCTTATCATGCCATGTTCTATACAGGGGTGACTTCAATCTGAATAATTTTGAAGATGGCGTGCTCTCCTCAGCATTTATGGTTGGGTTGTTGGTGGCTTCGCCAATATTTGCTTCATTAGCAAAAATGTTTGTTTCCTGTGAATTCCTTTATTTGATATATTATAGCCTTATTTTATTATTTCTCCATCCGCAATAAAAATATTATAGATGGAGAATCACTTTTCAAAGAACAATATATGCTACTGATGAAAAAAAACATGAAACATTCATTGTCTGATGTAGGCAAACACATGTTTCAGTACTGCTGAACCTTTTTGTTCTGGCTTGTGATAGATTGTTTTTCTTCTCACAGACACAATCCGTTCAGGCTTATTGGTGTTGGATTATTAGTCTGGACTATTGCAACAGCTGGATGTGGGTGCTCATTTGATTTTTGGTCAATTACTATATGTCGCATGTAAGTTCCTTATCATTGCTAAAGATCAGTTGATGTTTCAGTCTTTCAGATCTGTGTTGTTTCCTAAAATAGAAAAAGTCTCACTCATCTAATCACATGAACAATTCTCCAATCTACTGCTACTTAGGTTAGTTGGCGTTGGTGAAGCATCATTTATAAGTCTTGCAGCTCCATTCATCGATGACAATGCGCCAGCTGCACAGGTTTTTTTATTTTTTTTGTGTACTAAATTTTCGTACAATGAGCTGCATATATTATATTTGAACAAACTTATTTTTGCATGGATTTTTTTCTGTGCCCGATATATGCCTACATTATTATTGGGGAATAATTTACATCTTTGTGCATATAAGCATTCTTTGGACACTTATCTATCAGTTAAAATCTAGGGCCTGTTTGGTATAGCTCCGACTCAAGATTCATGTTGAATCTAGGGTTTGTATAATATAATAAAATAGTTTAAACTTTTATTTTTAGTCCAAAATAAAAACTAGATTACTCAGCTAAATATTCTCAATCCATCCATAACTCCAGATCTAAGATTTTTTAGAGCTAGATTGAACTAGCTCCAAAAAATTCTGGATCTAGAGTTGTACCAAATGGAGACCTATATTTACTATGAATCAATCAACCAAGGATAGACATGATTCTGCTCCACATTTTATGTTTATACAGAACAAATTAATTATCAAATCCATGTAATGTCAGATTGAGAACTATAGTGGATCACAGTATTTGTCTGAGTAGTAGAATTCGAAGAATTCTTTACTGCTTGCTAATAGATATTAAATTATCTTCCAATTGCTCTTTGAATACATACAGCAAGCTATGCTGTGTTATGTTACCATAGAAGTCTTGTTTTTTATAGTACCTATTTTTATCTCAGGTTTTGTGTCAACCAGCAGCTTACTTTGCTACTGTTATGTTACCAGAAAACAGCATGGCTTGCTATGTTCTACATGTGTATACCCACTGGGATAGCGGTGGGCTATGTTTATGGTGGTCTGGTAGGTCTTACGCTAACACCGTTTTCTGCTATGTTAACACACTGAATCATCTTCTACAGTTTATGTGTCAAGTTATGCAGCTTTGAGTAATAAGTGCATTTTCAATATAACTTGCTCTCCTTAAAGATTGTCCTTTTTTTGTTAAATTCACATCAGGTAGGAAATAGTCTGCACTGGCGTGCTGCTTTCTGGGGAGAGTCTATTTTGATGCTTCCTTTTGTTATTCTGGGCTTTGTAATAAAGCCACTAGATCTCAAAGGTGTGGTTTGTTTTATGTATAACACTATGGTTTATATAGTAGTACATTAATATGTTGACATAACATTACAATATCGTTGGCATTCTATGATCTTGGTTTTATTCCCTTATTTCTCATCGTTTTTGGTGGGGTTTTGTATACCAGGATTTACTCACAATGTCAAGACAAAAGAGTATGGCACAATGCTCAATCCGGAGCTACAAGATGAGACAAAGCAGGGTGTGTCTGCTGGAATAGATGATCTTGCAGAAACACTTCCACAAAAGCTTTCCTTGTATGAACCTCCCTAAAATCTTGTTTTGTTTGGCTACTAGAGATCATTGTATTACCTCAGATATGCATTCCCTTTATTTAATTTAATGTATTTATATATGTTATGGGCTCGCTAGGGTAAGTGTCCAAAGACAGGGGACAGGGCACTCGCCCTCTAGTAGCTCTGGCAGGGTTTCTCCCTTGTCAAGCTAAGAGAGCCTCTGAGGCTTAGGGCTAACTTTAGATATTTATTGATTGCTTGATAATACAGAACATGAGCTTCCTTTATATATAAGGATGACTAAATTGATATTCAAGAAACTAATTCTACTATTATGGGAACCAATTAAATCTCTATCTCTAATTTCTAACTAAAACTAATACCTTACTAACTCTGACTGTCCCCATAGCTTTTCAATAAGAAGAAGCCTCAACTAGACGATCGAGAAAGACTATGAACCCTAGCCCCCACAAGTGGACTCGCCCCCTGTAGATCGGTCCATGACCCATCTTCGAGGCCCTACCCTATACACGAGGGGGCCACTCTTCATAGGTTGCTTCTTAACACGTGTTTTCTAGGGGCCAGCGAGTGATCTTTTTAACCAAGCCTGAGATTCGCTCCTAATGGGAGTCGAACCTAGGACCTGGAGGTGCTACTTGAGCACTGTAACTGCTAGGCTATAGGCCCTTTCGCAATACCTTACTAATAGATGTAATAACAAAATAACTATACCTCTATCCTAATAACCTAGCATGTTATTTAAGCAGCACATATTATTGTTGTGGAAGGTAAACTCTTTCACAACATCACTGCTACAGTACCGCGTGCAATAGTACAATGTCCATAGTAATATATTTGATATATTAAATTTTGAGTGCTGATCAAATGGACAAAATTAGATTATGCGGTCAGTCAAATGATGTACTGACCTGCTGTGTTCTATCCTACTCGTGTTGCAAATAGTGTCAGCTTACAAGCAGTTTTAGGAAAAATATTTTGAACATCTCTCACTTTAATCATGCAGCTCAAGTTTTGGAAATAAAGTTATGACCGAAATCTTCTGCTTTGGGGAAGATATGAAAGAACTGCTTCAAGAGAAAGTCTATGTCATCAATGTCTTAGGTCAGATCTCCTTCATATGCTATGCAATTTCTGAAACTTTGCAACGTGGATTGAATCAATCTGTTTTTAGGCCCCCCTAGAGAGATTTATATCAAGTTCATTTTTTTGGTTGAATGTAAGACTTAATGCTCTGCACCTCTGCCTGCCCTGTAGGAACTCAACTTTGTTTTAGTGGATTATACTTATCATTGAATATAATACATGCAAATATAGTTGAAGCAACTATTTTGTTTGCTCACTTCAGTTAACCTCAACTGATAACTATTTTTATCATTGATTGAGGATAAATTTGTTAATCCGAATCACTAGGGTAGACAAGCTTGCCGCATTTGTCTCATCCTTGGTAGGTTCACACCATAATCACTGCAATTTGCACTATCTAGTATCCTCGTTTTGCAACATTATCTTGCAAGAAGCAATAACCAATGCAACAATTGCTTCTGAGACTTTGCCAAATGATTCTTAACAAAACAATCTCCCACAACGGGTGTAGGTTCTTCGCTCTTCACAACTGAGGGCAATAAGGTTTTAAGGTGGTAAATTGTTTTGGAATGAAGCCTAATCATAGATTGTCATGGGTTGGACCCATAACGGGGTAAACACCGTTGGGAGGATAGCCGGGTGGCGTTGGCTGCTCGGGATGAGAGGTAGACTTAGGTTAGGGAGATGAACATTGGGATGAGAGATTAGACTAATTCTTTCTTACTTTTCAATTGAGTACAAGAGGTCCCTTTATATAGAGAGAACCAACATGACATCTAAAGAAATAATCTCTATTATAGAAACCAATCTAATCTCTATATCTAATTCCTAACTAAAACCAATAAGACTCAATCTAACCTTACCTTTTAAAGACTCAATCTAATATAACCTTGCCTTTTAAAATACCGAATACCTAATTATTGCTATAGCACCTGCGGGTACTATTCACGCTACAGTGCCCGTGGGTACTATTCACTCTACAGTACCCCCGCGTGGCACTGTTCATGTGGGCTGGGCCTAGCAGCCCTGGCCCACTACCTATGACACTACATCTCTCCTTTTGAGCAGCTTGTTCTTGAGCTGTAGGACGGCTTTAATTCTAACTCGACACCTAACATAAATAAGATTTAACCCTTTTACATCTCGGCTTAATATATTATTTTGAACTAAAACAAATCTAAGATTATTATGGGTCGCTAAGCCCTCCTAGTTTGAGGTGGATCTTCTTCTCGGCACCATAGACATCAAACACTTGATGGAGTGCCTCCTTGGTAGCTAGGTAGAGTAGATGGCGCACCGTAACATGGACTTATGGAAAACAACTTACATAGTTTGAAAATCAGCACTAGAAGCCATGGTGAGTGGCTCTGATACCAAGTTATTATGGGTTGGACCCATAACGGGGTAAACACTGCCGGGAGGATAGCCGGGCGCTGTCGGTTGTTCGGGATGAGAGATAGACTTAAGTTGGGGAGACGAATATTGGGATGAGAGATTAGATTAATTCTTTCTTACTTTTCAATTAAGTACAAGAGGTTCCTTTATATAGAGAGTACCAACATGATATCTAAGAAAATAATCTCTATTATAGAAACCAATCTAATCTCTATATCTAATTTCTAACTAAAATCAATAAGACTCAATCTAACCTTACTTTTCAAGGACTCAATCTAATATTACCTTTAAGGACTTAATCTAATCTAACCTTACCTTTTAAAATACCGAATACCTAAGTATTGCTACAGTACCGTGGGTACTTTTTACGCTACAGTACCTAGCAGCCCTGGTCCACTACCTATGACTTAGATGGTTTCCCCATCAAAGTTTGATTTTTGAATTGATACTGCCAAAATGTCATATTCAGATTTTTTATGTGGTAGATTCTACTATTTGGGGTTGGAGTTCATTTGCATTTGCTGTTCCAGGATACATCTCCTACAACTTTGTTATTGGTGCCTATTCCTACTGGGGCCCTAAGGCTGGTCAGGATATCTACCATATGGTAATTCCTTGTATTCTTTTACTGATGGATAGGGAAATATGCCTTTGGCACATGACTATTTGACCATTAAATTTTTATGTGGTCACCTCTTTTCAGTTGATGTGTGACTACTGTAATTGTGCATATTCTTGTATGGAAAACCCTGTTTGGTGTTTATATGAAGTTCTATTGTAGTGTAGCATAGATCTATCCATGATATTTATACACCATACTTTAATATCGGCTAACCTTTCTTGTTGAACTTTGTCATATCAGGCCAGTGCAGATCTAATGTTTGGTGGAATAACAATAGTGTGTGGAATATTTGGAACTCTTGCAGGGGGTTTCATTCTTGACAAGATAGACTCTACGATCTCTAATGCTTTCAAGGTAAGAGATGACTTTGCAAAGTAATGTTTCATTTTATTATCTACCTTTAGTTTTGACTTAGTATGTCGAAAAAGAACCAGCTTTTGTCCAATTAAAATTATAATTGTCAAATAGCATAATCAGTTCCCTCACAGAGTGACACAATACTCACTATGTCCTTAGTTTATGCTTTTATAATGCCTTTTCACTGGTAGGATAAGCTGCCACATCCACGTAATTATGGATGACATGTAATTATTTTTGCCCCATTCAATGAAAAAAGTTATTTTTATTTAATTTTAAAATGCATCCATGCGCTACTTTGAACAGTAATCTTTTTTGTTGCCATATATTCAAAAAAGTTGTAAAATTACAATTTTATGAAATTGTTTAATAACAAATTTATACATTTTGGCTGCACACTTTCTAAGGCAACATGTTTTTGTGACCAGAGGTTGTAAGTTAATATGTTATTAACTTTGGGAATGTATGTACTGTTAGTTCTTTTGATTGCCTTTGTCTTCTTTTTTTTCCATCAGCATAATAATGCTTTTAGCCCAGTAACCATTAACTCCACTAGCCAGCAGGATATTGAACACATACATATAAGTCTGGAATGATGAATTTAAAGTTGCTTTCTTGTGCAACTTACTAGTTCTGTTATGATTACTTCTGTTCACAAAATTCTTTTCTTGCAGCTTCTTTCTAGTGCCACTTTTCTGGGGGCAATATTTTGTTTTGGTGCCTTTTGTTTCAAGAGCCTTTATGGATTCATACCCTTGTTTTCCTTAGGGGAGCTTTTGGTTTTTGCAACTCAGGTTAGTTTCTTCCTTCAGTTCACTATTTCAATCAATTCTGGATTTTCTTATCTAGTTTTGTATTGAAAGAAACTCTACTTTTGTATAGCTACATGCCCACAAAAGTTCTTTTATGCATTTTTAATATATTTTGTCACCCAGATAGGCATTTCAATGTATTTTAACTACATTCATATCTACCTAAGTTCTGCTTATTCTTGTAATTTTCAGGCCCCTGTAAACTATGTATGCCTTCATTGTGTGAAACCAAGTTTGCGGCCATTATCAATGGCTATGTCAACCGTTTCAATCCATATCTTTGGTGATGTACCTTCTTCACCTCTTGTCGGGCTTCTTCAGGTAATGTTGTTTGCTTGTTCACATTGAAGTTAAATATAAAAAAAGATTAGTTTCTGTATTTCCCACTACATGACCTTAAATAAATCCTTTTATTCATTTTCAATGAGGCTGGCCCTTGTAGTCCATATATTATGTTGCATGAATCCTTGTAGTACACAGACTCTTGTTATATTTGATGCGCTATAACATTGAATTGCATCTAACACCACCTGGATGGTGGATACTTTGGGCATTCATCACATTCTTATTGGCTATACTGCTTGAACTTGAATGCAGGACAAGATCCATGACTGGAGATCAACAGCTCTTACATTGACATCCATCCTCTTCATTGCAGCTGTATTTTGGTTTATTGGTATGTTCTCCTAGCACACAAACTATAATGCCATGTGTCTTCTTGTGTTCTTGTGTTTCAATTTTGCATGCTAATTAAAAGTCTAGGTGAAGCATACGACTCTTGGAGCATCATGTATGGAATTTCAACCACTTGAGTTCTGATACTTTGAAAAAGCTAAATGCGTGAAACTAAATAACTCTTAGCCTGTGCTACTACGACTATGCCATACAACATGCATAGATTATATATGCTTAATTTTTTAAATATTAAGTATCTGTTTGTTATGTTTTTTAGATTAGTTTGGTTTCCATGAACTTAACAATATTAGCTACCTCTAGGTTCTAAAAGAATCTTTCAGCCCGCATTTATAGCAAATCTTATAGGCTTTTTACAGCCAATGGCACATGTGTAACGAGTCTAATGAAATTCAGTCACCGATTATAAGGAATAATGCGTCTGGGAAATTTGAGGGTGGACTTTAAGAGTGGTATCTAGAAGTTATTTTTCCAAGGGATTATTTGGAAGTAATTAGGGGTCGCTTGATAGAGATATGATCGTGGGAGTCAATCAGAATATTTTTGGATCCATACCCTGTAATAATCCAAACAGACCATACACCGCCTATCCAAACCAGCCCTTAACTTCTTGTTTATTGTGTACTATGCTACAGTATACTACTAAATGAACATCAGCATATAAACAATCCAAGCCTTTTGTGAGCTGTGGACGACCCAGAATGGATCAGTTGTGCATTGTGGTGTGGATTTGCAATACATCTCTATTTGCACTGAATGGAGATGTTATTGTCTTGCAGGCATATTTGTCCGTAGCGTTGATCGTTTCAACGAACAGAGCGAGCATGGTGTCCCTGCCATCGAGAGATCAAGCAGCAGGCCATTGCTCGATGAAAACGAAGATACACGGACATCTTAGTAATCTGCGCAAGTTATTAAACCCATGTCTTTTTTCTTTCTTGGAGGTTACTCTTGGCCGGATTATTTCCTTCATGCCAGGAACCCAGGAACATGTGAAATGCAAATTTGGTGTGCATCGGCTGTACCTGTAAATATAGAAAAAAGAATGCTTTGCCTTGTGATCTTTTTTCTTTTTCTTGTGTGTACAGACCACAAATACAGGCATCAGAGTATCGGAAAAATCTTCCATCAATGTAACCCGGATGGTAGTGACACTGTCAGTAGTGTTATGATGTAACCTGGATTAGAATCATACGAAGGCAATTTATAAATGTTGTTACTTCAATGCAAGTGCTTGTTTGAAAACTAAATATGCGATGTAGAGACAATGCAGGTTGTAGACCAGGTAATGCATAATTGCATATTGTATATGCTCCACCAGAAAAAAGCCACATAGCTTTTATATGAACAAATTTGATAAACAGGCTATGTTTTGTGCAACTGTGCTATCTTTAAGAACTACAGCTATATCATGTTTGTTCAGCCGCACTATCTTTCCCATGTTACCTCAAAGCATCACATACCAAAAAAAAAATAAAGATGGCGAATTAATCAACCATAGTGTTCAACACTCGCAATGGCCCCCATACAGTTCCTGGAATAAAACCCACGGCTCCCGATGAACCAGCTGCTCTCTCTCACACACGCACACGCACATACACATACACACAAACACGATTACACGAACACATGTGTAGCTAACCAGTAACCACCGCGCTGTGCACTTGAGCCCGAAACTATTCCTTGGCTGATCACACTGCATGCGTATCGTGGCTTTTTGCTTGAAAATGACCTGAAGCAATGCTCTCGTTCTGCGTATCAGTTTTGGCTTCACGAGTGAAAATGACCTCCCTGTAGCTCGGTCGCCGTCCACAAGAGCACAAAGACCACAAGCATCCATGCAAGACTGGCTCTCGGTTGTTGCATCAGAACCTATCCTAGCTAGGTATGAGAAAAACAACAACCGGTTGAGTCCTCAACCGGCGAAACAGTGAAACAACAAAAAAAGAAAGCAGATTCAATCGGTTTCTTTTTTCGAAGGAAAAGAGAGCTGTGTTGATTAAGAATCAGAATTACACTCTTGCATCCGTAGCGGCTTAATGCACACCGGTGCATCTCCACACGACCACGCTACACCAGGTTCAGTTAGTTTGTTTCACTTTCACCGGCAAAAGTGAAATGCTAGGACATCCATAGTGGCAAATTAAAGTAAACTTGATCATAAAGGACGGTGAAAATTCGTATGATATGCTGCAATGTGGATTCAAGTTTGTGAAAGGCTTTTGTCTAATAATTGCAAAATTTTGAAAGCACAAATCATGTTACTGCTACTTATTTATCTCTCCAAACGTTACAATTTCTTAGCATGTGTTTAGTTGAGGATAAGGTAAGATGAGATGGTCATACTCCTCTTTATTAGATGAGATAGCATCTCTTCTTTGTTAACAGGAAATTCCTTGTTTTTATTTGGTTGAAGGTACTTGGATAATAGATTTCTGATTTCTCACATCGATATGGTTCTTTCACTGTGCAATGCTCGCAGAATTCTTGAACTGCTTACTCAGTTACTGCAGAATATTTGGCGAATATGTGCATTGAAGAGCATGGAGTCCGGTTTACGTGTCGATTGAATTTAAGAGAAACGCAGAAGTGACATGCAATAGCGGGGATAGCTCAGTTGGGAGAGCGTCAGACTGAAGATCTGAAGGTCGCGTGTTCGATCCACGCTCACCGCATCTTTTGTGAACTTTATGTTTTGTCTTCAGTTCATACATCTATACTACCATTCTAAAATCTAGACGTGCTCGCATCACAAGTCCAGTCGTCCAGACCAACTGTCATCAACACGTGCTCCATAAACAGGCTTACTTATTGCAAGAAAATCTATCGGACGTTCTCCCCTACTGAGCTACCCCACTGTTTCATGGCCGATGGCTCCAAACTTCTATGCCGTTTTGCAAAACGAAAACATGCTTGAGATGGCAATCCCTGCATGTCCGCTGCTTGCCGTTGCAGAGCAGCCAACCCACTCATTGGCAAGGCTACGGGACTCAGAACGGCAGCCTGAATTCTCCCTTTACCCACCTTGGTCCTCGGCATCATGCGCAACACATTAACAGCATCACAGCAGCCATATCTGAAGAAAAAAACGCTAAAACAAGAAAAAAAAACTGCCCCCATGCAGGATCGAACTACAGACCTTCAGTTTACAAGACTGACGCTCTACCACTGAGCTATAGGGGCCGATCTACTAATTTTCTGAAAATTTCTCTTTTTTTCCATATAAAGTTCTACGCATATCTTGTTCAGATCTAAACCGTCAGTCTCTCCCATCCAACGGTAGCGCGCGCAGCCAAACACTCCTGCGACGTCCACGACTCGCAACCGGGTTGCCCCCCCTTCCGCCCACCTCGCGCCGCCGCCGGCAGCCTTCCAGAGACTTGCCGTCCATACCGCCGCCTGCCAGCCCGCCCGCGTCAGGCGCTTCCCGAGGCCGTCGGCGCCGAACAGCCCCCGCTCCACGCCGCGCGTGTGCGGTGCACCGACCCGACGTCCCGACGCAACCGTGCTTCTCGCCTATTCCGGGCCGCCACCTTCGCGGCCGGCGAACATCCCGCCCCTCCTGTAGGCAGCGTCCCTCATCCGCGGCTCGCAACTGGTTCTCTCCAGCACCCGGGCGGTGCTTCTTCTTCCGGCCGCCGTATCACCAGACACCAGGTATCCTGCATTTCCTACTGCCCCGCACGCTATAGGGCACGCACAATATGCTTGTGTAACTTTTTTCTGATTCGTGTAAGCTATTTACATAGTTAAGAGGGAAGTGAGGCTATTGAATGTGATTTTGTTGGGATTTGGCTAGGATTAGCTGCTGCTATTGCAGCTTCTAGCTCGGGGAGCTGTAGGAACTCTATTACTTTATTAATGACCCTAACTGAGAGCACGATAGGCTGGCATTAGAGAATATTAGATTGCAATAAGAGGATCACCATAACCGATTGCACATCCATGAATTAGTTATGCTTGGTGGATTAATTCAGCAGGTTATACTAAATGAGCACATGCCTGATGATATAAGTTGGAGCTTGATCCCCACTGGCCACGGGGGGTTATTCATCTAAGAATGCTTACATGATACAATTCCTTGTCTGCATGGCCAAGCCAGGATTTAGTAAAGTTTGGAAGGCATATTCTGAACCGAAGACAAGACTTTTTTATGGGTCCTGTTACAATAGAAAATTCTCATGGCTGATAACTTTGTAAAAAGGAATTGGCCAGGTCCGTTTTCAACTCAGCACATGAAACACCTGAGCACCTAGCAAAAGAATGTTTTTTCATTATTGAAGTCTGGGATTTGACCTGTACTTGGAGGAGATTTGCAAATGCTGATTTCAATACATTGATGGATTGGTGGTTAGCACTTCACTGGATCCACCCCAAAGAACAGAGGAACAATATTAGGAGCGCTCTAATCCGAACATGGTGGAATGTTTGGAAGGAGTGAAACAGGAGGATTTTTCCATGGAGAAAGCCGAAGCGAAACACAAGCGGTGTCCCTAATAATCCAGGATCCTGAACAAAGATATTTGGCGATGTGAGAGTAGCCCTTTTATAGTTTTATCTTTAGCTCTCAGTTGGGTAGACATTTTTTTTAAACCAGCCGTTGTTACTAGTTGTTTGCACTGCTGCTTTTGCTCTGTTTCTTTTTGTACTCTGGACCTTTTTCTCCTATCTTTATAATAATTGGCAGAGCTCCTCAGCTCCTGCCTTTCACTTAAAAAAAACTAAGTCACACTTTATTCACCCCTATACCTTAAACCGTTGATGATGTTAGCAGTTGTGTTTTCTCTCATCGGAGTAAGCTAACACTATTTGATTTGCAATTGATTTTAAGTATTATGCTCAACATCACCATTACTGCGTTCATAGAAAGATTTCATCATTGGCTCACATCCTACTATTTGTAATTGCAGAGTTAGTGCATGGCGGTGACACCACATCATCGACTATATGAATTTGCTAAGACTGCCCTTATCAAAATTTTTGCATTTCCATATGCCACAGTTTGTTGTCCTCTCCCCGCTTTCCTAATCTTCAATTCATCCCAACTTCCAAATCAGCGAAACTCATGAGCTGAAATTTGATAATTGTATGTGTTGATTGTAAAATTCAAAAAGGTCTGCGACCTGTATTGTGATGGTGGAGTTGATACAGACAAGTGGGCCGATGCCCAAATTGGTCATTACATAGGGATTGGTAGGATAATTCACACTAACCTAAACCTCTCCATAGTTACTAGTCTGTCATGTTAAATTTAATGAACATACCACTTTCTGCAATAGATGCCTCTGCATCAGGTGTCAATGATGCCCATGAGCTGTGGGGGAGCAAAAGGAAACCTTTCACTGCTGAGTTCTTCGAGCTAGATCCTTCTGCTGTACACTCTCCATCCCTTCATTTGTACTGACACCTAAACACGACAGGATTCTAGGATGAATAGTTCATAGCTGACATTTGTAGTGGCTTGTATAACAGGATGACTTTGAAGCTCATTTGCAAGAAAAGGGCATCAAAGCAGATATTGTTTGCTGTATGCAGAATTTACAGGCAAGTTAGGTGTGCTGTGTTGCTGGAATATGATTTACTTATGAGCTTTGCTAATCTTCACCATTAATCTATGTTGAAAGACAGTTATGTTTCGAGAGTGAGGAACATGCACAGAAGCTTCTGAACAATGTGTCATCATTACTCAAACCTGGAGGCTATTTTTTGGGCATAACTCCAGATTCATCTACAATATGGTATGGGCAGCTCATGAATTCTGTTCTTCTGTCTAGTGTTGTAAATAAAGGTTGAAACCCCTTAATTGTTTGTGCTTCCTCAGTTCTTGTTGTGAGCTGTATGTGTATGAGAGGTAACTGAGTTTGGTTCAAACATCTCCAGTGAACCTTACATATATTTTCTCTAAATTGAATTCAGCATGCAACAGGCTTGAATAATGGCATGTTGATGTATATCTGATCTGCATGGTATTTCTAATTTGTAGGACAAAATATCAAAAGAATGTTGAGGCTTCACATGGTAAGGGTCAGGGTCTGAAGACTGTTCCAAATAGCATTCGCTCAGAGAACTATGTCATTACCTTTGAAGTTGAGGAAGAAAAGTATGTCTTCAGATTGTGCATTTTAATATATACGAAATTCCAGGTTAGTTATCTTGAGGAATCCTATGCAAAATGGTGCAGGTTTCCTTTCTTTGGAAAAAAGTACCAACTCAAATTTGCAAATGAATCGATGCTGGAGAATCACTGCCTGGTCCACTTTCCCAGCCTTATGAGGTAATATGTTCCTCGTTTGTCTTCAAGGATTGTTGTAGAGCCTCATCATAAAGCTCCCTGACGTATAGCCTTTTAAATTCCAGTAACTTGTTCCATAAGGTCTCACAATGCTAGATTATATTGAAATAGATTAGCAAGGGAGGCAGGACTTGAATATGTAGAGATCCAGAATTTAACTGAGTTTTACGATGACAACAGGTACCAATATCTTAAGCCAAGGCTCTATATTTTTTATTCAATTTTTTGTTTATTTAGAGTAATCACTCTAAATAATTATTTTATTCGCATTGTTAAGTTATTCCAATTAAATCTGATATTTCCCCTTTTTTGGTTCTGACTGACTCCAGAACTCAATTTGCTCCATTGCTTGGTAGTTGTGGTGCCAATTTGGTGGATCCTCGTGGAAAGCTTGTTGCTCGTTCTTATGATATTTTAGGTGATATAGGTTTTTTTCCTTCAGGATCACTATAAAGATCCCAATTTATTCATTGCCTGATATGATTTATGCAGGCTTGTATTCAACTTTCGTTTTCCAGAAGCCTGACCCAGATGCAATACCACCAATTGTAACACCCAATTTGCCTGAGCCTGAGAATGCTCAGGAAGAGGTTTGTTCTTCCACGTTTATCAGCGGTTGATACTTTTCTTTTACGTATTACCGATATATGGGTTAACTGTGATTGAAATAG